>CAJRST010037777.1:4189369-4258807 GCA_907169785.1 Menidia menidia
TACTGAAATGAAAGCCTTGCAAATGTATCCAAAACTGTGGTAGTCCCTAGAATTGAATAAAGCTTCTTTAAATTTAATTAAACTGGTCTGGTTTAACAACAGTCGTCAGAAAACTGATAGTAAATTAAAAATAAACTTTGGGGTTTTGGGTAAATTTTCTTATGAAATACATTTACCACGCTGATGGTTTTTTATTTCTTGTAAAATGCAATATTTCAAATGACTTTCGAAAAGAAAGCAATGCATGAATAAAGTTCAAGCATCTGTTTTAAGTGCACCATGAGTGCGGAATAATCATTCTGGTGCTTCACACAACCTTCCAATCTAGCTCTAACTGACTAGATGAGTGTTTTCATAAAGCAATTCATTTGCTTCTGATGTTTCACCATTAGTGGTGCAAAGCTATTTGGGCTATGTTTCCATATTTTTTGTCCACATAAAAACAAGAAATTGAGCTCATTAAATGGTAAGAACAGTGGAAAATTCTGTTCCAAAAAAGTGACGTTTTGAATGGAACTAACTCCATAACTGAAGTTATACAGCTATAAACACTCTAACTCATTTAAAGCCTGGAGGGCTCTCAGCTATTGAAAAGCTTATTTAGCCATCCGTATATCTCTCTCTTTTCTCTCTCATACTCTACATCTTTCTTCATCGTGCTCTCTGAGGATCTCTCTCATGTTTTGAGTACTGGCCTATTAGAGTGTACACTCAGCCAGTGCTACATTAAAATCCTTACAACCCAGTGCTTGTGGATCCCTCTTTTTTTCTGAATAGTTTGATCCATCTCAGACAGTGCACACATTAATATTCTCCAACAGATAAGAAACAAAAGAGCCGCAGACCCATGTGCTGTACTGACTGGTGTGTCATGTGAACATTATCCAGACAGAGAAAGAGAATGATGTAGGGATACTCTAATATATGGTAACATTGCATGAATTTTTCATCCACCAACAGCTGTTTTCATAACCTTTTTGTTGGGATGGCTATTTTGGTTTCGGCAAAATTTGGCAGAGAATGGGGTTCATTGGCCATGATACCAGGTCAACTGAGGGTGAAGAAACATCTTGGAATCTAGATTGTTTGATATATTTTGTCATGCTTGTGTGTCATAGCAAAAGGATGTCCCTGGCAGGCCCCCCTCCGAGGGTGTTGGAAGGAAAAAAGGATGCTTATCCCTGGAGAAACTGCCCAGCCCTCTGAGCCAATTTGGATCCTGCTGCTGGTACATGGTGGGAAAGAAAAATATCCCTCCCTGTTTTTCCCCTCCCTTGTGAACAGGATGCTGACCTGAATACAGATTCAGATGAAAACATTTGCCCTGTAGATGAGGGCAGACACCACTTTTTGATTATTCAGTCATTACGAATCCCCCTCCTTGCTCTTTCAAGGTGAGATTTGGGACAGAAGGACTGCAGCATCATGCTCTGGTGTGTGAACCAAGAAAAAAAAAAGACAAGGAAAACACTGTAAAGAAAGAGAAAAACAAGCAAATGTGACTGTGCAGTCGAAGGCTGCAGCCCTAGATTCACAATCACACTGGGAATCACAACACTTCTTAATAATTCAGAATGAATAGAGGGGGGGAAATCTGCAGCAAGCAAAGAGGCCAATGAATTGACGGGGTGGAGGAAAATCCACCATCACTAGAACATGAATTATAGCATCATTTCTAAAATTTTACCTATATATCCTTTAGCAATGGTCTATTTCATCACATTTTTTTAACTGACTTCTTAGATCCATCCAACCATTTTCTATACCTTTTATTCTAAGTACTGTTCCCAGAGGCAAGATACATTCCGGTTAAGTCGCTATTTCAAGACCGGGCCACACAGAGACGAACAGGACAGAGACTTATTTGATCAATAGGCAAATTAAAACAAGATAAAAACTAGGCACACATTTTCTGAAAGCATGCAATAAGATTCTCTGTTTGGATTGGACACTCGTTAGTTCAGGACACATTTCAAGCGCTGAACTAAAATAATTTGTACAGTTATCATTTGCTGCTGTCCCGTTTCAAGTGCCACCACTTAGCATGTCTGAGCCGGAACTCTGTTTGTGTTTACAGAGCATGCGGGGCTGAATCTGCTCAGTATGCCGAGGGTCACAGGGCTGGTGTTGAGAGGTGGTGACCTTTTTTGTTCAAACACACTCTTTAGGGATCACAGATCCCTTTAAACAGCACAAATCTATAAACAATTGGTAACACACAAACACACTTCTCAGATGTGTCTTGTTATTGAGAACCTAAGGAAGACTGAGGATGCAGGATTGAGATATAACTGCAGACATGAATGTGGATCGCATTGTGTCTAATCAGATCTTGCGTAGATGCTGTTTGCCATATAGATAATTGATTTACTCACACATGAATGGAGAAGGACCATAACTAACATCTGCTGGCACATGTTAGAATTATAAAGACAAGTTTGTTTTTCATTGCTGATGGATCTTTTTTTCAAATTAGCTGACTCCTGTCGAAAGAGGGAACTCCTAACAGACATTTCCCTCCATGATTTGTGTTTTGCTATAAATATGTCCAACACTCATCATACACAAAACCGATATGAAAATGTTTACTTGTGTACTTGTTTTGGATGCATTGTCATTTCCATGCTGACCCTCTAATCTTCTGACAGGTCTTCTTATAACAGGTTCACTCAGTTTGGACTTTTTTGCTGTCTCATTTCTCTGCCTTTACCTCATTCATCTTCTCTCTTTTCGCCATCTACTCAAATCCACCATGCTGTTGACCCGGGTCAATGACCACCTGAGAGAGGATTTCCCACTCAGTGTCTAGTTCTTCCAAGCCACCAATCATGTTACATTCCAGGAGACCTTGACATTCATTCAAACCTTCACTTCCAGTTCTCGTCAGAACTATCATTTCACACTCTCACACTTCATGGCATTGTGCTTGATATCAAATTGGCAGCGGTTGAAATCACTACAATCTAGCAACCAAATGAACGACAACAGTGTTTCACAGAAAAAAGAGAAGACTGAGTTGGAACTGAACATTTCATACCATGGTTGTGAGTGGAAACAAACAAAGACTTTGCAGTGCAAACTGTTTTGATTCCCACATGCATAATATCACATTCATCAGAATGACTACATGGGCCATGAGGAGTAGATGAGTACTGTTTTGGGAGTGAGAACTGTAGCCCTTTAATTCGATGGAAGTGCTTGCACCTGCTGGTGGGAGGCAGAAGAGGCTTCATACATGCAAGGCTGGAACAACAGTAGTATGAGTCTCCAACAGAGAGCGAAATGGACAGTGTGTGTGTGTGTGCGCGCGTGTGTGTGTGTGTGTGTGTGTGTGTGTGTGTGTGTGTGTCAGTGTACATGCACCTGCAGCCAGATCACCCCAGCTGCTCCCACACAGTGCCAGAAGCTATTCTGATCAGCAGGATAATAGTGCCATCAATGCATGGTTTCATAAGCTGAGGAACTCCTTGTAGAGTTGAGAAGCTGACTAACTGTATGCATTTTAGCTGAAAACTGTAAACATGTCCAGTGTGTTGCAATCTGCTGCAAGGGTCCAGGGAAGCAAGGGCTTCCTTCTCTCTGCCAAATCGGGCAGCTTGTATTGCACGGAGACTTTGGGACAAAGATGATGTTTACATCATAAACAAGGTTAGAAATTTGACGGAGAGCCAAATTAAACAGAAGGCAGCCTTTTCAGAACTGGGCCAAATGCAAAATTCCTTAAACCTGCATTTTATCTAAGTGTCATGAGGGGCAACTCATGTGGTTCCAAAAAATGAAAAATTACCTTACCTCTGACTTTGTTTATGAACACCTTCTCATCAGGCATGTTGTAAGATTGATAGTCTAACATCTTTTCTAAAACAGTGATGTCCATTCAGGCTGTAAAACTTGGCATACAGGATTACATTGGTATGCAGAGGAGGTGAATGTTTCAAGTCATGTCAATCTTTTTTTCATATTTTCCAGTTTCATAAGTATTTTTCAAAATATTGATGATATCAGCTAGTAGTTTAATCGGTTTGTTTGCCATTGCGTGTTGTCTTAATTAAATTTACACAACTCTATTTGACTGTTGACACTTATGCCTCTGGTCAATTTAAAAATCACACCTGATAATAGGGCAAACCACCACACCGTCATGTCATCGATCTTTTATTTGATTTTTCCCTCTATCCAGTCATTATCTTACACTTATCAGCTTGAGTCACAGAATCTACAGGTCGAGGAGGAAAACCCAGACATCCCTCAGCGACACTCACCAGTCACACTCCTGTGGGGATTTTGTGATATTCTTAGGCCAAAGGGAGATCACTGATCCCAGCAGCATGTTCTGGGTCTATCTTCATGCCTCCTCCCGATGGGATATCCGTTCCATAGGGATTTGACCAGGCTTTATCGTAATCAGATGCCTAAACCACCTTATCTGATTCCTTTCAATGTTGAGGAGCAGTGGCTACAATCTAAGCCATTGGACTTTGTGACAAGAAGGTAGAGACACATTTTGTTAAGATTATATGGGAACTGAACAGCCCAACAAAGGAACTCTAGTACCATTTACCGCAGTCATGCAGCACCTACTAAAGAATTCTTCATGCAACGTAAAGAGCCTTCCCAAGGCAAAAAAAAACTAAAAAAACAGATGTACACTGGATAGTAAAACTATCATAGCATCATTAAGAACTGCAAGGATGACGTTTTAGTTCATAACCTTGGCCAAAACCACACTGTAACCTATCTGAGGTTCAGCCTCCGTTTGGAAATCGTGAGATAAACCTTCACAAAGAGGCTTGGTAGCGTGATCCTTCTATAGTCGAAACATTCTGTCTCTATCAAAAATAGGAACCATCCTACCACCCTGGTTTGCCACTCTGTAGGTGTCACTTATATCTGATACTGAAGAGCTATGTCAGCTAAGACAATCTCACAATGTTCAGAGCTTTCCGCAGCTCAGACTAAGTCTTGACAATTCAGCTTCGACTACTGGAAACTTTTTAGCTGCCTCAGCAAACTCCGCAAGGTGAACGCCCACAAATCAAGAATATTGAAAAGGGAGAAACAAAAAATATTATTTTGTTATTCTCTTTGGGGTAGTTTATATCAGTAACATAATGCAGGCCAAGTGTCAATGGTCAGTGTAGATTTGCCTATACATGACCAAATACACATACATTTTCAGCTAAACCGAAGTATAAAAGGCCTTCGTTATACAAAATGTTTCAACCAAAAAGGTGTCTCAAAAGTAAATGGCAACCTAAAAAAGGAAATGACCTTTCCTGTCTTTTCCTCATTAATCCTCATCCAGCTTCCCCGCTGAGTAGTCTTGCATGAATGTGATATACGGCTTCACATACTGTACTGACATACATTATTCCAAGGCCAATGATATTGATCAGGTTACATTTTTTAGGATATCCGAGTGTGAGTGTGATCTTATGTTTGCAGAAGCCAGGTACATGTCTATAATAACTGTCTGCAGCACAGTCTAATCTATTCTGCCCTACGGAAATGGGAATCGCTGACGGGGTCAATAAGCATTCCGTGTTAATGACACTATATATTGACACAAATCCAGTTCATTAACAGGGCACATCTCTTCTTTCCTCCCTCCCATCCTTTTACACTCTTTCCATTTGTTACCCATACTTTCCATAAGTATTTGTGCACGTTTGTTTAACTGTGCAATCTTAATTTCATCATATCATGGTATTGGTGTGTCACCAATGTTTTAGAAGTGTTGAACATTTGTACACTGACTTGTTAAATGTAAGCAGTAACAACTAAACTACCATTGATAGGGAAATACAAATAGGTCCAACAGATCACTTGTTTGAGCTCCATTGACACTTTCTGTAACCTTTGATTCTTGTTAGATATTTGATCATTTCATTATTCAGTGAAATCCAATTATTTGAAATGTTTAAGGGGAAAGAATCGATATTTGCAGTAAATGGTTACATCCTCCTTAAAGGGGATTTTAACTAAACTTATCATTCACGAAAACAAGGAAGGCATAAAAAAGGTTAGAGACCATTGTTTGACTAAAACAATGTACTGCATTTTAAAGACGCAAATTACCTTTTTTAACATCTTCAACTTGAAGGCAACTTTACAATCTCTCATTGTAGAGAATAATAAAGGTCTATACAACTAATTAATCTGCTAAATAACCCGAACTTCTACATACATGATTTAGATCATTTATTTACCTCTGCTCAATAACAATGTTCTCCTTTGATCCAGGATGTAACTCAGCATAAAACATGTCCAAATAAACTCTAGAAAGAAATAATGTTTGTTATCAGGTTTCATATTGGATGGCCATAAAGGGCTTTATCTTCAAGGGGCTCCAGAGGATGCTGTGCGCTGAGCTACCTGACTCATAGCAACTGCTGACCTCCCTATCCATCACTGCAAAGAAAAGCTGTGACACAGAAAGCATGTTTCTTCCATTAGAGCCATGACAAAGCCTAATTCCCGTCCTTGCGCTTGTTCAGACTCTCTGCGCTAATATATCTAGCGGTTACAAGAATGAAGTCTTCTATTTTTCTCTGCCAATGCGAAGAGAGCAACTAAACAAGTCCAGAATAATACTTTTCTGTATCGCCACCTTCTCAATTACTCTTTGTTCTTCGTTGATGCCCTTGTGTTTGAGGAAGGAGGGAATCCAGTTGGTGATGGTGTGAATTAGTAAACAAATGGATAGGGATTAAAGACCAGCGCTTTTTGTGGCCCAAGCACATTAAAATGCTTCCTGGAATAAATATGTGTAAATTTGGTCCATTTATCCTGTGCTGTCTTTTCTTGCCTGTTGCTTTACATTTTGAAATAATTGACAAGGCCGTACTTGTAAAGGCAGGGACAAATCTGCTGAGTTAATGACCCAGCCAGAGGAATTTGAGGACCAAACTCTATCAATCCCCTCTTACATAGAATGTTACCACCGTAGCAGTTCATAAATCTTATGAAACCCCAGCTCAGTAATAAAAAAAAAAGCCAGCATTCCGCCAGCGCATTCTGTTTATTGTTTCACTGGAGAGCTGGCAGCAGAAGACATCTGCTATATTTAACCTACAGATTATGTTCCATTTCTAAAATACACTTTCACGTCAAGCAGGTCTCTGCGTTGGGACTGGATACATATTAGCACAATTGCTGAGGGCAAACTGTAGGCTGTTCCTGGCCATTGGGGAATAAAGATATTTGTAGTTTAAGTAAGAGTTGGAGCTGTCAGAGGTGCACACAGCTTACACAGTGATCTTATTCTGTGGTGTTGGGGCAGAGCTGTGGCAGTGTTCCCTGTCAGAATGTGGCATCTCTGTGTTACCAGGCCTCTCATGAGAATTGAGCAGGGTGTGATTGAAGCTTTGACTGGGAGCAGAATCTATGAGACAGCATACATAGTAGTGACTATCTATTAGTGTGACATTTTCTTGCTCCTTTTCTCTTTTTTTTTAACTGCAGGCAAGGCAGGATGCAGCTTTCCCATCCAAGGTCTCCTGCCAACCACAGCAGATGGATGGAAACTTCATAAAAGCAGCTCTAAGCTTTTTCTTTTGCTCACCGTTACGTTAAGAAAAAAAAGAGAATGAATACAATAAGAAAAAACATCTATATCCTGTGTATTCACGGAAACACCCTTACCCATACATTATAACGCATTGTTTTCACATCTCTCCAGTAGTTTTTCCAGCATGATTGTGAGGAATAACATGATCTGTGGATAATTTATGTGTTAACAGAAAGGCACCTGGATTTAACCTGAGCAACCTGCAAATTCAAGCAGTTGATTGGAATGCACAACATAAATACTTGAGAATCAAGGTAGAATTTCAATAACCTGCTCCTCATTTCACTTGTTCTCACTATTCTATCCCTTTATATTTTCATTACTTCTATTTCTCTGCATCACTTGCCAAAAAAAAGATAAAGGCACAGAAACATAAGGTTGGGGAGGCTAAGGATACAATTCAGCAAAATACAAAGGTACTTCAAACATGCACCATGTGTCACAATCCACTTTACTGAAAGTAGCCTGGGTTTTTGACTGTGTACAGGAAAATTAGAAAAGATAAAACCTCATCTCTGCCACATAAAATACCAATTTGCACCTCTATTGTTTAGTTGATGTGTAGTTGTTTTATGGTGTAAAGCCTTATATACTGAAATGGTTTTCATGAATGAGGACCAGGTTGAACAGCAACGTTTGTGAGAAAAAGAAAAAAAACAAAAATGTTGAGGATTGCAGTCTTATCCCCAAATGCACAAAAGAAGACCAGTCATCTCTGTTGCAAAAACAGATTTTAATCTGATGAAGGTGGCTACTAACACAGTTAAAATGTTTTATATTCAAATTTGGGCAAAAACTACAAGCCATAATAAGGTCGCAGTATGGCAGTTCTGGTGTAAATTACTGCAATTAACACACTTTCAAGATAACTGTTGAGGATTTGCATCAGAAAGATGTGTGATCATGAAAGACCTTGGTCTTTATTCGGTGATTACAACTCAATCTCTCTTTGAGACCTGCTTTTCTCCTCATCCATTCCACTTTAATTTATCTTTTTTTATTTTGTGGAAAATCCTCTTGTCCTCCTCTAACTATTAAGTGTTGCCAGTTGTTGGTGTTTTGAGGGAATTAGTACAAAGAAAGCAATTCTTGAGGTAGGAAATTGAACTGGAAGTTTGAAGCCAAAAGAACCAAAGTTAATTAATTTACTCTGGGGTGGTTTGATGGTTGGAAATGATTTCAACACCATACTGTGTACTCAGATTGCAGGATTCTAACATGTTGCAGCAGTCTCACTGTTTCTAAAAGTCAGCCTGAGTCATGACAGACGTTTGACCACAGATAACATCGGTCAGAACACAGCTACAGTGGAGATTACAAGAACCAAGATTAGATGTGGCTGTGGCAGTGGCCTGTTTCACTAACATCAGGAGTGATGACCCAAATCAGGTTGAAATTTGGAGTGAGATACATGTAGAGCCACAGACCCAAAGACAGTAGCTTAATAAAAATAATTGAAGCCAGTTATTATCTTTTTAAGCTTGTCATGTCACATACAATCCAAAAACACAAAACACATAGCTAGTTTTAACTGTGAGGTTATCAAATGATCAACATAATGTGTGATAGGCATCACCATCTCCATTTTTCTAAGCCTGTGCGAAAATTGTGTCGACACAAACTTTCATATTCTCAATGCCAAAAGGGGCAAATGCCCAGGTGCTAGTGCAACTGAAGTGCTGTCCTCAGCACACAAAGGCAATGTCGCCTTAAAAGGAGAGCCTCAGAAATGGGGAGAGCTGTCACAGTGGCAGCAGAACCCATGGGATTACTGTCAACGGTCTCCTGGACTGTCTCCCCGAGCCTTCCCTTGTCTTCTCTGCTGTCTCTTCACATTTATGCCATCAGATGACATTGACCTTTAAACTCCAATTAGCCACTTAATCACACATTAATTATTAATATCAGAAAAACCAACAGGGCTTAGGTTGTTTGTCTCCCTCACCTCATTATCATCCACTAATGACCACCCTTGCATCTCATTTCCACAACAGAGGCTTAAAAAATGGTAGTTGCACCCGAATCAGGAGATTTCTTTCTAACAGTGGAGGACATATTTGTTTGCTAGCTTTTGCTGGCTCTGCTGGTTTTCCCTTTGCCTCTGTAAAGTCCAAATCTGATGTGAATTGGATCACTCAGATGTCTCCTCAGACTACATTAATAAAACAGTCCTGTGCTGCATTAGAGCGACAAATCCAACCCTAAGCTTAGAGCCCTCGTGACTTAATTCTTCATGGAAAGGCTCCCATGGACAAAAACAAGAGTTGGACATCCTCACCAGTTGATGCTATCTTCTCTGCATATGCACACCCTCACACACATGCACACACTTGCTAATTTTTTTGTCTTTTTTCTGGTCGGAGTCATTTCATCAAACATTGCTAGAGTCCCTTACGGACACACTCCCGAGAATTGGGTAGCAAATGAATGGCTTTTGGGTTTCAAGAAATTTCCTTTGGCTAAATCAGACGTTTGGAATGCGCCGACAGAGCCCGAGGTGCAGTGCCTGCGAGTCTAATAAATGTGGCTCAGCTATCCAATAACGTATAATGTTTTGCTGTCAATTATCTTAGGCTGTGTTTTCAAGGCGAGATCTACAGAATACCAAGTGGCCAGTTTGTTCAGGCTTTTATTTGCCTATCCATCTACATCCCAGTGTTAGCATAGGTAAACAAACAGACTTTTTGCCAGTGCGTTTAATACTACTTGTTTAGATTACTCAACCGTCAAACAGGGGAAGAAGGGTTTTAAAATTTGCACTTCTAAACAAATGTCAGGCCGAGGTAGAAATGTCATCCGGCACTCAGATTTACTTTCTATTTTTCAGGCAGCTTAGAAAGATTTAGCGGATCAGTTTTTAGGTTTATATTTTTCCTCCTCTTCACATTATCCTCTTCACTTCTCTTCAAACCTCTTCTCCTCCCAACTCTCAGTCATCAGCCCGCACAGTCTCACCAGCACAGAAAACACAAGCGGCACCGGAAATGTACAACAATGAAACGCTGACAAGCAGTGATCACACAAGTCCAACGCGGAGAGGATTACGATGGCGATAATATGAGCAAGGAATTTATTCCCTTTAAATAGAAGTCTCCCAGGGCCTTGAAGATGGCTGAAAGTTTGTAACACCCAGTGACAGATGGGCCCGTATTACTCTTGTGCAAATTTGTGTTTGCTTGGAGCACTGTCTGTGGCTCTCACATCCGAGACAGTCATGGCAGTTGCTTACCATTTGATTCAACGACTTTGATATTTAGCTTTTGCAGTGTTCGGCGTTGCACTTGAAGGTTATGAGTCATACCATCCTTTGGTTAAAAAGCCCCACAGACAGAAGAGGGGAGCCCCATGCAGTGTGTAGTTTCTTTCACATTGTGGAGCACCGAGGTGGAGCTGGTGGCTGAAGAGCTGCCCGGTTGCCAACGTGAGTCACAGCCTTCATAAGCTGAGAACAGTCCACAGGTGTTTCCTTTGTGCTGCATTTGTGCTGCTCAAATCATTAAAATTCTCCAGCCCTGTGTGCGTGTACTGAAAACAATATGAGCAGCGTGTTACTTTATTATTAATGCGTGTGTGTTTACAGTTGCTTTTCAAAATATGGCAAATTCGTTGCATTTAATTATCGCAGCAATGCTTCGGACGAGCTGGTGAGTTAAAGAAAAGCCCATGTTTTTTATTGTTTGCTTGTAGATACATATATGAATGTTCATAATTTCAGCTAATTGGTTTTCATACATTTGCTGATTTGTAAGCTTGTGTGAATAAACATGAACTTTGCATATTTCTGTTGTGCTGATATGCTTCTTTCTGTTCTGTTCGAGCTAAATTCCATTTACAATACTAAACACTTTGAATGAGTTCAGTCCAAATGCATGTTATAATTACGCAAACCCTATGGTGCGCACTTGTGTGTGTTCGTGTGTTGGCATGCGTAAGTGTTTTATTAGCGCATCAGCATTTATTACATTAAGCACTTGGATTTATGGATCATGATGGATTAACCTGAGATTCAGACATAAAGTCTGAGGTAGCACTTAAAGTACTGAAACTTGAAACTGCTTATCTGTGGTTTTGCATGTTTTAGAATGTTACTGATTTGATATGAGCTGTGTAAGTCACGTGACAGCCAAACTGCAGCTGTTTTCAAAATACATCATTGATTGTTAATGATTTCACAAGGTTCTAAGCCGCCAGCCTCTAGAAATAATAACACTGTAGTGTATATGAACCTAAAATAAATTAATCTGAGGCACTGTGCAGAAATATCAAATGACACTTGATTAGGATATGGTCAACATATAAAAAATCTGATTTGTGTCAAATCAGACAGACCCAAGCTTATTTAATGGCTGCAACTTTTGGAGGACTATTAAAACAAACACACTGGAAAACATTGTGAGTAAGAAGATAAAAAAAGATAGTTAATGTATCTCTTCCCAATGCAAGATGGGAAGAGATACATACAATACAAACCACACATGTAATTTTTTTCATTTATTCAAAAGCAGAGACAGCTATCTGTCATTGCTGGTCTGCCTGACATATTTTGTTACAAACCAAAGCAGAAATAGCCTAAGCTGAGCCCCCTTCTCAATGATCATACAGCAGCAATTACAGCATGCCACAGCATGGTAAATTCAATGGACATCTTGTCCTTTCCGTCTCAGAGCTGCTCTGACAGATCATCCCTTGTGCCCACTCTGTGGATGACTGGTTTTAAGAAAAAGGGGAAACTGTGAAGTGAGACCAACATAGAGTGAGGACAAAGAACAAGTGACGTATGAATGATGTATGCATGCATGGCTACGTAACTGCACACATGTGGCCAAGTGGAGTCTCGGTTATATAACCTGCAAACCTTGGAAAAGTCCAAGCAAAGATATGAGGACTGGTTTTGTCAACTACAGATGGTTGCACAAAAAAATGAATCCTGAACATCATCAGACATTTCTGTAAGACGTGACCATTCAATGAAAAAAACTGAACCAGAGTCAAGGATCTAAACGGGAGCCATTCAATGATCACAGCCTTCTGCACTTCATAAAAATGATTACCAAGTACAAGCAGCAATAATGTTAATTCAAAGACTGCAGCGTGAACCTTCCCTCTACGTGTTTGTGAATGGTGCATCTGTCACAATGACTGTGGTGCCTTGTGCATCAGCCAGGCTCCCCAGAATGTGTTATTTTAGGTGCAAAAAAAAAAATCTCATTTACCAGAAAACTTCTACACTGTTCCTGCCAAAGCTGACGCATCTCTGCTTCACTATTGTAGACTCAGACGTGTTGGCATGCTGAGCACCTTTGGCAGACTGGTGAATTCTTTGCTGTGAAGTCATTCCTCTTGAATGAAGTTATTCTCTGTCCAGTTCTGTGCAGGAGTGAGACAGCTGATCTCGCATCCAGAAATCTTTGGCAGACCAGGGTTAGGGTAGGCTTGGAATAGTTGGACACAAATCCCTTAAACCAGGTGTGCATCAAATCTCTATTTAACCTATTACAGAAAAAGACAAGCTAATAGCTGAAGCTGAATCATCTTATGAGTGAACTAGTGATATATAGAGGTATCTAAATATCCTTAGCAATGTGTAACACTAAAACGACATGAATTGTTCAGCTCCTAGAATAATGTATATGGTAACTCAAACAATTTCCCCCCCCAAAAACTCCAGATGTGTAACATATCTGGTTGAAAAATGCTAAAGAGTTGGTCTTTTCTTGGTTGAGAGGCTGTCAGGATGCAGGTTAGATGTTAAACCTTCCCTGAAAGCTGTTATTGCTTTAAGCAGTTATCACTACGGTGTGTTTTATCTCAACTGTTGGAACAGCAATAATCGATCTGATGGCAGAAAGAGAAACATGTTTTTCTCTGCCCCCGAGGCACACAGCAGAAACAAACACACTCTCGACAGATGTTTTTTTCACAAGACAGACTAAATAACTACAATGCCGGCACAAGTTGTGGGTGTTTTTTGGTGACCTCTACCAAGGATATAGCTTTGTGTGTGTGTGTGTGTGTGTGTGTGTGTGTGTGTGTACGTGTGGTTTTTGAAAGTGTAACAAAAGACCAGATCAGGTGTCTGTGATGACAAAGTGTTTAGCACATGAATTCGACCACAGCGATGGCTGAGGTGAAGTCTGGGCATGTCCAAGGCCCTAAGGGTGTGGGTCCTCAAAAGACCACAGCAGAATGAGAAATGCTTTTAATCTCATTTCATTATTTCAACCCCTAACTGAAAGCAGTGCTGCAATTCATTCTAATTGGATATGTTACTCTCCCCACTATGCAAACATATAAATAGCTCTATGGCCAATTAAAGTCAAGTGTGAAGGAAACAGTCCTCGGGACACAAACATCTTGCAAAACTTAGTGAGGAATATGGATATTAAAAGTTTGAGTGGCTTTTCTTTTTGATGCTTAGGGTCCTGAGTGCACTCACAATGAATGAAGACTGTTGTAAACTGCAATTAGCTCCACGGCATATCTGACAGACAGCAGACAATAATCTATCATCTTGAGTGCAACGTTTGTAGACGTAGCCCTGTGACCCGAGCAAAAACTCATAAACTGCAGTGCGGCATCAGCTGTATTAATATCACACAGTCGTCCCGATGTATCCTTACACCGATGAATATTTAATTCCCAAAGACCTTCGGTGCGTGTTGTGCAAATTAACGATGCGCCTCAAATGGCGCATCGTCTGCTTCCACACATCTGCAGGGCAGCAGAGTGGATTGGGATGTTAGATTTTCGTCAAACATCTGCTTGCGAGGGGGGCACGACCACTGAAGACGTTCAGGAATCTTTATGAAACCCAATCCTGCAGGGAGAAGAGTTAACCTCGGACAAAAACTTGTCTTACTCACCCCTCTTGAACATGTTTGTAGGTCTAAGTGTATTTCGTCTTGTGTCCTGCTCGAATCATCTATCCTTATATTCCAGGCTTAAAACTTGTGCGCCTCCCTTTTGAAGTTGATCCGGATCTTTCGTGTCTCGCCGTGACCGCCGTCGCTCCACTAAACTGAGGCGCTCTTTGGGCTGGATTTCATAAACAACAATCTCCTTCGCTCGTAAAAAAAGTCCGACAATAACAGCCGCGCCAGAACGATCCTCTCAGTCCGATAAATAACTCCTGTGTGCGTTGGCCACAAACGCACAGCTGCAGTCCGAAACAACCCGACGGCAGCCAATTCCTCTCTGCCCTAAATGACCATGCAGGCTTAAGATCAGTTTTGGCAGAGGGTTGATTGTAAAGACGGAGCTCCAGACACACAAAAACACCCCACAGATCTTTAAATAATGGTGGCCACTCACGAATTCTTCTCTCGCTGTATCAAAGCTCTTCAAATCACATCATATTTCATAAAAAAACAAAACTCTAATTAACATAATTAATTATGATTCAAATTCCGCCTCTGATGCCGGATTATGAACGCAGAGTCCTCAAAATCCTCTTTAAAAATCTATTCTTTGATGCCATAAGTTCGCTTGAAATTCCTCCATTCAGCTGTCCTCTCCACTCGGAAATCTCACATAATGTGATCTCGTATGGGAAAATCTCCCCCAGCTCCAAAAATCTCTGGATCAGATCGCCGGTGTGCCCAGGGAAGAAGAAAGTGTGGTCCCCCCCCCCCCCCCCTCCCCCTCTCCCCCGGGCAGCAGGATGCTCCATTCCTCTCAGAGCTGTGTCCCCGTTTGCGCCAGACCCGAGACACGCTGCTCACGGAGACCACAGGTTCTCAAAATGCATGTGGAAATGCACAAATGGGCAATCTAACGTCCATTCATCATACAAAAAATGCATTTTTTCAGGTTGTGTATGCGGATGTCTTTGTAAATCACAATGAAATACCATATGGATGATTTTTTTTAGGTTTAAGTTTAAAGATGTTAATTTGACCTTTTGTTTGTTTTTCTTGTTAATTTTTTTGTATTCTTTATTAATTGATGTGCATATCCACACACTTGTTTTGAGGCTTTTGGAAATTGTATTTTCAATTATATTTTGTTTTGCTCTTTTTTGTTGTTTTGATATTTTTCTCATGATTGACTGTAGCTTTACGTATTTTTCCACTCAACTACGTTTTGATTGCACTAAAGTTATTTGATTAAGTTTTATTTTATCCGTTTATTTTTTATTTATCACATCGCAGTAACAGCTAAGAGCGATTAGCTTCGAACTCTGGACATTTTTTGGGCTCTGAATAATGTCTGTCCCGTTGCGTGGCATCGGTGTTATCGGTGCTCATTTGATCCTGTCTGCTCTCTTAGCTCGATTGCTTTGGTCTTTCCCTTTCTCACGTGTTTGGGAAAACAAAATCATGGCTGCGCCCTCGACTGAGGTGCAGTTAGTTCCTGCCAAAAAACCCACAGGTAAATAAGAGCGTCGTTGTTTATTATATAATCCAGACATTGCTAGACTGCTTATTATAATTCTATTGGCGCCCATTCCCCGCTTCTGCGTCACTGAGGTGCGTTTACGGCGCGATGTTTTTAGCACAACCCACACCCACAACACAAACAGAAACATCATTAACGGTGGCGTCTGTTTACCACATACCCCACTGTGCTCATCCTGTTGCCCTAACAAGACAACGTATTTACTTTTGAGTAATTGTAACCATTCTTTCAGCTTTCATTCTTGTCAAAATGAGTTCGTCGAGCAGGCTGGGGAATTATTGTGCACTCCTCCCGTTAATAAAACAATCATTTTCAATTATTCCATTTGTCAACAAAAGTGTTTCGTGTCTATGTTGGGAGAATGAAACGCAGACAGCTGTTGTTATGTTGAAATATTTGTGAGATTGTCTGCTGTACTTTGCATTTGAGGGACTCGGAGAAGTGAGCACTTATTTTATATTTTTAGATATTCTTGTAATTGCCTTTAATGTAATCTAATTTGTATTGGTTAATTTAAAAACAAAAAACAAAAAAACATCAGGCTTTTACTGACAGACTTTTACATGCAGAAAGGATCATCTGGGCATGATGGTCTGGGTAATTTCTGACTTTAGCAACACATTTCCCATCAGTTTTCAAAGTTTGTTTGGTTGGAATAGCTTCTTGAGTCACATAAACATTCCCACTGAATAAAAGTGAGTCAGTGGAACTACTATCAGCAGGAATTCAAAAGTTTTGGCAGTTTGTTGTAATCCAGCCTTAGAAGACGATGAAAGGACGGATATTTAGGAAACAAATGTTGGAGGCAGGTTTTGATTTAACTTGTGTTTGCTACGTTGCTGACAGCTCAATAATCTAATTATCTGTTCAGTCCGAGGCCCACGGCGGGTAGCCAATCAAATTCCAGATGAAATACTTCAAGATCCAGAACTGCAGGAAGCGATCAAAGCCCTGCCTGCAAATTACAACTTTGAGATCCACAAGACAGTTTGGCGAGTGAGACAAGCAAAAGCTAAGAGAGGTAAGTTCTTCTTTTCTTTGTTTTGCTTTGCAGGTGCATTTAGTGCTGCTTGTTTGATCAAAGTTTCTGTTGAGATGTAGCAGTTTGTTAAATGGCAAATGATACAGGTACATGTGCAGAATACATTTATAGCCAAGGTAAAGCATCTTTTTTGTAGTCCTAACTCAAAACAGGGATTTATCCACAAAAGTACTATGCTCTGGCAGATGCTGGTAAGCATTTCATTCTAAGAGAACTGTCCTGCATTTTAATGTTGATTACAGCCTTCTCACTCGCAACTCATATATCTATAAAAGTCCAGAAGCATCTAAATGGGTTTTTACTTTGGCTCTTTTATTCTGATCTATCAGCGACTTCATTTGCCTAAGGAGTCTTAGGTTTGCAGGTTACGTTTTGATTTATTAGCACCTCGTCTCCATACATTTTCTTGGCTAGATGATGTCCACTTTCCACATCTTGCCACCATTTAATTGACCACAAGCACTTTGAAGGAGGAAGGATAGGAGAGCAGACAGACATAATCCGTTTACTTTTCAGCTATTTCAAATAGTCATTGCTCCTTTCTACCTCCATTCCATCACTTTCCAACACACTGTCATCCCTGAGTGTTTAAGGTTCGAAAATAAAATCACAAGGATATTACACATCATCTTCTGAGAAAGGTCAGGATGGAGAAAAATGTCCACGACTGTTTTTCCCTCATTTCTTTGGCTACTGCCAAACAAATAGTTACCTGTACAGTAACGATAGGGACTGGACCAGTTACCGTCCGAGGAGTCCAGACAGTTTAAACTTGAACTTTTCTGGACGTCTGCATTAAAAGACACTCTTCGTCTGTTAGAAGACAGAGCACAATTCCTCTCAGTGGCCACACACACACTCTCTGCTCATTGGGAGTAATTAGAAAAAGGATATAAGAAATGCTCTGCAGACATTACAATAAATCAAGTGAGACTGAGGCTCAATCTCCATTCCACAATACTAACAATGGGCTTAATTATGTCAACATCAGCGTGCACAAATCTCAGTTGCTGTTGGTTATGGGTTCCCACACTGCTCGACTGGCTGTTAGATACATTTATACAACAAGATGAGTTGGATCAGAGGCTGAATGAGGATACATAGAAGTAAAGGATCTGCATACGTCTTGCACTCAATCCACATTTCCATAAGATGATTGGCTCCAATTTAAAGTCACATTAACAAGCAGAGACGGAGCGAAAATGACATTTTTGTTAATCTGTGTCTCACAGCCTCATGCCGACTACCCTTTTGATTCGGAATGTGTCTCTTATCCTCATTTTCAATGTCAGCGGGAGATACAACAGAAATCAGTCCATCCGCTTTGTGTGTCACTTCATTAAAAGTGCTTTGAAAGTTTACAGACCTCTCTTAGTTTTCAGAGAGCTGCACACAGAAAGACAGTTTGTGCCAGACGGTATTCAAAATGCCACTCATGGCTGCATCCGGGCTTTGACCTACTTTGAGGACTGTATTGTGCGTTTGCTTACCTGCAAGGTTCAGACAAGTTTTTCCAGTGTAGCTCCCCCAATAAAAAAAGGCCCAGTTTTCAAAAGGACTGGGAGACCACCCGGCAGTGGCTGTGCCAGCAAAATGTAACCTCACTTTGGTTCATTTAGCACCACATCAACGGCATAAAGTGGGTGATTATTGGATGTGTTATGTAGTGGAGTTATTCCCAGACCTCCATTTTGTTGTTGTGGGATCCCTCCTGTTGGTCAGCCCTGGCAGCAGAGTGGAACAATATGCTTTTCACAAGCACTGCGAGTCAAATATGTTTTAGCAACAGTTAACACTGCGTTTGCAAATGGGATGTGTTAGCCTTCTTTTGTTGTTTTGGAAGGGGGCGGCAGCTCCCCCAAGAATTGCACTTGTGTGTTTTTGACAGCTTCGGAAGGCTGAACTCACACTGAAGATGCGGGTGCCCAACTCCCTTTTTTCCCAATCCATGCAGACAAATCTGTGTGCAATATCCAAACAACAAATTCATTTTATTTTCCCTGATGAAAAAAAGACTCTCATCCAGGTGGAGGGAAATGTGCTACTTTTGCTACCAATAAATAATATGCATGTTCAGATGAGCTAATGAGTTTTATCGCCAAGAAAATTTCAATCTAAATCAAAGACAAATTGATATCTGTTTGAATTCATATTTGCATGCAGTCAGTTCAGCCTGTGTAGATATGGTTATGTTTGATCAAATCTAGATCCAAAATGGGGCTGTGATCCAGACAATGCTTCACACTTTGTTGTACGTGTAATGTATAGTCTGACATCCGCTGACGTGTGGTCTGTCAGAAATGCACCAAACACCAAAAACACCGGGGTTGGAGTGTAGTTTCAAAGGCATAATCAAGCACAAGAAAATAACCACTCGCTCGTATAAATGATAGAGCATGTAGTCTCCGTCTCCATCAGCTTGAAATACCCAGATGGCTTGTCTAGAGGATCGCATCTTTTTTTTTTCCATCCGTGTCTGAAGTGTGTGGTTTACTGCATCCTGGTGCCTCTGCCTTTTTTTGTTGTTTCGTGATTGTTTTGTTGATGTTTTTTTCTCTTTCTCTGATCTCACAGAGCATAGCTCACCTTATCACCCCTGTCCCCCTGTGTTCCCCTTTATGCCCATCTGTTTCTTTGTCATCCTCCCAATCCCCCTTTAAGTCTCACACAGATCTTTTGAAATTGAGCACTGGAGAACAACACACAATAGAATATCCCTTCAGGCTTCACGGATCGTTTTTCCCCGGCTGTTCAGCAGTAGTAAAAACTTGTGTAATTTGGCAGATTTTTGTTCACTTAATGTCTGTGATGTTTGGTGTTTTAGTTCCTGAGCAGCTTCATTTGGTGCTGTTGGCTGTCAGCTTTCTCACCGATCCACGCCGACTGGCATGTTGTGTCATCCTGAGGATTAAGCTCGTGAATAATTCAGATAAAAGAGATTTGTATGTGTTCTTTATTGTAGCTATTCCCATACGCTGAAACCTTGTTATTTTTACTTTTTAGTTTTCAGATATCCTATACAATTATAATTTGCAGCGAGGTCTTTTAGTGTAGTTTTAGTCACATATATATAACATTTTTTATTTATTTATGTATTTTTCTCAACCTCTTTAAAAAGAAATGTCCTAAGGTAGTCTATAAGAGTCCAAAAGATGCTCGTAGCTGGGTCTTGATGCTTATCTCATCCAGCCGTTGTTCAGCACGGCTTCTTCATACTTGAAAAATACACAGACATAGCGAAAAAGAAGGAAAAAAAACACAGTGGCTTTAAGCATTTTGGGGGACCTTGAATCTGTGACTACATTTCCCTGGGGTGAGTGTGAAATTTCCAGGGAGCTGTACTGTTTTCTCAATTCTTCTTACAGCCAAACACGATCAAATCAAAACATCATGGTTGAAAGTGTCCCTCAGATGTTTCTTGTAGCTTCCAGATACCAGGCAGAAAAACATTTGTCTCGTCCTTTTGGTGTGTCATTTGTTTCCTATTGTAACTATATTCTTGTGAGCGCTTAACCTCAATAACTGCAGCTTCCATTAAATTCTAACAATTTGAACAGTTTAACTAAAGGGTTCCAGATTCCAGACATGAATGACTGGTGCTGGTGCAGGACGCTGTGTCCTTCAGGGCGAGACCGCTGCTGTGGCCATCTGCTGGCTTCCTCTTAAGTGTTAACATTGATGATGTGTGTCAACGTGTGATGCTGCTCCAATTCATCTGGACTGATGAATATGAGACTGTTAGTCTTCAGTTTGACTGTGCCGACTGCAGCATCAGAGGTGCAGATTTCCGGCACATTATTAATTAAATTTCAATCGTTTGACAATGGAAGAAATTGGGGACTTTGCTTTTGCCAAGTCAAGGCCTGTATTCCAGTTCAACTGAAATGTGGTTTGGGTATTTGAAACAAGTAGTGATTGTTAAAAAGAGATTAATCAAATTTCAGATGGTAAAAAGAAGTACAATTAGAAGAAAAACCATGACAAAGACTTTCAGTCCGGTCACATTGAAGACTTCCTGAAAACTTCTGCTGCTGAGGGAATACTATCTTCTGAGGCTAATGATGCTTCTGTGTTTTCACTGAGGCATGTTACCTCCATTGGCTTATTTTCACAATGAATTATTTAAAAAGCTCATTTTCCTTTGATGTTGTTGAAGTATACCTTTTCTATCTGTAGGCTCTTTTTCCAACTACTCTAAATGTTTTTACCTAATTGCAGAGTACTCACTTGTTTTGTCTCTATTTGTGTTACTCCTCATTTGTTCCAGGATTCATGTATCAGATTGCAATTTTTTAAAGGATGCAGTATTACATTTTCTTACGTTCCCATTTCCTAATATGGAATATTTACCGTTGGCATTTGATAATATGCAGTATGTAAAACCAAAAGACATTTGCGTCTGTTTTAGTTGTTTCCATGCATTTGCTTGACATTTCAGAATTCATAGCACTCACTCACTATCTTATAAAACCTGTCACTTGTTTTTTTGGTTCCCTCTGACCAACCTTACGCTTTTAAATCTCTCAGGTAAATCCTTGGCTTTGTCTGAAATTGTTCTTTTCGGCTCTTCCCTATGTTACATTTTTAGTTTGAATATTGGTCCAATCTTACTACAGTACATATGTTAACAAAATTAGACGGCAGACCCCTCATGAACCGTATAATATGAATATTGAGAAAGTTTTACAACAATGGTGTGCATTAGGTGTCATATCAATGTGACACTTATCAAGTTAACACAGTTAAAACACATGATTTAGTGGAGGTATGCTGCTCTGTTTTTGCTTTTAACATGAATTTATCTGTAAAGTCAAAGTTGCGATTCCTGCATTCAAACATGGCTCCCTTTGCATGTGCCTAGCTTTTTATGGGGGAAGCGGACACACAAAGCTGTTTGCTTCTGTCAGCTCTGGCAGAGGTGTGCTCCGAAACCTTTCTCTGTTAATAAACTTGCCCTTTTCCAGGTAATGACCTGTCTCTCTGTCTCCATGAGTGTTGGATGATCCCTTAACCTTTCATCAGTAAGAAGTTCCCTCACTCCTCCTTCTACCACCTCTCCATCTATCACTCCATCTCCTGACCGTCTCCTTTCAACCTCCTTGGCCTTTTGTCTGTCCCAGTCTTAATTATTTAATGCGGCCTGGCATTGGAGTCCTGAAATTGTATCCAGCCTAGTCATGTGTAAACGTTTGTGTGTCGAATTCAGTGTTTTCAAGCTATAGGTGTCCACCGAGAGCGGGATGGATTTATTGAAGAAAGGCATGACAGAGCTTGTCTGGAAGAAACTGTCGTGCCTGATTGAAACAAAGCCTTTATCGCAGGTGCACACTCAGTGTGTCAAACTGCTTGGCAGATATCTCAAACTGAACCGAAAAGTTTGCACCCAGCGTATGTGTTTGTGAAATTAATCTCCTCAAAGACAATAAATGACAAATTCCTGAGCATAATTCTCAGAAATCGCTTGTCGCTTGAAAATAAGCTGGATTGTTTCTGGTTTAAAGTAATTTCTCCAACTGCAGTCGACCACAGGGTATATTTAACTTGTTTAAACCATTTTAGTCAGTGTTCAGGTTTTAGTACTCAACACTGAGCACAAACACGGTGAATGTGGAAACAAGGGATCTTTTTTTTTAAAACTGATTAACTCATTGTAAATCAAATGAGCTCATCAGTTGATCAGCTAATGTTTTTTTTTCTCCAAACAGGCATTTTTTGTTTAATTATTCATGTAATTTAAATGCAAAGAATAAATAGAATCACTATTTCTTCATAACTAAATTTGATTACATAAAATCTTATAATATGATTATATTGGTCCTCCATGCAAAGCATGCAGTGTCATAAAAAAAGATCCCAATTTATAGTATGACTACTTTGTTCATAATAATTTCCCTGGGTCTCCCCTCTCTTTACCTGCTGCGCCCTCCCACGTTCTTGCTCTACGCTCTTCATTTGCCATTGAATGGTTCATGTAGTACAAATGCAGACTTTTGTAGCTTAGAGACAGAGTTGTAGGATTTGAAAATGGCCTTTCTGCTCCGATGTAAGAAACGGGGCTTTTAAGTCGTGTTTTCCACAACTCTATCAGTCGAGTTTCCATAATGTTTGTGAACTTCACTCTGACCCAGAAATTGCTTGTGTTAGGAGTTAAAACTGAATGGTAAAGGTAAAATGGTAAACGTAAAAATGCATATCTGAAGATAAAAAGCCACAAATTGTTACATATTGCAGATTTCAATACACAAGGGGGACCATCATGTAATGGAGTTGCTGCCCATCACAGGACCACACAGAGACAAACAAGACAGAGAGGCATGCGCATTTGCAGTCACTCCCCGAGTTAATTTAGAGTTACCAGCTGGATGGTGGGAGGAATCCGGAATACCTGAAGAAAACCCACTCATACACGGGGAGAACTTACAGACCCTCAGCCCTGATTCAACCATCTTTAGCAGAATGCAATAATTTGATATGTGTGTTTCCAGGACCAGCAGGCATTCATCTGTCAGTGAACATGCATAAAGAACGGTGTCCTTTATCAAATTTGGGGTTCAGTTTCGATGAGAAATAAAACTGTGCTTCCAGGCCCTTCTATCTTATCTACACAAAGAAAAGCAGCACGCACCACTGTGTCCTTTAGGTTTTTCTCTGTAACCAGTCGGTCTGCTGTCATCAACATTAACAGCATCAGCAGGCACGGTGAATGTTAATTGGCTTCTTGACTTTTGGGGAGAATAAGTGGAAGTGTTATGCACGATGCTTAGTGGGAGGCTGTGAGCTTCCGAGATGGAATGGGGTAATTGTTTTGGTCTTTGAAAGCACCCGTCACCCACTGAAATAAACCCAACCACACAGGCATCACACAATTATAATGACCCCGAACACCCTGAACTGGACATAGCTACGTATTGCTGCACTGTGGTGGACGGATTGAATACCATGCCACACATTCCTAACAGACATGTGTAATGTCTGGTGTTTCATCTCTTCACAGTTGCGCTGCAGCTTCCAGAGGGCCTGCAGATGTTTGCCTGTACCATCGCCGACATAATTGAGAGGTAAGGCGGAAAAGAAAGAAAAAAGATCCGTTTTCTATTTTCGTCGGTAATGTTGTTTGTGGTCTGCAGGTGTGGAAGCCAGGCCGGCAGCTTAGGAACTTTAACTGGCGTAACCACTTGATACTCATTAGGAGAGCGAGGGATTCATCATAGTTCCCCGCCTTTGACTCAATCAGGGACTCGGCAGTAAATGAGACACGATTGGGCCGCGTTTGGTTTTGAGCAGATATCACAGCTCCCCTAACTCGCAGTTAGAGGAGGGACAAAATATCTTTCTTGTTAATTAGATCCCGTTTCAGTCTGCATATGCCCTAACGCACATCACACAGACAGCGTGTTCGGTCCTTTTGTTCATCCTGCATTAGGATGTCTTTCAGAGGTCTACTAAACAGTATTTCACCTTTAAGGCATCACTCTGCTCAATTAGATTTGTTCTTGGTGCTTGGTAAATAAAGCAACATGTTTCACCAAACGCCTGTCCAAGGTTACTATGAAGTACAATGAAAGAAAAATCCAGTCTTTTTATTTTTTCTCTCCCTAGTTGATTTCACCTTCAGCTGCCCTCAGTTTGCCAGGAGAACTTACTGTGATGTGTTTTCTCAAAGAAAATGGCTGCTATCATTAAACTCCCAGAGAGAGTTCGTCTCTGTGTTTAGTCAATAGAAACATGATTATGAGATAGACCAGATGAGGAATGGAGTGCTGGGAGCTGCCATAAACTTTTCAGGCTGAGTGGATATTGGATTTCACGCAGGAACCGAAGATCACATCAGTTTGACTTTATTATTTTCTTCTTGTTTACATGCACTTCGCGTCACCGTTTATAGGCAGTTATTAAGCATGTGAATAAGAAATCTTTAGTGTTGATTAGTGTTGGCGGCTGCCTTTCTGCTTCGACTTACCTTATCTTTTGTTTTATGCCATCATTTTGTCCCTCTTTACTTCTACACTATGAGACCTCTTCCATCACTTTATCTCTCTCTAAGTAAAATTGTTATGATAGGTTCTGGTCTTATCAGCGCTGCTGCTATCAGACCAAGAACTGCTGCAGTGCCGCCAAACCCCACAACTGTGCAGTTCACAAGCACTGTATATCTTTGAACTGTCCATCATGAAGTCGACTAAATCAGACACATCTCCTTTAATGAGAGCAATTAGTGGACACTAATTGCTTTTCTGACTGCTTTCATGTCTGTCTTCTATGACTCATCTCACTGTATTTTTCACACTGTCTTCACACACCACACGATTTCCCCCTCAAACTGTAGCAGAGATGATATTTTTCACAGTTTCCCCTCATTAGGACCCGGCTGTATTGTTGCTCAACCCCACAACACGTTTCCTCTGTCTGTGCTGTCCTACTTCTCCCTACACGTTCCAGACTGAACCGATAGATTATTTATAATTTTAAATTAATATCAGAGACTGTGCAAAGTTCTGATAACCCTCCAATATGTAAAGAGTTGAGCAGGTTTGCTATGTGATTTAGGTAGTACAAGCAAGAGTTTAGAAAGCTGTGAATAGCAAGACCCTAAGAGATAAACAGCCCATGAGAAGCCTGGCATCATGTGAAGCATGTCTGTAAGGAAAAATAACCTGCAACTTATGCGTGTACTGCTCTTAACTTAGAGAGTGAGAAAAATCTGACTTTTAGTGCATTATTGTTATGGTTACGGCAAGCGCTGGATTGCAAAAATTCCCCTCCACCCTATATATTCATCCTATTGGCATCAGGCGTGGAGATGGAGAAGGGTGCTTGGAAATACTGGAAGAGATGTTGGCACATTCTGCAGCTGACCCTGCGTCACCTACTATGCATTTAGGGTCATCCGAGGTCCCTGGACTTGGACAGTTCTGTCATCAGCGTCACTACCACCTTTTTACATGGGAAACAGGGCGGAGGTCCATGTCAAAATGGGGATGAAAGGGCTAAGCTGTCCTCAGAGTAAGGCGCTTCAGTAGGATGGACGGTTAAGTCTTAATGAGGACAAGCTGATCTGAATTAGTGCCATACAGCAAAATGCAGTTTGGTCAAAAAGCACATTCTTTACATGTGGGCAGTTTTCCGATCAGATTCATGCAAAGCATCATTGTTTCATTGCCATAAGTTTTTTTTTTCACTCTTTCTTGGCCTTTTTATTCATCTTCATTAATATTCACACATACAAGACAAGGAAAATACGTCTTTTGTTTGTATTTATGCGTTACTACTATGCAACACTGTGTCACCGTTGCATAAATTCAGCAGTGACGCAGGACTGCGGATCAGGAGGCTATAGTGGCTTTGGAGTTAAAATACCACTTTTTTTTTGCTGTTTAAAAAATTATTCTAAAAAAATGATGTAATGAGAGTTAATAGAGATATGAAGAATCAAAAAAGCTATGTTATTCTCTAATTTAATTTTGACACTCTACTTTAATATATTATGCTATGTATAAAAATTACTTGGAAGTAGTTTAGTCCCAGAGCAGGATTATTTTTCTCCCTTAATCTGAAATATAATTCATATTAGTTTTTTCAAACAACCCCTCAAAAAGCAATCCTCTGTAACGCTAAGAGAGAACAATACAAAGTTAAAGAAAACTGCTAAAGATTGTTGATTAAATGAATTTCTTGCCTCTGATACTTCACATTGTTGTGTTCCTTTTATCAAAGCAAATGGTTCAGATGATCAATATGAAAACAAAGAGTTTCCAGTCAGCCACGTTTGTGCTGTGACTAAAATGTAAAGATTCTTGAAAGAACTTGCTTCTGTCTTCTGTTATGACAATAAAGGAGTGTGAATAACTGTAAAACAACATATCAATATGTTATGTCTAACCATGAAAGTAATCAAAGTCAAGTGAAGTTTTGTTATGTTATTAACTTTTTTATACATATGCCGAATTCATAGTTCTCTGTTAATAATTAATGATTGAAAAATTAGATGGAAATATACCAAGTCCTTGCTTTTGGAGTTGATTATTCATCAGGAAAAAGAGGATATGTATTTACTTATGCTTTGTAAACCCTGGTAAATACACTCTTCTTTGCTTTTTAAACTGTTGTAGCTGCCTGACAAATATTATAGGCAACATTAGTTGTCACTTTTTGTCACATCAACACACACTTCTGAGTTGCAGACTTTATTAAGCGAGTGTTTATCACTCATCAAATAGTTGAAAATAGACATCTGAAAAGTAAGAGACCTTCACTGACAATAGTGTGGAAATGAGAATGAAAATCATTGTGCAGAGCAGATGTGCTTAAACTCAGTTCTGAATTGCTCAGTTTGAACTTCCTGGAGGTTATGCACTGCTGTGAATGATTCAATAACAACAAAATCTAATGGAAAACACTGAGTTGGTATCCCACTGACACATCCTTCTTTTTTCCTTCTCAATCCAGGATCCACTGTATAAGGTAACTGGCAAAATCAGTCCTGAATGGCCATGTTACAGTTTTGTCAACGACTTTGTTGGTTAATCCAGGTTCCTTATGCAAACGCTGCCCTCAGATATCTGCTGGTCCTTGGTTCTTGCAGTCTACATCTATCAGAATAGATCCCATTTTGCATGGCAGGTTGAATCATTTCTGTGGGAGCAGCAGACACAGCCCACATTCTCCCAGGGTAAATGTCAAATCCAGCATTAGTAAGGAGCCTTCATTGCCTTCTTTTCCACACATCATCACAGCCTTCACAGCGCCTACAGCCCAGCTGAGCAGTTCCAACAGATCGGGCATAAAGAGTGTCAACGCCATGCGCGCATGTCACTTTATTTGAGTGTGCATATCCAAGTGTTTTAACAAATAAGTTCCTTTATTATTGTACTTATGCCACAACTCTCCCTATGCTCATCGATATGCATGATCCTCATTTGTGAGACAGAACATCTAATAGCTCCAAGCTTACCCATAGAGCCATATGCTGCCTAATTAGATCTGCTGCCTGCCATATTCTAAGTGCCCATTAGAAACTTTTGCTGGAGCAATTTTTCAGCGATCACCCACTCCTGTGGGATATCCACTGGTGTAAAAGACACAAAGGCTTAACCTGAGGGTAGAGAGAGTCCCCAAAAAAAAGAAAAAAAAAAGGTTAAGCACTTTTTCCCAGTGGCCCGAGGCATTTTTTTTGTGTTTGGAATGGAGCATTTTTAATGTGCTGTATATTCTGCTGTATAGTACAAAGAAAGTATGTAGATATTTATTCAATTTATTGAATTTCCTCTATTGTTATTCTTTTCTTAGATACAATAGGTTTGAAACCTATAGAATAGATGACAAACTTGTGACATCATTACATCGTATCCACGTTTTTTTGTGCTCTGTAAATGATGTGCAGTCCCTACAAAGACCACCAAAATACCTACCTGTTTCCCCTTTGTGGAACATAATCATATCATGCCCTGGCAGACTAGAAATCCGAATAGGTTCTGACACAGTGTAATATGGTATCTTGAAAGATAACACCTTTGAAATTGCTCTAGCTGTCATGAAGAATACAATTGATTCCCACTAGATATAGAGCAAGAAAAGGAATTTTTCTTTGACTTGAACTTGGACAAGAATAGAAAGGTAAAATTGATGCTAGGCTGTTGATTTCCAAATAAAGTTTGAGTACAGTTATTGCTTAGCTGAAGACGAAAGTGGAAGCATGGCTAGTATTATCTTACACTGTATACTTCTTATTACTAATGTATAGTGGCATTTCCTTTTTCTTTGAAATTCATATAAAAGATTTGCTATTCTTTTTGCTGAAGACCACATCCCTGGAGTTGTTTTCCCTCGATCATAACAACTCTGAACCAGCATTAGGCACATTTTGACCAAACTCAGCAGGAACTTTTACACCCTGGGGCTTTTTTAAGGAAGCTAAAAGATTATTTCAACCTGCAGTTCCCTTCATTTCCACTTAAGTCAAAGGTGGCAGATTTATTCAGCACATTCAGTCCATTGAGGAGCGAAACATCCCTCTTTGCTGGAGTGTTTGGGCTCCAGCGCAGGTCATTCAACTAAAAGACAAAAAGAGAAGTGAAACGTAAATTTCATACTTAAAAGCAGGTAATTGGTGATATTTCGATTAAGTGGTGAGTTTTTATCCGCTGCTTATGGAATTAAGAATGGAATGATAATGTGAAAGGTTGCTTCAGAGGAAAGTTAAGAAGAGCAATTTAGTTTTTTGGAGCTCTGTTTAATCCTACTTTAGAAATGTAGTTTGCCTCACATGAACAAAACATAAGCTGCGTGATGTTTTATCAGGTTTTTCTCAGTTTTATCCATAGTCTACCAGACATGAGACATAAATGAAAAAAGGGCTTAAATTGATTTCATGAAATCATAATCTGCTACTGAAATGGAGCACAGGCAGAGACCAATCTGAAATTTAAACAGACCACTCTGTCACCTGTGATGCCAGAAACCCAAACATTTATTGGAACGTACTAAGATGAACATCAGCTTAAAGAGATTCGACATTGAGCAGGAGCTGGAAGAGGAAAGGAGTCAAAACTTGAAATGAATCGAGGAAAGAGACTGTGAAATGACTTTAGGGAGCTGAGCGATAGATGATGGAGGGAAGTCCTAAAGGGAAGTGAAAGGGGCTTTAGATGAATGTAACCTCCTCACTTGCTACAAGAAAAGGTTCTTACAATGCTTATTTTTCAGAGTTGACTTTTATGTCAAGAGAATTGATAGTAGAAAAAACGGCTTGCGCTCAGTTCAATTTTTTTATTTTTTTATTTTATTCTTTTGTCAAACAGGAAGAAAGATATTTAGGTTCAGTCCAGTAGGATTGGAATGGCAGGAAATTATTAAAAATATGTACTCGGCTTGCATGCTTTTTCTACATGAGAAATTAGCTGTGGTTGTTGGCAACCCACCAACAATCATTCAGTTCTGTTCAAATAATTTGGAACATTTATGGGAGGCTGTTCTTAACATTTTGACAGGTGCTGCAGGTTTCCTTTAAGAAATACTTTTTTATAGAATAATTGTGACTTTGTGTTCAGAGTGAACTATGAAACGGAAAAGGAATGTTGTCTCTGTTTAGCTTAGTGGACTTCCTTTGTCCCTCTGCCATTAACTGCATTAACTGAAGCTTTTCTAGCAGAATATGCCTCTTAAGTTAGCTTTTTGAGGTGGAGCATAAACCATTTGGCAAAATGAAAGAAAGAAATGCATTGTGTGTATCTACAATTGCAACAAGAGATTTTGTGATAGCGTTGGCTACAGAAAATGTCTGGTGTTGTCTTTCTCATGCCTTGTTGTTTGCGTCATAGTAGAGGATTATAAAATAAATAGTGTGATGGAAGAGCCAAAAATGAATAATCCCTCTTTTAGTGTCAAGATAAAGCAACTCCAAAATGTGGGTTACTTTCGAGATATGTTTTTCAAAGAACATGAACTACGTTCTTCGTCTTAATCTGTGAATGGGTCGTTTCAATATGTTAATTCAAGTATAAAAAATAGTTTGTAAGAAGAAAATATATTCCGTTTATTTATGTCAGCATCAATTGTCTGGTGAAATTCATTTGAAAAAACTACTTCTTCCATCTCATTTTAAATTCAACATCTCTAATTCTTACGTTTGAGAGACTGTTTTAAAGCTAAAAGATGAAAGTAAAGTGTTAAACCTCCGTGAATTGGTTAGTATCTCTGGGTTTTCTGTCGTATTTCTTTGGTTATAATGAACCGCATCAGACCAAAGAAGAGATTAATTATTAATTCCACACATAACCTGCACCTTAAAGGAAGCTTGGCACTTCTGTTCTGGTTGCACAGAACAGCACTTGAAAGCCCTGTTATCTGTCCTCTTTTGTACCTGATTCCTGTCTTTGTAGCTTCATAGATCTGATAACCACTGTGTCAAACTCAATTTAGTTTTCTGTATTATTTCTTCCGTAGATCCATATAGATTAAATCTGCTCCTGGTTGTAGGCCATCAGTTTGGAGTTGTCGCCCTAAACATATAAATCAAACAGCCATCCCTTTTACTCTTTAGTAAAGAGATTTCAGCACGATGTTAAAACGTATTGTTCAGAGTTCTATCTTGAAAAAAATGGCAGGATTTTCTGATAGCAACCCGTCGCGCAGGCTTTTGAATTAATGCCGTGACAAATAACTGAGATACACGCACAGAAATGGCAGTAATGATCTTGTTTTTCAGGGAGTTAAAGGATTATCTAATGGCATTACGGCAAACATCTGTGTGAGCATCATCCTGTGCTCACTGCCTCTGTTATCTCTCTTTTCTCATTCCTGGCAGATGTTCAGTGACTGCAGGTTGACTGCCATATTTCGCTGCTTTTTTTTCCCTCCAGATTTTCTCTTGGAACAGGTTGCCCGGGATTTTTGTGTAGAGGTGACAATTAGAAAAAGAATATGAGGAGAGAGAGACGTCGAGTAAAATATGTAGAAAGCAAGAGGAAAAAAGGAGACCATTTAATCCTTATGTCGAGTGTCCCTTGCCAGATTTCTGTTTTGAGGGGAGTATATTGTGCATGTTACATATAAGGAAAGCAGATTATGAATAGCAGATTTGGTGACATTACAAACCAAATCCAGTGTTTTCTCATTTGTTTTTGTTATTCCTCTCTTCTTTTTTATAACTATCATATTTTCCTTAGATTTATATGTTACCCAATTTCCTTAGATATATTGCTGCCATTCCAGTTTTTCTATTGCATGTTCTCGTTTCACACAATATACCACATGATTTATGTCTCTTGATTTTAATTCAGCTCTTACTTTGATGTAATCTTCGTTTTCTCCCCACTTAAACTAAATGTATTAGCGGGATTAATGACTATTTGTTATTGCAGATGTACTCTACCTTTGTGAGAGGCCACTTCTCCTCGTCCAATCTGTACTTCCTCTGCCCAAGCCCACTCACAGACACACAGTGGGCTGATGGGGAACTGATTTCTGAAATTTGATGGAATAAAAAAATATATTCTTCTCAGATGCAGGAAGTAATTCACACATGTTTTGTGCACAGGAAAATGTGAAATTGTGTCAAGACGCACATTTGGGTGTGTATGTGGGTGCACTGCTGGCTTGATTTGGGATGCAAACACATTGCATATGCTCATTTGAGCTGTCTGCCCACTGTGGCCACATAACAAGAGCTGTGCCGCAGAACCTGTACCCACCTCTCTGACCTGCTTGACACTTTGTTTCCTGTGAGGCCGGTCTACCACGTCTTCTATTATTAGATTTGAGAAGTAAAAGATGCTTGCAACACAGTCACATGAACATTTGACTCGTAGTCAAGTGTCCTGCCACAGTTTTGCGACTTCTACAGGAGAGACCGACTCTTCTTTCCAAAATAAAAGCAGTTTGTTTGCCTTCATCAATATCTGTACATAATATATGTAAAGAAATACTGCAATCCAAGCCTAAACATCTATACTTGGGTTTATCTTACCTGTTCTTATAAAACAAATTAGGGATGTCTTAACATTTTTTTATGAATGAAAGTCATGTCTAGTTCTAAGGGATTGTTCTCACCTTTTACAGAAAAATTACCTCCCAGTTCTTACTAAACACTTTTTCCAAACCTCACAGCAAAAAATGATAAGGAAAAATGAAAGAGGGATTCAAAAGGATTTAGGAGAAGACAGCTGCAGTGCAACAATTATCCAGTCACACATACTCAGCTGCAATGTGGATATGCTGTTGTTAAGGAACAGCTATTCAAAGAAAATCTATTACCAACTCATTTAAGTTCTCTAAAAACGCTGTTATTATGTCATTTCATGGAAGGTATAACATATTATTTATCATGTTAATTATCATACAAACTGTATAATATGAAATTATTACCAAGCATAATTATTTGAGAAAAGAAATCCACCAAACATTATGCAATGTTCCTGTTCTGTCACTGGGTTCTCACATTCAGTTTGATACTTTCCTATTCATCTTTACAAATCTCAAATAAAATTTCCATATGATGATAATTGAGCATCACTTTAAATGTTGTTATGGGCTTACATCCATTTAGAGATGGGTTTAATGTTTCCTCTGCTTAAGATGTAATGAAGCAGTGAGCATAATTTCATTGTCATTTAGAGAATTTAACTGGTCATCATCATAGGTACCACTTAGATAATAGCAGATTATTACATTCAGTTTGGAATATTTTTATGCAAACAAAAACTGAGTGACTGCATCAATGGACCAGACAGTTGATTTAATTTAGATGTATGTCAAACAGGTCCTTATTTCCAAGTCTCCCTGAAGTCCCTCCCTTACAACTATAACGAACTTGTATTAAGATGCAATGAATTAAAAAAAAAATGTGTGTGATTTGTTAGTAAGCATTTTTGTTAATACAGTCATTCATTTGATTGACTGATTTGATCCTTAATACGTGCAGGAACCACCACCATCTCTTATAGCACTGGTTGGAAGGCAATGTTAAATGGACAGAAATCCATTTTTTACATTTGGATTTTGAGAAATCCAAAATGTTAAATCATTATTTTAAAAAAAGCATTTTTTTAAAGTTTAAAATGTTGGTAACCACCAACCTGATCATAAGCCAAAGACATGTCAAAAGTAATATTTTGAACAGGACAGGAAAAAGATTTAGAAGGGGGGTCTTTCTGACGTAATGAAGGTTCTATTTTGCTTTAGCTACACTTATTGGGACACTGTTCCAAAAGCGGCATGGCTGCCGCGTACCGTCATAGCTGGAAAATCCAATCTACCCCTCTGTGCTTTTCTTGTGTTGTTTCTGCTGTACTCAAACTAATAGCTTCATTCCAGTGTTCATTCTGGGCTGTGACCTGTTGGTGTGTTGTGAGTCTAAGTGTGACAGGGAGTGTCTTAAAACCCAGCAGTGCAGAGATCCAGCGTGAAGTGAAACCATATATCCCACAAAGAGAAAACATAGACTTGTAACAAGAAAAAAAGTGTTGGGGAATTTGCTCTGCCTGCCATAAAATACTTTAATACATTTTAATTGATCATTAATTTTTATTGTTTCGACATTATTGTAATCTCTCTTAAATAATTACGCTTCTCAGTCAAATAAGCCCAAGATTAAAAATGAGTCTAAGAAAGATTTTCTTGCAACCCCCATCTAAAACAGTACTGCAACTATAAACAAGGTGGGAAACTATTAGTTTAATCCAGTGTAATTATTTTCTTATAATAAGATGTATTTTTTTTAGATTGAAAGTGTGTGCTAGTTTTGTGAATTTTCTCTCAATTTTCTGATTTTCTGCTGCAACATCTCTGGGCGTCAAGGTACTATTTCTAAACCATTCGCTCTTTCATGATGGCATTCAAAGCAGTTACTGTCAAAGGCAGAAAAATGATATCTCAGGAGGAGAGCGAAGAAAAGTTATCTTTCTTTCATGTTTACACTGACACGCTGGGAAAATAATATAGCTAAGTGAGCTAGTGTTCATGCAAAATATTGCTCCTTAACTTGTTGACATGATCAAGTGGATATAAATCCTCAGCCTCTGCATGTGCATGCAGACTCTCATGTGGCGTGTGTGTTTTTGTCTGATTCATGTCGAGGTGCAGACGTTCACTTGTGTTTGGAGCACACGGCTGCTCAGTATTATGGGGGGAAAGATTCAAATCAGATGACGGTTCCTCACACACTGAATTATACGCTAAAGAGCTAATTAACAAGGGCTGTTTTGGAGTTCACATGCTCCTCTGACATCTTAATTAGATCTTAATGACATTTCAGTTGGAATGACCGAACCCTGAAATGGTACAAAAACAGAACTAATATAGAGGGAGGAACAGGAGAGGGACTGACTCAAGAGAAAACTGCAGATGAGGACTTGGAGATGGAATGTGAAAAAAAACAAAATGGAAATGAGGATGGATGGAGGACAGTCACGTACTACACCCTGTGTTGGAATAGTATAGGTTTTGATTAACATTGATAAAGCCTTTTTATCTCTCATCTTCTCCGTGACTTTCCTTCACCCTGTCAGCCTTCCTCCCTCTTTACCCTTCTCCCAGTTGTACTATCCGTTGCCCAGCAATTACTTCTCCCATGTCCCAGTAGGGCCCCACCTCTTATGTCAGCCTCTTAATCATATTCTTAGCATTTATTACCATAACATTTCTGTCTGGAAATAACTAGATATGCCTTGCGCTGCCAGTGGAAGAACTGTGATGATGATGTTTCTGGCAGGTAGATGGCTGATTAGATACAAAAAAATCTTCGGTAGGGCTGCGTTTCGCATTGTGGACAGTTTCATATGGTCCATGGTGAATTGCAGGGAATAGTCTTTCATTCTTTTTTTTTAGTTGCTGGTGGGAAGGCTGTGTATTTTTAGCCGAAAGGTTGATGCACGTTTATGCAACTCCAAAGAGACTCAGCAGACTGCAATGAGAGAACAATGGGCTGCAGTGAATAGGAGACTTATTTTTAATAGCTCATGCGTATCTACAGTAGCGTGTGTTGGTTCCTTGTACGGTTAGGCTTATGCAGACAAAATCAAAACCTTGATCAAACCATCAAAGACTAATATTTCTGTTCCAGAGGTATAGCTGCTTTCATTTCCCTGGGCTCAGCTGGTCCTTCACTTTAAAGCACCCCTTAGAGGAGATGGGAGAAGGGAATAGGATGGGAGGAGGGAGAAAGAAACAACACATCAAACAAGGGAACAATGACGAGGCGATCGGAGAGAGCTCAACCTACAGATTAGATAAAAGAAAATGAGAGGGAAGGTTAGATAGAAGCCCCATAATGACAACAGTGGGCAAACAGTGTGGATGTAAGTTGAGAGATTGGGCAGCAGCAGACACATTTTTAGGAGAATGCTGGTTGGTACGGATAAAGTTCTATGTGCAGCATTGTTTGTTTATCGCATCTCTTTTCTTCCCGGGCCGTCTAACACATCTGTCTAGCATAAATCCAAATACAGCCACAGATAACTTGCATATGCCCCTTTTATGAACTAGTCTATGTTTACTTTCCTACCATGCCCCACGCTCTTGCTTTTTCTTTTTCTTTTTCCTTTGCATTGTTTACCTAGAAGTTATTACCCATTGGGGCATGTTTAGATAAAGAGATTTTTAGCAATTCTTACTTCAGCTCTTTCTTGCAAATGTGGATGCACTGATCCCTGTGTAATATGTTATTTTTCCTCTCTAGAAGGCACAATTTCCTCCTCTATAACTGCAAAGTGGAACACTGGATTCAAATAGTCTGTGATACACTTTCACAACCTACTTGGGCTGTAAGGCAACTGCTCTGAATGGTTTATTTTCATGATGCAAACACTTAACTGTTGCTGAGGCCGATTCTTGCTGTTCCCAAGCAGATGTGCAGCAAATCCAGGGCAGAGATAAGCTGGCAAAGGCGCCGGCAAACTAATCAGCCTCTTTGTATCTGCCTTTTCCTGCCTTTTTCTGCATTGCATAGTGTCTGTCCTTTGACCAGGCTAACTCCTGACCCATTTAAGTTTCACTAGAGAATCCAGCAAGTTTGATTCCTCTCCCTATATTCGGGGGATGGTAAGCAATGGTCCTAAAAACAGATGTGTCTGATCACTGAACACATAATATAGATAATGTAAGTGTCTTTGCTCGTCTACTGCATGTGTTTATCTCCGTGATAAGAATCTAAAAGCCTGCGGTTTGTGGCTGCACTATGTGCGTACCAGGTTCACCGAGGCAGACACCATTGTGATGGGGGACGTGACATATGGGGCCTGCTGCGTGGACGACTTCACCGCTCGAGCCCTGGGAGCCGATTTCATGGTGCACTACGGCCACAGTTGTCTGAGTGAGTTTCATTATTCTCCGTTTGCTTGTTTATCTATTTCACCATGTGTATGAAATCAGATTGCACCTGAAACGGCAACAACAACAAAACAAGCATCAAGGACTCACACCCACTGAGAGGGGGCTGCATGAAAAAGGATCATCAACAAAGACAGAGACTGACAGATGGAGCTATCAATGAACGGAAGATGTGACTAGTTAGTGCAATCTGCCATCCTCTTATATGGAAAGAATATCAGACCTTTGGAGCCTGCGCATCGCATTTACTCGGCAGATCGATGGGCAACATGCATTAGAGCCGTCCTTTGAATACCTCGAGCACTGTTTGAGGACATTCACCCTCACCTGTCTGTCTCTCGCAGAACATAGGAGGAAATGTTAAATCAATAGTTTTGATATATTTCTGCCAGAGCAACCTCAGCCCTTCAAAATACCAGAAATGACCAACAGAATTTTAATACAACTAATGCAGCAAAACTAAATTCTTGCCGTCTGTATGTAGATGCCTACATTATTTATTAATCATGAGAGTATTTAGTAACCATGAGAGTGCACTTTTGTGTGTTTGAAATAGCTACACATTCCTATTTATTTTAAAACACACCCAGTATTTCAGATTTTAAAAGAAGTATACACATACAATTTTGCTTTGATTAATAGATAATAGCATATTTGTTTACAATTAATAAGCTGCCACGCTAATTGACCTTATTGCCATAACACGTCGTAATACTACCAGTTGGTGCAAGTGAGTCCTTTCTGTCTCTTTTACTGCCTCTAAACGCAGCACCCAAGTGCACTCAGGCTACCATGCTAATGTGAATACAGATCGATGTCACTTTGCTCTGCCCTTTACGCCTTGGGAGTGCCCATAAACAAGCAAATGACTGCTGTTATTCTCTCTAGTGATGGGTTAAATAAGTCAAATTCTTTTCTATCCCAGCTACAATTTACCACCGAATGTTAAACTTCTCGCTACTTGTCTCAATTTGTGCCAAACTTTATAAATGCTTGTCCTTTTTGTTACTCATTCATTTCTACCGAAACATGGGTCCATTCATCACTTCTCACCTCACATTTATGTACTGAGTATTGTGTCACTCTAAATCCATTCTAAATCATTTAGACTTTTTATAGTTGACTAGGAAATCATCAATGCCACCTCCTAAATTGAATTGGTTTTTCCTAGCATACTTTTATAGAGATTCCTTATTGCTCACCTCTGTTTCAATCAGTCCTCTGTTGAGACAGCAGCTTCTCTTTCTACAATTGCGATGTGTTTTAGTGCACCTTGCCATGCTTTGCTCCAGTGTTTCTCTGTTATTGTTACTAAGCCATCAAATGAGCAGCCCCGGCCCCTAATTTTTTTTGCACCTTAAAGGGCCATTTATTTAATTGTAACAAAGAGCCCTCATGCTCCTCATGTGCAAATTATATATAACCTGGGGGGGGGGGAATACAATCATGTTGATAAATACAAGAGTGCTCCTGTGCCCCCCCCCCTTCGTTTTGTCTTCAGCCCTTGCCTACTTTGCTCAGCATCTGAAACGGCAAGTCTCAAACTGTGTCTCCTAGACCCGGTGGCGTGGTAAATGGCCTGTGAAATTAATGGCATTAATAGCAATCACATGTGTCCTTCTTCCCTAAATAATTGAGGTTTTTTTCATCAGTTTCCGCATCAGCTAGACTGGAAAGACCGAATGAGTTTCAATTATTTCACACAGGTGCCAACTTTGCCAGGAGATTTCTTTGTCTAATGCTATCCATATAGGTGTATGCCTGCATGTGCAGCGCTGTATTGTTGGAGGCCCCATCAATATTGCATGTAATGCCAGCTTACCTGACATAAAAGATTTAATAATTCAACCGTCTTCTCTTTGTGTTTGCCTTCTTGCAGTCCCCATAGATTCCACGGCGGGCATTAAAATGCTGTATGTGTTTGTGGATATCCAGATGGACAACGCACACTTCCTGGACACAGTCAAGTTTAACTTCTCTCCTGGACAATCTTTGGCACTTGTCAGCACTATTCAGTTCGTGGCCGCGCTGCAGGTGATCGTGCATGGCTTGTGTCTGATTCTGGGTGCATATGAATGAGCTCAGTTAGTAACATCGGAGCCGATAAAGGCTATTTTTTCCTTACTCAAGTTATAGTTTTAAATTGTGTGTATATTCTGTATGATATGATGCTATTTGTATGTACAGAACACTCTTATTCATCCCAACACTTGCACATATTACTTTTGTGATTCCTTTCTTTTATAAACACTCTACTCTGAAGTGCAATTCAAGTGTGGGTTAGTGTAATCCGGCAGCTGTTATTTTTTTATTTGAACAGTGCAATGACCTCAGGAGGCCTTTCAGTTCAGCACTGTGCTCACTGTACATTTTATGTAAGAAGTGGCAGCAGCTGTAGTATTAAGCTTTAACATCCTTCTTCCAGGCTTGCTGCCCTCCTATCTTATAATGTGCTCCTCTGCGTTCATTTGCCAAGTTGAAGAAATACAACTTTCGCTAGTCTAAACACTTCCATCATAAAGTTATTTTCTACCAGCTTGGGTAAGATTGCAATATATGCAAAGGTCTATGGGTATTTACGTGTGCGTATGTGTGTATCTGCATGCATTTATTTTTTTATGTTTGTTTAATGGTTTATGAATGGTTGACAAAGCAAATTTCTTTTAGTCACAATTAATGCTTTCATAAGCTACATTTTCTCATGGAAATGGATATAACTCTTATAGTAACATTTAGATCCACTATTTCAGTGACGTATTAACTGACTTTTCTCATTCTCTGCCCCATTGCTCAGCAACTAGCCCATATTTTACAGTTCAATTTACATTTTCTCCTGCACCAAGCCATTGACCCTGTTACATTTACTGTTAAGATTTAGTTTTTCTTCTATATTCCAGATATGCTCCAGTTGTTTCTCTATTTGAAATGAATCAAATGACACAGTGCACACAACATTAAAGTACTTTATTATACATGCCATATAATATCATTTTGAATATAATATCATTTACAAAATTAAGATTACTAAAATAATTGGAGATTAGAACATATTCAAAATTTTCATTTCACCCCAAAAACATTACTTGTCATCATAAATGTTTAATAGAGAGCTTACATCCTGTGCAACAGTTGAAGATATTTTGCACAGGACTACATTAAGACAACAGATCCCCTCTACATGTTGGCTTAAATGTCACAGTGTTCACTATGTAAAGGGAGAATTCACAATGTTTAGGACATACCTGTTTACCCATTTGAGACTTCTGAGTGTTATTCCTTCTCTCTTCCTACACGTTGCAGGCCGTGAGCGCAGCACTGAAAGCAGAGTATGATGTGACTGTCCCACAGTGTCGCCCTCTGTCGCCGGGAGAAATTTTGGGTTGCACATCCCCTCGTTTGGATCGCCATGTTGATGCCATAATGTAAGAAATGCCTTTCCTGCTATCTTTTTGTTTTGTTTTGTTTTATTTTAGATTGTCAGAACTTATCATTGATCCACTCACTCATGATCCACTTGCCTCTCCGTAGTTATTGTCAGTCCCACGTCAAGCCATGTGCTGTAAGTACTATTGAGTGCAATCATAATTCAGCCAAACAGGACTGAAATGGCAGACATAATAAGCTATATCAAAACATGCTATAGATATAATCTCACCATGAAAAAAATGAATTAGATATAATCAATCTGCCAAACATCCACACCAAATTTCCCAAGTTTATAGTAATGCTATAAACATATAAAACCCGCTTTGGCAAGTGGATGGTTAGAAGTGTCAACCGTGCGTCACAGTTTGTGAAGTAGTTTCAGCCTGTTTAATTTTCTTCTTTTTCTGTGGAAAATTTGTGATGAATGCAGCCAGGGGCTCCTCTGTGTTTTCACATCCACACTGTGCACATAAGATTTTTAATTTTGTCCTTGTTCTGCCAAGAAGGGAGTGAACTGGCAAAGCATCAGGTCCAAGCAACAAACAGCATCTACCCAGCTGCTTTGTGCCGATACATCTCTTGCTGCTCAACAGCATAGAAACCCTGTGCTTTGTTGTGCACAGTGAGATAATGTAATTCTGCTGATTTAATTATGCATAGGTGCATCTCTTCCTGTGTCTGATCTGTGCTCATTTAGTGCCAGCCCGAGCGATTAAAACCCCGTCAGTGCATGAATTAAAAGCAACCACATGTGGACAGGCCGCACTATATGCTTTGAGGGGAAACAAAAGAGTTTTGCAGCTACTGATTTGATCTGTGTTGCCTTTTGTACGACAGTTGTGATGTGTTAGGGGATGCTACTCTCCACATCTCTCACTTTTGTACCTTCCACAGTCAATATGCCAACTTTATATTATACATGGAAATGTAATCGAAAGACCTGTTACATGTTTTTTTTTATAGTATTATTTCTTCATGAAAGAGTAAGAATTTTGACTTTGCTTAAGATTAATCTATTTTAATGATATGGTTTAGTTAATGGCACCTGAAAATTAATTACAAATAAGAAAAGCTCATGGATCAAGCTTCTTTGCACTGATACTCCTCTGAACAGAGCATGTGTTCTATCATAATATTTGACATCTGGCTGTGTAACTGTCATTAAAAAGGAATCAGTGCTTTAGAAATGGTAAATGCACATGTTGTAATTACATTTTTTTAAACATTTATGAGCATTATGGTGAATGAATAGCATTTTACCACTCTTTGAGGCCAATCTAGCTGCACTGAAAGGGCCCAGTCTGAAGAGACAATAGGAAAGAACGTATATTGAAAATCGGTTAAAGACATGATCAGTGGACCATTTCTATCCCCTGCCTGTGCTGTGGCTGTGTCATAATGGAACAATATGAGAATGTGAATGAGATGAAAATGTGTGCAGCATTTCTTATTAAACTGAAAGCAGTTTTTGTAAAGAGCAACAACACGGTGACGCACGGACTGTGGTCACAGGGCGAAGTAGATTTGAAGCCCACCAGCTTCTCGGAACTGCAGAAAATCCCGGACAGCTCATCTGTTTTGGGATGTAATTACATGAGGACTAAGGATATTCCCAAACAAAGAAAAGCTGTGCAGCAGGAGTTGGGCTTGAAATCATTTTGTTTTGACATATACATTGAGATAGTTGTGTGTTTTTCTCTTGAACACAGTCGATAAATACAATCTTGGCTAGTCATTTCTCCAGGTAAAGCTTGTTTGGCAAGCCACCCACCGCCTGTTTTAAGCTGCTCCAAACAGAAACCAATTAGTGAGTTTATTTGCATCCCCCACCTCAGAGCAGATGCCGACCTGAGACCCCTCAGACTAAAGGCAGGATCCATCTCAGCCTCACCCTGGAAGGGTTTATAAAAGAAACGGTGTGTTTTGTTTTTGGAACCAACATGTTTCTGTGCATTTATGCTTTCTGAACTCTGCCTCTGCTTGAGCTGTTGTGAATCCCCAGCATCAGACCCTGGGTTAATTGGTAGAGCTTGTGTTCTCGGTAAACAGCATGCTCCAATCGCTAGGGTCATGTTCAGAGCAGAGGTGGGCATCCCTCAAACTAAGCCTCAGCCCTCCTGCCTTCAAACGCGGATCATCTGTTAAGAGACTGTGGAAATGAATAGATTTTAAATGACTGGGTCAGAGTTAAGGGAGAGGCCAGATGCTCATCAATTATTATCAGTTTTCACTGAATTGTGATCGTCCAGAGGATTTCTTCTTTTTTTTATTTCATCTCAATTTATTGACCTCTGAAATTTAATTGATTTGTTTTCTTTCCAGTTATCTTGGAGACGGAAGATTTCACTTGGAATCAATCATGATTGCAAACCCAGATATCCCTGCCTTCAGGTATTGTGAAACAAAGCATGTTTTTTATTTTGTTAAAAAATTTAGACATCTCTGCTCTTAATGTTTATGTAAAAAATGTGTTTTTTTAACACAGTTTATACATTTTAATATTGAAAATATGGTCTGGAAAGGTGTGAAGAAAATAATATGAGGTAATAAACTGATTTAAACTTATCACCTCAGGTATTGGGCATGTTAAGGGAATATTTTTTTTATGTTTCTCAAGGAACAAATCACATGCATCATCATTATTGTAGTAGTTTGTCCCGACGATGAAATGTTCTATTCAAGCGACCGTGCTTGCATGCAAATTAAAATTCAGCTATACACATATGCACTGCAGCACAGATCAAAAGTTATTCTCATAAACCAGATTATTATCTCATGTGTACCCCTTGTACAAGAGAAAAGGATATCAGAACCTCAGAAATGCCTCTATTATCCCTAAGGTACACACAATCTCCCTTCATACTTTAGCTTTTCATGATTGAATTTCTCATAGTTCCTTACATTTATGTTCTCAATACTCAACAGCTGGTGCTCTGCATGCAATCTTCTGTCTGTTTATTTTTGTGCTCACATCCAATTAAACGCAGTTTGTTTTGGCTTTTTCTGTCTTTGCCTGTTTGTAGATATGACCCCTACAGTAAAGTCTTCTCCAGGGAATACTATGATCATGAGGCCATGCGTGCCTTAAGGCTGCAGGCTATCGACAAGGCTCAATCCGCTGATAGGTGGGGCCTTATTATGGGAACACTGGGCAGACAGGGCAGTCCCAAAGTCCTGGAGGTGAGTTATGTGTTTGGAAAAATGAAAAAGAAATAGTTGCAAATCTCTACTGTCCAATCTTAGTGTCATCAAAATGCTAAGTGTAAAATATTTAAAACTACATCACCTGTGTGTCTTGTACCAGCACATATTTTAAGGCTTTTAATGAGGCTCCTCTTGTATGGTAAAATCTAGACTTGACAGTTCAAGTTAGCATTGATGTAAAAATGTCAACCGGAGATCAGAGAGAAAAAAAATTGTTTTAGAATTGCAGGAGAGGACGGAGTTGAAAGGAGATTTGCATAAATACTCTTCATCTCTCCCATAGCAAGCTGTTGAGATTAAGAAGCGTTGGTGATAACCTACAAATGAGAGGACAGAGCTACCTCTGATAAGAGCACAGTCATAGAAATGTCTCATAATCCTCCCAAGGACAGTGGATATCAGCAGTTTTCTTAACCTGTTCTTACCAAAGGAACTGTACTTATATCAGCAGTTTTCCTAACCTATTCTTACCAAAGGAACTATACTTAGATTTTATTTTTTCACTTTGGTCGCTCAGTCCACTGCCCAAAACTTCAAAAGCAAAATCACTAAGGGAGCCGAATTCCTTAAAGTTCCAAAACAGATTTATATGATGGCCTGCACTCAGGGGATGTTAATCAGCTAAAATTAAGGGCAAATGTTTTTAATGTACCAACGTTATCTCTGCATATTCTGTCTCTGTGGTTTATAAAGATCCAGTGTGTGGCAAATAGAAGGCAACACTGAGGGCCTCTGGGTCCACAACTCCTGCTCGTTTATAGGAAAACTGTTTCTCTGTTGTGAAATTACGATTGAAAATGAACAAGTAAAGATGTTGACCTCAACTGCAGATGTGTACCAGTTTTGCAGACTTTCTGTCCTAAATCTTTTTAATTTGATCAAATTGTTATAGACCCTTTGTTAATTAAGTTGATTATCATGATCACCTGTTATTATTGTGTAGTCTTGACTAAACACCAAATTAATAGAGTTATATGTGAGGCCTAAGATTAATATCTGTTTAACTGTGAGGCAGAACCTTAGGAGTTTCACTGGTGAGTGAAAATGCTCAGTAAAGGTGAATGTGCTGGAGTTACCCTGGACAGAAATACATTTTGTGTGTTGATTTCAGGCCCTAACATTGATTATTCTGTTTTTGTCCTCCTAGCACTTAGAGTCCAGGCTTCAGTCTCTGGGAAAGTCCTTCACTAGGGTCTTACTCTCAGAGATTTTCCCGAGCAAACTGGATTTGATGGCTGATGTGGATGCGTGAGTACTAAGACACCATCTTATAAACACAAAGCATTTGCTCTTTACCACTGAGCCGCACCTGTCTTTTAAGCCATTCCCAAGACAAAGCAAAAGTCACACAGCTATATATTTCGGCACGTTTTTGAGAAAAACCTGGACGTCATTATTAGAGTCTGAATTTCTGAACGCTGTCACCTTAACAACCTGAATACTAGATGCATCCATCTATTTTCGACCACTAATCCCAAGTTCGGTGGCAGAGGCAACAGGCTCATGAGCAAATCCAGACATCCCTCCCCTCAGCAGCACTCCCCAGCTCCTCCTAGACGATTACAAGGATGAGCTCCCCATGGACGGGCTCTGCAGGAGGAAGCCTAACCAGATGTCCAAACCAGCTCAACCGAATCCTTTCGATGCAGAGGAGCAGCAGCTCTAGTCCGCTCTCATTCCAGATAACCAAGCTCCTTATACTCTCTCTAAGGCTGAGCCCAGCACACCTCCAAATAAAATACTTTTAGGCCGATACATCCGTGACCTCGTAAATTTCTGTCACAATCCAGATCCTGTGACAATAGGTAAGAGTTTAAACAAAGATGGGACAGTAAATTCGGAGCTATGCCTTCTGGTTCAGCCCCCTTCTTCATCACAACGGAGCCAAGGAGCTCCAATGCAGCTGACATCTGTCCATCTCCAGCTCCAACCTGCCATCACCCCTGAACAGGAACTCACGCCCAACCGGGAGAGTATTAATTAGTCTTTGTGCATCTTAAAATCAAATGTGCAGCTGACCAAGCAGAGTAGACTGGGCCTGTCTGAAGGGAGCCTTTGTTAATGAAACAGAAACCAAAGCGATGCACTTCAGACTGTCCTGTCTCCTCCATCATTTGCATTCATTCTCACGGACCCTAACAGAGCAGTTTCAATGCACAGCAAGTCGTCAACCAGCGACTTTTGAAATGTATTCTGTAAGCATCATTGCACACATAATCCAGCAGTCAACATGACTTGGCAGTGCTTGTTATAACAAAGCCGACAAACTGTGCTCAAGCTCATAGCTTCATAAACAAAATCGGCATTCACGTTATACAAGTGGATCTATACTAACACAGAGAGGAAATTCTGTTCATGAATAATCCACTAAATTTTACTTGGTGTACTTTGGCAGTAAGGTTAGAGTACAGTGAAAATTAGTGGAATACACATCCTTGCACCCTGCATGTGATTTATCATTTCTTTGTACTTCTTTTTTATGGAATAACAAAAGTAATTAGACAGCATTTCTGCTGTTGAATAGAGCCAAAAGCCTCACATAAAGTGTAAATATGTAAATCAAAGATGACTATCAAATGCTGTTTGGCATCTGGCGTGCCACATCTACAGAGTGTCATAAACCCCCCGCCAAACAAAAACCAAACTAGAAAGCAATCCCATGATCCCATTTCATCTCCCTCCCTAAGTCCTGCTAATGTGTGCTTTGCAGTGTTTCTCACATTAGTTCTATCCATAACAAAAAGTTTTGAAGCTAAGAAGTAAAGCAAATTTCTTGTAAGATGAAGAGTATTTTTCCCTGTTCCTCTTTTATACATTTCCCATGCATATCACAGCAATTCTAGCCACTCATCATTAACCCGATATCCCGTGTACCTCAACAATACACTGAATTAGAATATTATTCTTTTACCTTTACTTTTTTCTGCCCTTTATTTTGAATGATCTTTTCTCAAAAACATACTGTCATGTTAGCAAATATTGTTTAAATATTCTGTCCCACATCCCACCTATACCCAATCTAACAGTCATTGTTGTCTTTGGAGAAAGACTCTTCAAGTTTCTTCAATATCAGGTGCTTCACACACCAGTTTGTCTGACTTATCTAACTTCCAGCCGCAGGAGCAGAGTTTTAAAATGGATAAGAGGTTACTAAGACAGTGATGTGCAACAGCTCAAATCACGCTCACAGACACAGGCAGTCTTCCCTCGCTTGGATTGGCCTCTCACTGTGGAGTAATGAGAGGTGTGATGTCTGAGGGAGGAGTGGGTGAGATGGGACAGAAGGTCTGAGAGAGATGGAGGGAAAAATGGAGAGATGCAGCGGTAGCTGAGGGGGCCGTGTTTGGAAAGAAAGCAATCGTGGTGAAAGCAATTCTTTTTCTTTGTTTTTTGGCTCTCCTCTCCATGCCGACGGATGAGTGCAACTCTAAGATTATGTAATTCAGGCACGATTCAACTATCCAAAACAAACCCTTATTAAAGACAAAAGGCTTTTCAGCTAAATCCGTTTCACCAGAAAGTTTAGTCTTTAGCTGCAGATTACAAATATGTACAATACAAGTCAAATCCCAAAATACTAAAAAACAATCTTCATTAGCAATATTTGAAAAATGGATAGATCACCTACGCATCTATATTTATTTAAATCATACTACAAGATTTAATTTCATAATTTAGAAAATGTTAAAGCCCTTTCGTTTGTAGTGTACAGTGATTCCCCATAACATAGGTACACTGCTGTCCGGTTTGGAGATGGGTGCCTTTTCTTTGTGCGGGTGCATCACATTCATTAAAATATCCAATGCTGGTTTCTCTTGCAGAAGATTCAATTCTCCCGAAGATAATTAGTAGTCCTCACTTAATCTGTCAGTGGTAAAATATTATAGATAATTTATGTACATTTTCCAGTCTCTTGTCAGGTTACTAATGATTTTAGAATAATCAGTACTTCTCGTTCATTTAAATATTTTCTTCCTTTTTTATTTTTAAAAATTAAATGTCTCCAAGCAAATTGGCTCAGGAACTCCCAATAAAATGCAATTACAGCACACACAGCAACATTCAAAATGGCTGTAAAATCAAGTCAGTTTCATTCTACAGCAGACTTAAATACTGAAGCTGAACATTATTCATCTTTGTAAATATAGAGTTTGCTTTTTTTAATGGCGTCTTTTTCTTTCCTGCTCTATTTTTGTTTTGTTATTATTCCCAACTGGTTAGGTTGGCTAGTGGTTTGTGAGAAATCAGGCATCCCATACATGCGAGAATAGAAACACAAACCATGAAGTGGTTCTGGGCTATATTAAATCTACCTATGTCTAAAGAGGAGAGGGAGGATAGAGAGAGAGGAAACTGAGAGACAGAGGGATAAAAGACCACGTGCAGCTTCTCAGCACCAGCAGACAGAGCACACAGTGCAGAGCCCACCCCCAGGCTTTCTCTGTCATTAAACACTCACATATTCACCCGTGGAAAGACAGAGACACCATTAGCATATACTCTTAAGTGTGTAATTAGGCTGTCCCCAAGCAGACTTTAAACTATTGTACAGATATCTGCACACCGCATACACACATTGCAGATAGGGAGTAGTGCTACCCAGTGCGTATCTGCCGCCTATGTCTGTTTTAAATGGAGTTTTTGCCTATATTTAAATTGTGTCGCATGTTTGGATTCAGCTCAGTTAGCTCAAGGCAAGCGTTTCTTACAGCAGGCCTGAAAGGTCAGGTTCTTTTTACCTATTATGGGCCAGGTCTATGAGCCTAATTGAGGCATAGCCATGCAGGTGGTGGCCTCACTCCCGGTGTTGGGATGTAATGGTCCACAGCAGGTACCATTACAGAGCCGGCCGTGCCGGGGCTTGCATTCCGCAGCAGCAGTGCATGTCATGCAGTTTTACTTAAGCGCAACACAGCGTGCATCCCACTAGTGGTGAATCGTGCTCCTCTTCTCCATGTTAAAAGACTCACTGAAGAAAACACATTCTTACGCAACACCAGTCCATCAACGTTTTATTCACTGAGTTTGTGATAGCTTTATAATTAATGGTGAACTGAATGTAATGCTTAAGGCTGTCTTTTTTTTCAATGTTCTTCATGATATTCGTCCTCTACAGTTTTGGCTTGATTGAAAGCTAAATAAGGAGTAACCTAAGGGGCCGTACTTTTTATGGGGTTGACTGAGCTCAACCTTCTGCACACTTCCTTTGCCAGTCAGCTTTGTTCAGAAGAAAATCGTTGTTTCTCAGTAGACTTGTTCCGAATCCCAATAGTAACATGCAAAAGCTTGTTGGGTCAAGAACACTGTTCGATAAGTACAAAAATGACACATCCCTAACTTTTTAGCTTAGCTATACATACATAGAGATTCAGTGGGTATACATACGTACATACATAGAGCTAAAGTGATACCAAACATTCGCTGTTCACATTATTTTCATGTGGCTTCGGTGTGTGGTGGTTCCAATGCACCCACCGTGTTTAAATGTCTCTAATTATAGAACAGATGATGATGGACCTAAATCTCACATTTCAGATTGCACCATTTGTCTAAACTTAGCAAACTTAAGTCTTAGTGTTTGCTGCTAATGTCCCCGCATCTGCTGAGTCTCAAATTACAGGGATGAATAAGAATTCACACTTCGGGGGAATATTTATTTATTTATTTTAAACTGCATTATTTGAAAATGAGAAAATGCCAAGTGTCTGCCCAGAGGGAGTTGAATATTTCTGTGACAGAAAGCAGACTGAAGGGAGAGTCAGCAGTGCAATCAGTTCTGCAGCTGAGAAAGTGTGTGAAAGTGAGGAAACGAATAATAGGCAAGAGGAGAATGTGGGTCATTATTATTAACTTGAAAGTATTCAATCAAAAGAAGGAAAAATGTTTTTCGTTTTTCATGTGTTTACCATCGAGCCTCTGGCCCTTTGCTTGTTTTTCTCACATGTCAAGTTGTTATGTTCTTCCTAACATTTACCTTCCTTTAACTATTTTTCATGCACTGCCGCTCAATCCATATTTGTCAATATTTCTGACAGAGGTTTATCATAAGGATTAGGGACAAAGGATGGTACACTGCCTCTATAGAGATGGAGCTCTGGATAGGATTGATCTGTGAAAGCGTCATTGCCCCAGTGGTTTTCCATCTTCATTTTCCCATTGTTCACTCTTCCCTGTGGCTGTTTACATCCACACTTCTCATCCCCCTCTCAAGCATTTTACAGAGTAAACACTTTTCTCTCTGCCAATCGTCTACCTTTCCTTCACCTCTTTCCTGCTTTCTCTTTTTGCCCGTGCGGCTTCAATCCATCCTCATGTTTTCCTCCTCCTCACTCTTTCTCCTTATCACTGCATATCTCTGTCCTTCTCCTTCTTTCTTTTTGCGCTGCCTTCCCATCTTTCTAATACACAACACCCACCCCCACCCTGTCTGCGAGCTATGTAGGCTACCTCCGTGGAGACCAGCTGGTGCGGTTTTTTTATTCACACTCACCTAACCTCTCCCATTCTCTTTCACAGCATTTCTGCTGTTTTTTAACTCTCTACCCCTTTTTGCTTTTTTTTTTTCTTCTGTTTTTGGATCACGAAGTAGATCCACCCAACTGGATCCCTACATGCCGTCCTCCTTCCCCTTCATTGTCCTCCATCTTATACTGGCTGGCTGTGCACTCAGAGTATGTACTGTTGCCTACTTTAGAACTGTTGCAAATCAGTGCAGGGCTCGCAAACAGATGCAAGTGCTCAGGTGGAGGGAGGCTCCCCGCACAATCCACCGCATTGTGGATCCACAAGCGGTGTGCAGTCGCAGATGTGCCCTGCCTGTCTAATAGGATATTGGTGTCTCACCCTCTCTCTCGCTGCTCCCGGCTTGCACACACAATTGCTCTCATAAATGTGCATTTGAGCAAAAATTGAGACCTTGTCTTTTCTCGCAGGTGGGTCCAGATCGCTTGCCCACGTCTTTCAATCGATTGGGGCACAGCCTTTTCCAAACCCCTGCTGTCTCCTTATGAGGTAAACATGCACCCTGCACTATCTCAACAAGCTGCCACTCACCTCTCAGTCATACACATGCCTAGACTTCCCTAACAGTCAGAGGGGCTCTTTACAGATGTCCCCAGTGAAGCATTTAGCAAACTCCCAGAGACAAGTTACCATGTTAAGTATATCGGAAAGAGCAGCGGATTTACGTAGCCCTCATCAAGGCCTGCTTTTGCTTAAGATGAACTATCTAATTTATTCCTTTCTCCCTCTTCCTCCACATGCCATTAAGGACACCAGCACGCTCGCATACAAAGTCCCATGAGCAGCAGAATAGCCCCCTCTGCTGGAATCAGGAAAACACAGTCCCCTTCCGTTCTGCAGCTGTTTTGTTTTTCTTAAAGGATGGAGTAAGATCAGACATCAGCCTGTAAGGATCCTTTCTAAAAGGAAATGTGAGAGCATGTGCTACTGCAGTGCTTATCACGAAAAAGAGGCAGACTTGCCTTTGTTATGGGCTGGCCAACTAAATGCTACCCATGAATTGACTGGTTAGTATTTATCAGTTCATTCAAGAATTTTCCCCATGAAACCGTTTATTTAAATTCCTGCAGAAATGTCTGCAAGGGGCTTGCCATCCTGAATATTAAATTGTGATTTGTGCTGTAGCTGTGTTATGCCAGTTATATTTCTTAATGCGCTGCTTGTCGAAGCACATGCACTTTGGAAGGAGGCCATCAAGTAAAACGACAGCATTTCTCAAAGTAAAGTTCGTATTTTTAGGTTGCCTAGAATAGTCCCCAGCAGTTATGAGAGAAACATCAATGTGTTTTGTTGTATTCCTCAGTGTTACTTTAGGATTTACTTAGTTATTTGGGTAATGCCTGTATTTAAATACTTTCCAGATGCACTTGTGTTTACATGAATGTGATATGACTTAATTCCTCTTGATCTCAAACCTTTGAGAGCCATGCGTCAGCTTGCTGTGCTTTTCACTGTGGCATTTAGGATGGAGATGAGGAACAAGATGGGAGGGTGGAGTGAGCACAGAGAAGGGGTGGGGGGGGTGCAGCATTTATTTTCAGTGCTTCTCATGTTATATTTATAGTCAATAAGACACACTTGGCTCTCCTGTCAGAGCAGGGATTAGCAAAGGAAGCTAGCTTCCACGGAGATGTGCAGTTGGTGTGAGAGGGGAGAGGAGGAGAGCAGCGGTTAATAGCTGCAGAAATAAGAGACGGATGGAATGAGGGGTGGAAGTTAGAAGATGTTTTGAGAAAGGAAAGGCCTACAGATTTACATAAGAAAGCCTTAGGAATTTCAAAAGATATCAGAACGTTTGATTTACAGGAAAAAATTTTTTTTTTTTCTTATATTATATTACATTTTTATCATTTATTAAAACACAATTTCACGTACATATAAACTTCCATTTTAAAACGAAAGCAATATACTACATATATATACTACAACATAAGTATGTTAAACATTGCAAAATCTATTTTAATCAGTTTTATTTTATGCTTCTTCTGCTTTCATGTACATGCTTGTTGTGTACTTGCAGATTTCACTGGCAAATATTCTGCCAGTTTTTGTTTAAAAAAATAAAAATCAGAATTTTCCATCTGAATTACCGGTAGTCATCTTTGCTTTAAAATAAATTATCAGAAAAAACATTGATGTTTTTTAAAATTTTCTAATATTTAAATGGCTTGATTCTTATTTATCATTTTATTCATCCTGAAGCCTTGGCATCCATATAGTTTCAAAATTCAATTAGATGGAAATGCTGGATGAATAAATTCATAGCAATACATAGCAATAAGAGCAATATGTATTTGTTCATTTGTTATGCTTGTTTATTAATCTGCTATCCCATTCCACTGTTCTATTTAGTATTGAGAATCATTATTCACTGGCACTTCTCCATATGGAGCAGTCTGCACTTATGTCACAGGACTGTCGTGCTCTTGCTGTTGTTGTCCTCTAACAGCTGTTGTGTCACACAATGCAGCTGCACAGGGATAAAATCACAACTTCTACGCACAAGCTTAATGTTTTGTCGCCTGCCTTGTCTGTGTGTATAGTCTGTTGTGTTGTCTCATCACTGTGGTTTTCTGCAAATTGTTTGCTGAAAAACTGAAAATGTAGAATTAGATACGAAGGACATGCATAAAAAATCAGTACATTGGCACCTCAAAAAGCACTTTTAACATCTTTAGCTCTTGTTTTTTCTTTTGATTCAAAGATTCACTTTTCATTCACTCATTATATTCCAGGCGGCTGTTGCTCTACGTGAGGCAGACTGGAAGGAAGTATACCCCATGGACTTTTATGCTAATCAGAGCTTGGGACCGTGGGCTCCAAACCACCCCGACAACCAGCCGGCCCGGCCTGCTCGTAAAAAGAACCAGGTGAGCTGGGCTTTGAGATAAAAGTATAACTAGCGAAGAGGAGAAGGTTGAGCGAGAAGGTAGAGAAGGTGTTCAGGCTAAGTTCTGATGGTTTCTATCTAAATGTTCCCATACTGACACCCAGTGGCACGGTGACGAAAGAACATGTATGTGGGCATTTCTCTTAAAGGAATTGCTGTAACCATCATTCCTTTTTGTTTAAGAACAAAAAAACATGATCTTGAACACACCTGTGTGAATATACCATGTAGTGGCCATATTGCGTAATATTTTAATTAATGTGTCTGAGGTGGATAGCACATCTCTTCCAAGTTTTTCATGCTGTCCCACTGCCTTCCAGCAGAGACCAGGCTCGGAGCCAGCCCCTCCCGCCAAGCAGTGTGAGCAGAGTCCGTGCACCCCCTGCGGCTGTCAGAAGGAATGACCAGTGCCATTACGGACCACGCTGTCTTCCACTCATCTCCTGGCTGCCTGAGAATGGTCAAACCAGAGGAAGAGAGTGGGTATTACTGTGGGCCATATTTAAGCGGCCGCGGCTAAAGCCAAAGGAGGCTTCAGCCTTATCAAAAGGATTACCAGCCATATCAAATCCCCAATCTTGCAGGACAGCAGATCCCACCAAATTCAGTGCTCTTTTTCACATTTAATCTTTGCTCAAAAACAACGCAAACTGAGAAACTGCTCATGTGTTCAAGCTCAAGATTTTATAATGCTGTGTCAAATTTTCAACTTCCCTTTATTATTTGTTTCCAAATCTGTCAGACATGTTGTAAGAGGCACTTTTCAGGAATATTGCATACATTAGTTTTTTTTTCTTGCATTTCTTGTAAAAACTTTAAACCAGTAAACGAGGACTAGAACCTTGCTTCTTGTGTGTCATTGCTTTATAGAGTAAGCCTGTTTTTAAATCTGAGAGCTGTGAGTTCCTCGATGTTTACAGAGCTAGTCACGACTGCTGTCCAACCCCATTACTTATTTATGTTGGAGTCTGTCGATAAATAAGTAAACAAATGAGCACTCAATTGCTGCATTTCTCTACACCAAAAACTGATTGACAAGACCCTGCTGTAACCACGGCCAGAACTGGGGAGCTTGCCCCTTCTTCCCCAGGCTCTCAAACAGTGTCTTTTGTGGTTACGGTCTGGAGGATTTTGTTATTTGCCTAAAACTGCCGGCCTTATCTTGTCAGATTCATCATCGTGTCTCCGTGGTAACAGAGGCCAGTGTGATGCAGGCATCCTGCAAGGTATCAATATTTCTCATGATGGGTCTTGGAAGCAGCAGTTCTTTTCAAGAGCTCAGTACTTGCCACCATACACTGTGCGATCCAAAATGGACAAGAATAAATTATTGACCCACAGAGCGCTCAGTATCTCACTCAAGCTGATGTTTTATTTATTTTTTCGGGCATATTCTGCCAGGAATGAAGAGGCAGTATGTTAAGAAAACCATCCTCTTCACCTAGAGTATGCAGATTCTAATCTCTGTTGTAAGAAATCCAAGTAAAAACAGAAATTATTTCTCCTTTAAAACGCCATCAAAGACGGCAACAGATGGCATTACTGTCTGGTTAGGGATTCTTTAATTGATGTTAAAATATTATTGGAATTTGAATGGCTTCCAGCTGCTCAGATACAAAATCTTAATATATTTTTGGATTTTTAAACTTAATAAGGACTACAGAATCAATATTCAAATACTTAAATACTTGAACATTTGAATAGAATAGTTTTTGTTAATAAGGGCTTTTTGTACATATTTTAAATTAGCAATCTAGTATAATGTGTGAATTAAGAAATGTCATAATTACAAAGTAGTGAGGATCACATTCATTATATTCATTTTTAGATTATAAATAATAATATTACATATCCATGTTCTTGCTCTAGAAGTTATTGCTTGATCGTAACTACATTGAAATGTAAGTCCTCTGTATTTTCCTAAGTGGGTTCTTCTGATATCCAGTTTGTAAGCCCATAGAAGATATTGTGCAACTCTGTAAGACCTGCGCTTTGGTGAGATTGCATCTGTGGATTTGCATTCGCACTGACTCACGGCATCTTTATAAAACTGAAATGTACCTGGTATCATGCACAAGAGTTGAGTGACCACTAAGTGGCACTATTTTCCTAACTTATTTGCAGTCCGCTGGCATTGACGCTGCAGACAGTGCCAGCAGCCCATGTGTTTTTACCGTTAATCCAGCTCTGCCTTTCCTCATCTTGGTTGACAGCACATCTATTTTGGCATAAGTGTTTGCAAGGAACTCCCCGTGCATGGATTTATCACGGCACTCCAGAGGAAGAGTTTTTAAATCAAACTATCATCGTGCACTTAATGCATCAGGTACTCAGGCCTGTAACCCTTATATATTCCCCCAGTGTTGCCATTGCTGCCTGGATGGCTCAAAAGTGGCCATTTACTGTATTCTCAACAACCACTTACTATCTGTAAAATTAGAGATTAATTATTTAAAAAATACACATCCTCTTTAGCAATATATGAATTGTCTGGTTTGCTTTTCGGTGGCTTTGTCTGGTACCTGCCCGCAGGAAAAACATGTCTGCACTTGTGATGAATTAGGTTGTTTTTGTGTCTGACCAAGGAGAGTATGAGTCACAGCAGTCTCTAACTGTCCCATCCTCCCTCTCATTTTCACTGTCCCCATGTGCTCGGCACCTTCTTGCACGTCAGCCGGTTTACATTTACCCTCTCACTGTTTCCCAGTATTCATGTATATCGTGTTATGCCACATTTCCTTTTGTCGTTATATCTGTATTTTTAGCTTAATTAAATCAGGCATGGGCATAAAAGCTGAGAATTGTAAATGCCTCCTATGACTCAATGCACTACAGCAGAAATAAACAGAGGAGGTGGAGATTTGTTTTTTTTTTTGTTTGCTTTTGTCGCAGGGTAAGGTGTGGCGTTTGAGGACCTGTATGCGAGACCCGAAAAGAGCCTGTAAAAGTGATGTGCATTTCACTGTCATTTACTGGATTACATCAAAACTGAGCAAAACTCGACAGACTCTCTTAAACGTACCTGTATCTCAAGGGGTATGCGGGAGGGAAAAATAAGAAAGGCTAAATTGATATGAACCACTTAAGAGAAATGCTTTACAAAAGATTTTTTTTCGAATACGCTGTTTCCTTCATAATGGATGTCTTATGTAGTGCAGCACTTGTAGTTTTCAATTTCAGATTAAGGTCTTAGAAAAGCTGCATACTGACAGTGTCCAGATGATTTTTGCACAATTTGGATATTTTTTATAAGAAAAACATATATTTTCCTGAATCTTTGTTAAAAAATATTGTTTTAGAGCCTATGCAAATATAAAATGTATGTTGTTCATAAGTTAACTGGACTTTAGCAGGGAGCAACATCATCTCACCTTGTGTCCACTTTCTATAGCACTTACAAAGTTCAAAATAGAAACAAAGGCAACAGGTTCATTAAGGCCAGATCAAAAGTTCTGAGCCGCTGGCTTAATCAAACAAGTCTGTTGTTTTTGTCATAACCGGTCTAATTGCCAACTTCTTTTAGCCTGTGTGCATTTGAGAGGCTCTTGATCAGTATCTCTGTGGAAATGGTAACAATAAAGACTTTTATAGAGGATTCTGAGTGTGTGTGTGTGTGTTTGTGTGGGAGGGAAGAAGCCTAGATGCCCAAACAGCAGTGTGGCGGAAGGTTGCTAGAAGGTTGAATAAGAGTCTTAAAAGGAAAAAAAAAAAGGTGCTGTAAAGAGATGACTAATTCTGCGTAGGAGGTCAGCCTGTCCCAGATTATCCGGCCAAGAGCCACCCCAGCACAGGGCTGTCAAAAAAAAAGTCACCTCCTTCCTGAACATCCTGCTATTGATCGTCAGCGTTTGTCTCTCGTCTTTTCATCTACTTTTTCTGATAACTTATTAATCTACCCATCTTTCTTGTCATGATGAAGATGCCAAATATATTAATGAAGAAAACATAACAGTCATTAGTTAAATGTGTTTCTTTTATCCTAAGGTTTTCATGTCTTTTATAGATCTTGCAATTGACCGGCAACCTGTCCAAGTTGAACCCCACCTTATGCTGTATGTAAAAGCTGGGACAGGCTTTGGATAAAGCAGGTATAGAAAACAGAGAGAGGGAGATCTGCTCTGGGAGTAGCACTCATGTCAATTCCGTTATTTTGTGAACGTCCGGTGTATGCTCTTCTGAATAAAGCAGTCTTAATTATTAAGACTGTTCAAATGATCAAACTTACCCAACACAAGCTCAGTTGAAATCTCAATTTTCACTATTCAGTTTGTATGATCCAAATCAATTAAATTAAGAACACCATCTCTTAATTAATGTAAGGGGTCATTTAAAGCCAATATATACATTTATGAAGAGATAACATGATGCAAATAAACTCAAATCAAAGGGTTCAGTTTTTGGTTCATAGATGTCTGCAGATCTGGAAGCAAGAGCAAAAAAGCAGAGTTAAATTGAATGATTGAAATCAGGAGATGCCCAGATTTGATAGAATAATATATTTTTACATTCCAAGCATAGATGTTGGGCCTTTTAACTGATGGTAAAAAAGACCAATGTCTATTCTGTAATCAGTTTGAGAATGTTTACGTCAACATTGTCAGAAAGTGATGTTTCCAACACTTTTGTCCTCATAAAAGTCCCTATTCTAATATCCATTCATTTTTGTAACCGCTTATTCCCTAATGGGGTCGTGGGGGGAATGGAGCCTATCCCAGTTGTCAATGGGCGAAAGATGGGGTACACCCTGGACGGTCCACCTATTCTAATATGTTTCCTTGAAGTCATTTTCCTGTTCAACTTATTACATGTCTAACCATCGATGTTTTACTTACAAGTAACTTCAGATACTTAATTCCAATATCACTGTGTTGATCAAACCTCATGGAATTTATCAACTGAATATACTCTCTTTTGATAAAGAATTGCTCAAAAAGAGTGAAACAGTCCAGAACTTACCCACCAATATTCAGTGTAAATTCACAAGATGGAATACAAGTTATAAAAATCTTCTAACAACTTTTCAATTTGTAAAAATTATGTACATGGGCAAATATTTGATGGTTAGAGTCCACCTTTTTCTCCTTTGAAACTGGAATTCTATTTTCAAAAAGCCTCCAATAGAGAAAAAGATAAGCCAAGCTTTGTTGTTACTACATCAATACTACTGCAGATATGACATTTTTAAGTTTTTAGCCGGCTGAAAGAGAAACTGACCCTTTAACCTCAAGACAAGTTTAATTTATCTGAATTCCTAAAGCAGTCTATTCATACCGGGCTAGTCTGAGATCCCCTCCTAACCATGAGCTCAACTGGGAGAAATGTGAAGTACAAGTCATTGTACAAATCATAGTCTCGTATACTCATGTTCAATTTAGTTTATTTGTAAGAAATATTTACATAACATGTGTCATTCAGATTCATGCACAAGTAAAAAAGTTGAAATTACTTAAGGAATAGTAAAAAAAATATGTATTTTATGCTGTGTAACTGTCCAACCCACTAATTGTTTTATCAAATAAACATATCATTTTAAATTAATTTCAAGCAGATCCCAAAACTGTCAATCACAGACAGGACCAATTACTATCAGGAAGATGGCATAAGTGTCTCTGTTTGGCATTTCTGTACCAATAAATCTTAAAAATACCAGAATTTGTTTTCTAAGTGATGAAATGGTTACATATAACATGAACCGTAAACCTAACATGGCAACTTTTGTAAGTGCATTGTTTCAGTCTGCAACATGATGCACCGTTTATTTTTTCTTCTACTCTCTTAATGGGTGTAAGAGTGCCTTTTCAATGAAAATCTCATTTGCACCTTTCAGGTTCAGATGTGTGTTTTGCCCCCTAGCGACCATGGCTGTAGACTGTTACCAATGGTGCTGTTGCTACAGTAACAATCTAATGCCACGGTTACCATGGAGACAGTCGAAGGAATATGATTGGCTGTGGTAACCACTGGCGTCGACTTGTGGTTTTTGTGATGTTAGTGATGCAGCCTTCAGTGGTGACGGGCTCCAGAGGGAAACTTCATACCGTACAACGGCGTTTAAATCTTTAAGTGTGAGTTTTTCATCAAACGGTGCAGAGGATTGCCAGACATCAGTAGCCATGACTGTAGACTGTTACTGTACTTTGGGGGAGTTTTAGCAGTAAGCAGTCTAGAGCCAAGGTATTGATGCACTGACGGAGAGCAGCAGCATGGAACATAATCAGGCTGAAGTGAGTGCAAACACAGGCTGGTAACATGCTGAGTGAGAGAGACAGTATAATGCTGCAATTTGCTCAGAAATTAAATTCTATAACCTCATTACAGAAAACAAATTAAGGTGAAGTGAAAAAATAGGTCTAATAATTGTGTGGTGTTTACCCTGATAACACAATAGCACACAACGTGGCCTTTCCTGACAAAGGCTTTAGGCTATGTGTGGCCAGACAGACTGTTACATACCCTCTTGTGTTGTGTTTGGCGTATTGATTTCCATGCCGATTATGTATGACTCAGCCACAAGATAGGGATAGATAGGAGTGCAGGGTGAACTGGTAGCTTATGCAAGCCCAGTTGAGTAACTGTGGGACTGACGTCAGCAGTCAGGAAATTTGGAGTTAAACTGAGAACTCGACTGATGGATGCAGACAGGCATGCCGTGACACGCTGTGAAGTGGACGTGGCGTTGTTTTGTGTATGTCCGTGTGAGTAATTTAGCTCTTGGAGAAAATGCAGGATGCAGCTTTGTGGGTGACAGTTGCCAGTTAAGAGTCATTTTGGGTTTCATCCAGCTTGATAGGTTCCTCTATCCTATATTTGTCTGTCTCTCACAATGGTGGCGTGATTTATAATCACACCACCATGAGTTGTGATAATCATCCTAAAACTGTCTGTGATGGGAAAAAAATACTCTGAAAACACTCTGGGATCTTCCATCTTTTCACAGATATAGTCACACTTTTGAACTCTCTGAACTCTGTCCATGGTCCTGAAGGTTGTCCACTAACAAACGCTGCCGGCCTAGGTCCGTTCAGCTGAGGGAGCCGTAAAGATCCTAAAAAATGCGCCTCCCTATTTTCAGCAGACGTACACATGTTCGCCAGCGGCCAGTGGACTATCCTTACTATCCATGCTTGAACTATCGTATCGAATTAACTTCAATGTACAATGTACAGGGAAATTAAACTTAAGTTTAAAAAAAATTGGGTATTTTTAGAAGTTTTGAAACACCCTATAAATGTTTCAGTCAGTTTTCCGAAGGGACGCTGACATTGTGGAAACAAATCATCAACCAGATTGTTTGTAGTTGCGCTTCCTTTTCTTTTTCCTTTCTTTTTCACTTATTTTTTAACGTTTTTATGAACTCAGACAACATCCAGCACCATGGACAGCGACCGACTCTGTCCACTGTGCCAAACGCGCGCCTGGACCCCCTGCGCAGCTGGGAACTGGCGCTGAAATCTGCGGGAGAGCTTTCTAAAACAGCGCTCATTAGAATTCCGGTCGTAGCCCCCTTCCAGGAGTTACCTTGGGGAGTTTTCATCAGATCCCAGGCCTATCCCGCCCCCTCATCTCCCCAGCCCGTGTGGAAACGCATCGCAATGCAGGTTGGACTCTTACGCGCGGGCGACACGTGTCTGTGTCTTTAAACCTTTTCTGCTGGGTGATTGGAAGTCGTCGGCATGTGCGCAGGAATGACGCAAAATTGACTTCATCTCGACAGCGCGTCACGATGTCATTCCAACATTAAAAAGCCGAGAGAAAAAAATGGCGACCGATGACGATCTCGGTCTAAATAATTCAATTGAAGTCTCTCCATCGTGGAGCTGATAGACGGATGCTCGTTATAATTTGGGTCATCCTTATTCTAACGATCATTCTAACGTGGTTTTCCGACCACCTTGACTAAACAGACTGGCCTTTGCTGCTATATGAACTGAGATTTGAGTCTGAGGAGCCATCGGCTATAGGACGTCCCGCATAGACGTCTCTCGTAAAAGAATCCCTCCACATGTCGTGATTTTCTCACTCTGTATGCGGATATTCGGTGTGGTTAACATGCAATCAGCGTAGCCTACACCCCACAAGTCATTGTCGGCTGTTTTTTTTTTACAGTTGTCACTGCCCAAGTGCGCCAAAGTGACTCACACTGCAGTAACTTCAACCGTCTGTCATCTACCGTAATTCCAGAAAACGACACGCATTGGAAAATCAAGTGAAAGAAAAAGTGTGAGATTACAGGAGTTTAAAAAAAAACAATAAAAAAGCTCATCACTTGTCGATATTTCACGCCACACGTGGATGAAAACGGCAGATTTGATCAATATGAATCAATATGAATAAAGGTTAAAAACAAAAACTTACCTCTTGATCTTTACTGGTCCCAATGGAATTTTATTACTTTAAGACTTAATCAAACTGCAAAAAAAGCACAGTTTTGCTTCATTCACACCCGTAAGGTGATGGTGGCAAACTGGCTCATCTACCATTATCGTATTCTGTCTACTCTCTTCGTCAGCACAGCTGGGGAATTTTCGACAAAGATGCCTCGGTTTCTGGTTTCTTTTCAGCCTCTCCTCTCTCCGCTGCACCTCGGTATCTGAGGAAATTCAGCGGGCTGTCCCGGTGATCTGCTCTTATAGACATCCCGTAGTACTAGTAATGGAGATGGGAGGGGACACTCATTCATTCAAAAGCATCACCTACATAGACGATGTACGTGGACTCTTACGTCATCGAGGAAATTTAGTCAACGGGAGGACGCTCAGGGTTCCGTGAGGGGAGGAAGGAAAAGAGGAGAGGGAAGCATGACAACGGGCTGACGGGGGAGCAGTCTTTAGAGTTTCATTGGTACAGTAATTCTACCCACAAGTGCTGCTTGGTTTTGTGAAGCACGCTCCACACCAGTGGATTAACTATCCTCCAGGAAATTGCCTTGGAGGTGTGCCAGAGAGCAGGAAATCCCACTGGAGGAAGCAGAAAAAGTTGACAAAAGATTGGTCATCTCGACCCACTTGTTGGATTACAAAACTGTATGTAGTCTGGACTTCCATAGAAGTATGTGCAGTGCGAAAAAGGGACCTAAAATAAATCCATAAAGGATAATTGTAATGATCAAACTTATCTCACTGGTCACTTTTATGGTATGATCATTTAGATGTTGGTCTTAAGAACAAAGAACAAAGCAAGACATGAGGAATAACAAGTTCAGCAGCTTTTCTGGTTTATTCATTTATTTATTTATTTTTATTAAGAGATAGGGTTGTGCCACATTGTCTTAAACGATCTCAGTGTATCTTTATACAGCTTTAATATTTCGCCTTTCACTTAGATACAGTCAAAAAATCCCCCCCATTTCACACATATCACCAGTATCACTGATGTATGGCTATTGTCAGTTCCATCCATCCAGACAGAAAACAAATGTTTCAGAATTTTGGATGGCTCTATCTATCAACCTCTTGAAACTGTGATATCAGTAGGAGAAATTCATATTGATGTTGCGCCCCATGAACAGAAAAACGTTGTACTACCTTAAAGCAGCCAGTTTAGATTTGAGTACCAGCCCCGGGTGATGTATCTCTTGCCTCACTCTTTCTGCAACTATCTCTGTCCACCTACTGTCAATTAAAGGCCAAAAGTAAAATACAAAAAGGAAAAGGATCTTCAGTTGATCAACCCTAACCCATCACTGTGTTGTTTTATTGGAGGACTTCCTCTTCCTCCAGCTTCTTCATTATCATTTGGGCAACATGGTGGTGTGGTGGATAGCACCATCACCTCAGAGCAAGAGGGTTCTCGGTTCAATTCCCCAGCGGAACCAGGACCTTTTCTGTGTGTGGGGAGTTTGTATGTTCTCCCTTTGTCTGTGTGGGTTCTCTCCGGGTTCTACGGCTTCCTCCCAACGTCCAAACAGGTTGGACATTGGACAAAAAAAAGGTTTATTGGACATTCCAAATTCCTTAAGTGCGATTGTGTGTGGTTGTTCGTCTTTGTGTGTCTATATGCGATGGACTGGTGGACTGTCATGTATTGAATGCTGGGTTAGGCTCCATGACTCATATGTACATCCATGGGATGTAAGGGATCATTTAAAGCTGTTTTGGGTTATATTATCATTTTATTATTTACGTCTTTCTGTCTTCCTATCAGACGTCTTTCGTTTTCATTGGTGGTATTCCTCCACTGGCCGCTGATGGCTGATTTTCTGTGAGAGTGTACAGGCTAGAAAGCTGCAGTTAACAGAGGAGGGAGGGAGCGACAGTGATGATTCACTTGCTCAGCGTAAGCAGGAAAGTGACAAGGGGGAGGTAAACATCTAAGGACCAAAGAACAAGAGTTACACAGAACAAGCTGATGAACTAACTCGGCGTAGAGTTTGTTCATCATCGTGGGCTCTCTGTATGCAGAGGGTTACCGTGGTTCATTTGGGAGGTGGTAAACGCAGCTGGTAACGTCACAAGGTTTTCTTTTTTACCGTACATTCATTATTGTAAAATGGCAAATATATTTTTTGAATAAATGTTTTGAGTTGATTCTCATGAATAATTTGATTTGATAATTGTACAGTGTCATCCATCATTTTGAGGTGGATTTATTGGCACTCTCATAGATTTGTTTATAGACAAAGCTGTCTCTTTGCAATCAGACACTGTAGAAATACAAGAAGCCTTATTCAGAATATTCCACTTAACACAAAAGAAACATTCTCAAAAGGGGATTCGATTCAGTGGCCTGTCAATCACTCTGTTGTATTATGAACTTAATGACAAGTTTTCGTGAATGTTCCCTTTACCTAAACACCTCCCATCACGAGCTCATTTTAAACGAGGTCCAACGCTCTCCGAGGTCCAGAGAGTCTTGTCGGAATGAAAAACTAAAGATGTGATGACTTATACAAATTAATGAGCTAAACATTAATAAGTCATACAGAATCAAATGTAACTTTGGTCAGTGTTCTTACTCTCAGAAATGCAAGAACCAGCCGTCAGTGTTCTCACCAGGGTGTCATGAATTAAGTATGAAACAAGAATACGTCACTGGGAGAGAAAAATCTCAGTGCACCTCATGTTCTTACGTTTCTTTTGCCCCTCATCCCCACCCCCCTATTTTTTACCCAGAGGCCATATTTCACAACTCTTTGCTTTTGATGCCTTCTCTTCTCGTCTCGTACAGTAGCATCATCTCCATCTGCCCTTGCACAACCCAACTTCAGCACCGGAAAAAAAAAAAGAAGAAAACTCGGTGTCCAATGCAGCAGCTGCATATGCCGTAGAAAGAAACAGATTTAGGTAGATAGATGGAGGAATAAAACAGAAAAGGGAACGTCTTTGTTTTCACTGGGATTCCTTGTTTAATTTTCTTTTTCTGCTGGCAGACATAATCCTCATGTCTCCTCATCTGGTCGGTGCTGTTTTGTTTCTCAGTGTGAAGGTTACACAAGCCAAAATTAAGAGATGGAGGAATACCCTACAGTGCTCAGCATTCACCTGCAGAGCACCCCCCCCCCCAACTCCACCCCTCCAACACATATCAGTGTATTATAATCATAATCTGTGTTTTGCTCGACTAGTTTTTCTTTTGCTCGTCGTTTTTCTTCATCTTCTTTTCCCATCAGTCGCTATATCTCCAGCTGCCTGCTCCAATCTGCCCCAGCTGCACAGGTCTGGATGCACTGGGTTGCAACGGAACTGTTCAGTTCCGTTTCCAGAGCGCAGCTTGTTAAAACTGAGGGCACCGGTGTCACGTCAACAGTGGTGTTTTTCTCTAAAAGGGCAATTCCCCTTTGCTCCCTGCAACAATGAAGGAAATGATCAAATTACTCTAAACTGAGATACGTCTGCATTTGGTCGCATTTGGTTACTACATCTATTACATTTCGACTATCATAAAGCCCCCATCTCCGCTCTAACATCAGCACTGCTCATAAATCTTTCATTACATCCCCCTCTTCCTCTACAGTTCTCCCTCACCCTCTCCTTATTACAAAACCAGTGTTAGCAGGAGAGAATTAATTAAACAGAATCACCCCAAGCTCATCTGATTTAAGCAGACATAAGTGTTTATTCTGTGCAGCAGGTGTGAACTCTGAAAGAGGGAAGAAAAAAATTGTTCTTTATTTTTCTGAAAGAGGTGTCCTTCTTGTCATGGCGCAAAATATGTTCAGTCTGATTTTGACTTATGTCGGATAAGAAGCGTAAACTTGATGCCATGTGTGCCATGAACACAGTGCAATTATCACTGACCATTTTAAAGCAGGCTGTTTTATCGAGGTGTGGGCCTGAAGTCAAACTGACTCACCGAGGATAAACCAGATCAATTTGGACAGTCTGCAGTCTGACTCAGCTGATCACGATTTTTCTGCCTCAACAGATCTCAGAGCGTCAAAATACTTTTTGTAAATAGGTTTTTTTTTGCCTTTCTTAATTTAATGTAAATCACATCCATTTCCTTTGTCGCATATAACGTAACGAACGCTTTGTGAAAATATGGTGAGGCTGCATGCTATACTGTGAGTTATGAGTGAAGATGGGGAGACTATGGTGTCAGGAAAATACAGCAATCTTTAATGTTAACTTATTCTCCATGGGATAGTAAATAAGAGAAGACAGAAAGGAAAATTGGAGTGATATTTGTATCCCTGGATGAATTCCAGAAACTTAAATTCCAAACATGCCACCTTATTTTCTTTACAGACACAATTTTTTATTAATTTACATTTTAATTTGTTTGTGAAGAAATCTTCTCACAGTTTCCCAGTTCCCCGATATTGCACACTTTGGTCAAGAATCTGCATATACAGAGGCCCTCTGCTGGTTGTGAACAAATACCACAAGCCCGAGCCCACATGGATGATATCAAGCTGTATTCGTCACTTTGTCTCTCAGGGATACAATAAAACAAATGTCTCTGGCCTCAGGTTTAGCAAATATCTTAAGCTCATGTTTCCTGATGGAACCATGTCAAACAGGAAAACATCTGATTCTTTGCTTTAGTTCCATTTGGAGCTCTTTGACACCTTGGACTCCACACCACAACCTTCTTCTCCCTATCATCCTTCGCTTAGCTGTCCACACACGCTGCACATGACTCATCCAGATGACTCACCCCACCACCCCTCCCCCTCCTGCACATGCTCACACATCTTTGTATTATCTCCCCTGGCTAACCTTGACTAAAGAACATAGAAAGACGCCTGGTATTATGAGACATGCTTTTTTTTATATAGCCTCCGTCGTTTATATAAGTGCCCTATGGACTAAGTGAACAATTAATTTTTTTTACGTAGTCATTTATATATATATGTGTGTGTGTGTGTGTGTGTGTGTGTGTGTGTGTGTGTCTGTGTGTGTGTGTGTGTGTGTGTGTGTGTGTGTGTGTGTGTACACACTCACACACTAATCCATCCACCCATGCCTCTATTTGTGTGAATGTGTGGGGGTAATTCAGTTCAAACATTTTAAACTTCTTCACAGCGATTCCAAGTCCTTGCTGTTTCCTGGTTGTTATTTTGCTTTCTGTGTTCAACATTTCTTTTATGCCAAAAGCAAAACAGTAGAATTAAAAGAAATCACTAAGGCCCCTTGATGGACAGGCGACATTTCCAGGGTGTATTCTACCTCTCAATGATACTTGGAATCGGCTCAAGGCCCCCACAACCCCACTAGGAATGATCAGTATAGAAAATAGATGGATGGAAAGAACTCAGAACTCCTTACATCTAACCGTTTGATTCCTATACAAAGACAAAAACAAACAACCACGCATCCACACAACAAGTCCTCAGGTCACTAATTAACTAAGCATGCATGTTTTGGGCATGTGGGACAAACAACTATTTAGAACCCTGCACTTTTTTCACTTTTTTTTTGTTTCAGTTTTTTCTTATGCTCATTTCTCTTTTTTTATTTCCTTATTCATGTGGAAACCCATTTTTGAGATGTGAATAATGCTGTCCACAAAAGAGTTTTTCCCTGTGCTACTGTATTTCAGACCGTGGAAACAAGATTATGTGTTTGCTTTCGTAATCTTTCAGATGTGTGTGTAATTAAATCAATCTGTGGTAAACTGACAGGATTGGATACATTATTTTTAAATCCCACACCTAATTTCTACCGATTATCAACATGAAAGCAAGAAGCAAGAAGTTAGAAGATGTTGCTGATGATGATCATAATAAAAGACTAGACCAAATCTTTGGTTTGACATATTTTCTATAGCCACTGGCGTTATCAGTGTGTCAGGACCTTTATAGTTGTGGTATTGAAGAAACAGTAAACCACTAGAACTCTGATGCACTGAGCAACATAACCAATTCGACACTCTGCTCTGTAAGTCTTTGGACACTGAGCTAACCAAATACCCTGCGGTCACTCTAACTGACCAGGTACAGTTCTCCACAGAAATGTAAGAGCCTCTGAAGGACATCTGTCTCAGCAGCTTTGTATCAATCTGGCCTCAAACTGTATAAAAAGGTAAACACCTCCCTATTTGGGCAGATTTCTAAGAGTTATGTCTGTCTGGCACATCTCACTTCCAGCAGCACTATTCTGGTTGTGATTCGTGGTAGCAGGAACAGTCAAATTTCTCAGAGCTGAATGAATTAATGCAGAAAAATAAATAAAGGACTCCAAAGAAAAGTTACTTAAGCATGCAATTTGTCTGAAGATGGAATTAAAAGTTATGTGTAGAACATAAACCATTAATGGCCTTTGTAGAATAGTTGTTATTATGTCTTTTTTCATGGAATATTGTGTATTGATATTACTTCATTTTTTTATTATTCTAAGTATTTATTTGTAATGATGAAAAATCATTAAGTGTAACACATTATGACAACTAATAGAATTGAACCTTTTGGTAATTTAGAATCTATTAAGATTGTCAACCAAACAAAAAGGACCCTGATCTGTTTCTATTTCCTTTTAACCATGGCCTATGTCAAAAGCTAATCTAGTTTTTGTTTTAGAGCATCATGTCTATAGCTGTAAGGGAAAAGGCCACCAACAGATGTCAGTGTTGACCAGACTAAATCTACTGACAGCTTTGCACATTATACCCTGTTTGATACACGTTTGTGAATAAAAGAAAAAAGAAAATCACATGTAATAACTTGATTTTAAAAAAGCGTGTCATTTTATTTATTTTATTTTTAAATATTAGGTCACATATACCCACATTTTTGTTCTAAGTTACAACTCTTGTTGAGCTGATCCAAATGAACTTTTTTGTGCATTTCAACTTATTTATGCAAAGTTTCTGTGCTCAGTTTCTTTGAAAAGCAATTTTCAGTATTCTACTCTGTCTTTTCTTCTGTGCACTATTTGAATTTGTTAACTTGTGAAAGATGAGTTTGTCTGGTTACACATTCCTTTAGTGACTGTGTGGGTTAAGATTGCAGCTCATAACTGCCATGGGAAGAGTAGATATGGCCGTGATATGAAGTGATTTAGTGCTGCAATCTAAACCACTGCTGGTTGGCTGAAGCACAGGTCACCACACACTCTGGGTGTGTAATCTATCTCTGGTCAACCTCAAACAGGATATGCCAACACACACTTGAAACCCACTGAATGCCGTCCTTTTCAAAATTTCAAACTTTGCAAACAGAGTCACATAAGAAAGATGTGGTATTTAGTGTTTGTGATTTTCACAGAACTGCAAAGTATTTATTTTTTGGTTTCAATGATGCAGCAGAACATACAATCCTCTTATTATTACAATATATGTGACAGCTGGGAAAGGCCACTGGAATTCTACATGTTCATTTGTCATAAACTTTTAGAGCAGGTTTTGCTAGTTGGAAACATTATTTATTAGGATTACAGAGAATTTCCAAAAAGTAAGGAGCTAAACTAACTTTAAATACCCAAGACGAAGCATTGTGTAGTGTGGGAATCATTTATGATGTAAAAACGGAATGTGCTCAGCAACATCTATTTTGGTGACATATAACAGCCTCTAATTGTTGATCAATACTGGTAAAACAATACTGTATGGCCACTGTGGTACAAGACTGTGAGTAAATAATATTCCTGTAATAAATATGGCTGCAGAATACAGCCAGCATCTCACATCTGTTAATCCATCCATCTTGGGCAGGTCTAAAAGTCCAAATCCTTGAAGAAGTGGGACTGATCAGAAGCTGCGCAAGAGCTAACCCCTGACACATGCAACAGTTATTTACCATTGGATTGAAAAATAATCATTTCTAAGTGAAAATGAACCCGAGTTTGATGAGCTCATCTGTTTCTTTGAGCTGCCCTTGGATCTGCTACACTGGTGTGTGCCCTCGGCATCCGGAAGTGGGAAAGAGTGCTCAATTTCCTTTTAGGACCTATAGTAAGTACTGGTTTTCATTTCTCGATGGTTGTTTTAATCATCTTCGTTTGTTCCAGTGCTGTTACACACTGATCAGATATATCTGATTTGATTTAATCCAGACCCAAACAAAACATGACTGATTCTGTCAATCTGCCTTTCAAATCCCCTTCTCATTTCCACCTTGATTGTCCAGAGCACTTTATCTTCACTCACTCACTCACTCACTCACTCACTCACTCACTCACTCACTCA
>CAJRST010037777.1:4258817-4272889 GCA_907169785.1 Menidia menidia
TCACTCACTCACTCACTCACTCACTCACTCACTCACTCACTCACTCACTGTCTATGATACTATTCTGCTTTGAGTCAGATCATATAGTTAATTACATTCTCTTTATACTCATGTCCATTATTATATTGCGATGATACATTTCACATGACCAGAGCCTCATGTGTACATGTTTTTGTTGGATTATACAAAGAAATAGAAGCTTTCCACAAAAATGCATAACGTCTAAAGCATGATCTGTGATCTAAGCTTTTAAAGTGAATTAAATAAACAAAGTGCAGGAAGTGGAAGGAGAAGAGGAGGATTCCAGACTGTCTTAAAACTGCAAAAAGCTTTAGCCAAATTAGTATTTTTTCATTTTATATTTCATCCTCTGACATCTCTTCTTAAGCTTTCATGACCAACAAATTTGAAGGAGCTTTGAGGCCACCACGATTGCATAATTTTGTGGTAAAATCAGGTTCAGTGTGATAGGTAACACCTTTGTAATGAGGTTTGAAATGAACATCTTCCAAATGATATTATCCAATATTTAATCCATTCATTGTCTATACTGCATATTCTTAGTAGCGTGGTAGTGTGTTTGGAGCTGATCCCAGCTGTTATTGGGATACAGGCAGGGTAGACCCTGAACAGGTTTACAGTCCATCGCGGACACTCACTCCTAGGGGCAAATTAGACTGTTCAATTAACCTCACATGCATGTGTTTGGAAGGTGGAATACCCTTCCAAACACATGCATGCATACGCATGGAAATTCCTTGCTGTGAGGCGACAGTGCTATGGCTGAAAAATGTATACAATTTGCTATGTAATAAACAACAATAATGAACCATATGGATTAGGTTAAGTCTTGGTTTTTGGAGAAGATAGCTTATCAACTCCACAGAAATGGGATAAGCCTGTTGGATAAGCCAATTCAACCCAAAATTAATGTAGAAAATGATCATCTCAAAATTTAGGGTTAGGCGATTTAAGCTTTTCTCATTTATTCAAAAACAAGCAGTACATTGATAGTCCGGTGGACTGACCTTTCAAGAGTTCAAATAGTGCACATATATTAAAGTACAAAGTATACAGTACGAGTGTATGTGTTGAGATGCTCCATGCACGCTGCCTGTGGTTTGGCAACGGCATCTGCGTGGCCAGAGTCACGTCCTCCAGTGCAATGCTTGTGGGAATGTGGTCAGTTTGGTTGTGACCAGCTCATAAAACATTGCACCCTGGCACTGTCCTGCTTCCCCTGCAGACGGGGAAGCAGCGACCGATGGGGAAGCCACACAGGCGAACTCTGTCGAGATGCTTCTCTCTACTGCTGCTTTTTTTTTTCAGTCCCACACATGCTGCAGCTCAGCTGACCCCGGGTCAGGACCTTCAGCTTTTGGCTGCTGTGGTATTCTGTTTGTGATCAGTTTCACTTCAACTGAGTGGAAAACAATAGAGTTATAATTAAAAACCAATGTGAAAGCTCATCTCACCTGACCCTGTGACCATTAAAAAAACTTGTGTTTTATTTTTTTTATTTTTTTTAATCATTTTGATTATATTAAGTTTGATTCACCTGATAAATTAAAACGATCAGAAACTTTCCAAAAACATTTACGAACAAAAACAATATGAACTAGCTTATGATAACACGGTGCACTGTTGTTGATTGTGAAACTTATGCAGAAGGTAAAGTCGTGATCTATTTTTTCAATAACTATATGATCAATTCTAAAGCTTTGTAAATAATTCATTTAAACATGTATCTATTGGATTAAAACAAAAACACCAATGTCATAGTTTAAGGGAACTGGACCTGACTGAAAGCAGGCTCAAGATCATATTTGATCTTTGGCTCCATTAGAGGTAGCAGAAGTGAGTATATTTTGCTGAGGGGGTTGGTGGAAGTACCTCTGCCCCGTTAGTGCACTCTGTGAGCCCTGCTCCCACACTTTCATAATCTGGTACACACAAACACACATATGGTGCATGAGCCAAGCAATAATTAAAAGCAAAAGAAAATCAGTGGTTGTTGGATGTTTTATACATCATTACAGTCCATGGAATACTGCACCACAAGTGTAGATCATCCCTGACAGGTCTCATTTTCTATGAAGTGAGGAAGCTAAATCTAGGCCTGACTGTACCCATCCATATATATTTAAAATTACACATACTAAAATGAGCTTAAACGTGTATGTTTGTGCTCAAGTTTATTTAAAATTTTTTTTTTTCCTGTTTCTTAATCGGGGGTGTTTTTTTCAGAGTATCAGTGACACCATAGCTAGAATTTGTTTGTACTAGTGTGTGTGAATGGTTATGCAGCATTTGTAAATGTGTCAGGGCAAAAACCTTAGCCACCGCTGGCTCCACAGGGCTTCACCAATTCCCAGAGGTCCCAAACCCACTCAACTCCAGCATTATCCTGGCCACAGTCACAGTCTCCATCTCAGTGCTTGTGCCATGCCCTCAAACCTTTGGAAGGCCTTCTTCCTGCAATAAAAGTCACAATATTCACACACTAGATATATGAACATGCAGCCATGAGCCAAATAAGATAATCTAAAATCAGCAGCAGCATCCTCTTCTTCAACCTTCTCTTTCACTCTGATACTTTTTTTCCCTCAGGAAGTAGATCTGTGTGGACATGTCAAGAATTTCTCTATTTTTATGTTTGCATTTGCATTTTGCCATTCAGAAGCGCAAAAGCCTTGTTAATTAAGTGTTACAACAAGACAATAGTTGTCGTCAAATGTTGACAAATGTTGTGTCCAGATTTATCTAAGAGTTTGGTGAGATTAACTCCACTTTAAATGATTATATGTCGTGTGTTTGGATATTAAGAAGCTGTTAAGCTTTTGATCCGTGGCACAAGTCAGTGATGCTTATGAACATAACAAATAGATTTTAAATAGTCCAGTTTGTGTTAAACTTAAAAGCAAAGGAGTGATTTTGGTTCATTTTTGATATGTAGGACCCTATAGGAAAACCAATAGTTACTAGATAAAGACCGATGTTACTCAAGCTACCTGTCACATACCAAAAACATGCAAGTTGGAATAATATGTATTCTAATATATTCTGTATTGCGAGTGATGTGGATTGTTCTTCATCCTGTTTGAGTCTAACTTTGATACAAATTTGACATATTACACGTGTGAGTGTAAATATTATTATTATTTACACTCACCTGTGAGTCACTTCGATGCCTTAATCTAACCACATTTTAATATATATCTAGAGTCAGCCGTGTGTTTCATTTGCCTAACGTTAACCACGACTGACTACAAAGTAGAGAACAGAACTATTGCTGGACAATGGAGGCTCAGTTTTGTCAGGTCTGGTTCTCTTGCATGACAGTTTCGTAACACAAACTTCCACTTGCATCGTGAAAGCAGTTTAGATACATGTTTTGCAATGTCACATTTGTCAAGGAATTCTGTAATACAAACCATGGTTGTGATACAATTTACATAGAAAAACATAAGCATGCAACATTTTTTAGGAATTGACCTTAACAAGAAATGTAAGTATCAAGTTATTACAATCAATTGTACGATAAGTACAGTATTATACAATATATATCCTCAATTCTCAATCCCCTCAAACTTTTTTATGTTACTACAAAGAATATTTTCATCAATCAATCAATCAATCACTGTCAGGCAGCCTGGTCAGTGCTGTTTTTAATCTCTGAAGTCTGGAGGAAAAATATTAACAATAACCTGGTTTATTTGATTATTTCTGAGTTTGAGTCTGCATCATTTACAGATCTATGGACAGACTGTCCACACTCGACCTTTGCTATGAAATAAATAATGTTATTGTTGTTCGTTGGTCATACTTCATTGATGATGTGTAATTCATCATTTGAATTTTGATGCATGAGAAACATCAGAAAGACTTTAAAGTAAATTGTCTGAATACAAACCTGGAAAACATCTTTAATTTTCATTCATGTACAAATATAACTCATCATAAAGCACGAAACAGTATGGTTATCTGTGTGTTTCTAAGTAAAAAAGGAAGTGCATCTTTTTGGTATGTCAGAGTCTGTGTGCTCACTTATCTTTGGTAACACTTGGTGACCTGTGTTTGCCTCAAAGTAGTTTTCTTTGAACTGTGCTCTCACTTTATATCAGCAAGCCATACACATGTGCTCATATGCACAAAGCTACTTCTCATGATCTAAACTTCCACTGACTTTAAATCCCTATACCCCTCCAATAAAAACATACTTTTCTTTGAGAAGTCATTCAACATCAATGAAACACATGTGCTTTGGCCAAGATGCATACTTCTCATTCACTCTTCTCACAGTTCCAAAATCTGCGATTGAAACTTGAATGGATGTGATTATGATCTTCTGTCAGAGTTTGGGGCCAGATCAGACAGATGAAGGTGCGCATATGCCAGACTAACTGCTATTGGCCATGAATGGACCTTGGCTAAGTGGCGAGCCTTTCAAACAGACCTTATCTTTTCTGCATATCGGATGCTGGAAACCCCTGGATCACAAAGTTGGCTCATAACAATGTAACAATCTTCCACCTGTATGCATGTATCACTGAGACACATGGACAGCTGGAATCAAGGAAGAAAAAACTTGGAAAAAGTAAGTAAAGAAAATATTAAAATGAGGCAAGTACTCCTAGGATTACAGGAATATGCAATTAAGTGTTTTTAAATGCTTGTTGAAAGTGTTAAGGATCACACTGGATTCATTTCCTCAAAGCGAAAGGTTTATTTGAGAAGTATAAGTCATTTCTTTCCCATTAGTATCATATTCTCTTGTAAGAATCAAGTTTTGACATGATCTATCTTCACAACAGTGATGGTCATAAGCGTTCCTTCACTGGGTCAGGACAAAGAAGACAGGACAAGTGTACCACTTGTCTCCTATAACGGTGAATGCCAGAAGGAGTGAAATCACATGAAGGGAAGATGCTGTGGAAATCTTCTGAGAATGATCTCCATGAAGAATATTCCTAACAAATATCTCCAAGTAAACAGTTTCCTGCTCCAGTTTTGTTTTTGAGAATAGTGATAATTACTCAATTTATAATTATCAAGAACAAGAAGAATAGTGCTAATCATATATAGATTTGTGAGTGTGCATTTTTGCACAGGAGGCTCCTGATCACCACACCTTTAAGAGTTAGACAGAGCGAGCATCCAGTTGGTTAGAAGATAAGACAGAGCCACCTTAACAGCTGTTGCCATGGTTACCACTTTTCCTCAGCAAGCACACAGGAGCCTTCCTGTTACAAAGGCAAGGCCAGTATACACCTTCAAATGAGAGGGATGGTCATGAAAATCCCATGAAATGTCTTTTCCCTTTAGGGAGTAGATGCATGCCTTTACATGTTGTCTGCATTGAATTTCCTCTCAAACTGTTTAATCTTTCTATCTTTGTAAGTCAAATGTTACAGCACATTAAGTTTACGATTCATTAAAAAGCATTTGGTATAGGCTAATGTAAGGTATGCTTTAGAATGAATAAGCAAATTGATATTGTCCATGAAAGATTCTGGAAAATTTGCAAGTCAGCCTCTGTAAAATGCTTTCAAGAAAGCCCCTTAAAGTAAAAATGAATCATGTATGCTGTGAAAATTGGGCCATTAGGATTTAGATCACTTGATGCCAAGGGCCCCTCAGATAACTGAGAAAGCATAGAGTTGTGGACGAGACTCTGATGTATTTTGAGGCTTTTATTGACATGGCCATGTGCTTTTCCCCATGTTAATCAAAATGGCCTCTAGAAACAAAAGTGCCCTCTTGTGTGTGCCCAAATACAACACACGTAAATCTCATACTTCTAAGGGCAGCACTTAACCTAACAGAGGGATTACCAGCTGTCTTTGTGATAAACACCTTACCGCTTGCACTAAGAGTGGAGTGCCAGACCTGCTTGAGGGGGTGAGTGTATACATACACACACAAGTGAGTGTGTATAATCTATAGAAACACTCTCATGTAGTGTTGATACTGAACATTATTTATGAGCATCTCAACAGAAGCTACTGCTTTAACCATTGTTTTAATCCTTTCTTCTGCGGGTCAGTGCCTTGTTAATGTCTGTCTATGTGGCTGCATACTAAAGACAGTCATTAGCTTTGACTAATGGCTTGTTCTCTGTCCCTCAGGCTACCTTTAAACAGACTTCTCTCTCTTGATGCAGCTTAGTCCTGACTGTGTCAGACACATTAAGGTGCAGCGAGCCACTGTGCGCTGCTCTATTTGCTGTTCACTCTTTCTGGTTAATGAAAGGGGGATTTCGTTTAATTAGATTGACGGGGTCTCCTGACAGATGTTTTAATTCTTGTATTTTAAAAAGACAGGAATTAAAGAGCAACCTTGTTGTATGATGGCAAGAATACAATTTGTGTTCTCTGTAAAAAAAAAAAAAAGAAAAAGAGAGAAAATGTACACACTGGAACATGCATTAGTACAGTCAGTACAGTAACTAGCAACTCCAAATCAAACCTGGGAGGGAAGCTGGATTATTTATAGTGCATTACTCTGTTAATTGTTACACCTTCAACTAAATTTAGGATCAGAATGGGGTTGCTGTCACATTTTTTTACTGAGATTATTTGATATCAGAGATTTGTTTATCATAGTACTTGTTCAAATGATCACTCTTATCTCATTGAAAATAAATACTGGCACACCTGTATCTGTAGTTCAAACTGTTATCAGCAGAGGGCAGGCTCTTCCTTTAACTGAGGCTAAGAGTGTTTTCCGCACCGGTTCCTTGTCACATAAATACAGTAAGACTGACTGACACATTTAAACCTTGACATTGAGCTCATTTCACCCCACTTTTTCAGGTCTTTCTCTCTATTTGTCTTCTTGCTTTTGTGTCAGCCTGCCTGGCGGCTGCTCTCCTCTTTCTCTCCTTCCTCTTCTCTGTTTCTACAACTTTCCAAAATGTGTGTGTGAGTCATCTGGGCTCAGTGAACGTGTCTCAAAGTTAACCAATCACAAGATGATAGCTGGGTCCAGAGAGGGCTCGGAGGCCATGAGAAAGACTTGTCCACCACCCCCGGCACCCACAGCCTCTCCCCCCCAATCAGCGCTGCTCTAACCCCCGCCGACTGTCTAAAACACACTATGGATGTCACATGTGCTGAACACAAACAGGAACTCACAAATGTCCGCGTGCGCTAGAGTGCAATTAAAAGTGACTAACTTAACACAAAAGCAGCTTTTCTTCACTTTGGCTGTGTGAATTTATTTCCATGGCAAGAGTTGATTAAATTACTGATGAGCATTGCGGAGCATTTAAGAGAGTGTCTGATAGTGTCACTTAATAAGAAACGCAGAAACTGTGTCCATGCAAATGAGGCCCAGCACAGCCGTGGCTCATTTCCCAGGGTCAAGTTCCCCATCCCAGTATAGCTGTATTTCGTCACCACAAATACATTTTCGTATGTGCTCGTTTCCCCTCCAGCAATACGGGCAAGTCTTAGCAATTTTACCAGTTTTGCTTCCCATACTTAGAATCTGGCAGATTTGTTCAGTCCTGCTGTATAATGAGGAACTTGTACATGCTGGCACTTTAACACATGCCTCTGTTGGTCTTTGTATTTGGTGTGTGTGTGTGTGCGCGCGAGTGCCTTTCATGCATCTCTGTGTGAGCTTTGTGACTCCAGTGGTGCCTCGCAGGCTTTCTCACCCTCTGATATTATAACAGATATTTGTTCAGAGTGCTTTAGAGACAGTTCGGATTAACATATCCGATAAAAAGTAAAACACTGTATGTGTGCCCAGAACTTCACAGCGGTTTTTTGCTAAATTTTGCATCACTCCGGAAATACATTAAGCAAAAACCATCATAGGTGTGTGTGTGTATGTATGTGTGGTGTTTGTATGTGTGCCCTGACCTGTACATGAACCTTAACCTTGGTGCACTAGTGTTTCAAGACGCTGCCACACAAGGCAGAAGTGAAACCTGTGGGTGTGCGGCTTTGTGTCAACCGGCTGTGTGTGTATTTCCAAACATGTGCCTATATGTGTGCGCTTTTTCATACCCAAATTTGTACAGACAGCATTCTGCTGCACCTTTGACGCCTGCCTCTCTTTTTGTTCTCCAATTCTCTTTCATTTTCTATCTTTGTGGTGGGCATGCTTTGTTCACTGTGGTCACACGTATGCACATTTATACCGTCTTGCTGAGGGTAAAAGTCATAAGCACACACTTTCTGTGTACACACAATGGCAGGTCATCACGTAGTCAACCCGCTTTGTGCACGTACTGTCTACTTTGCCCCTCTCTAGTAGCAGCCAGTTTTGCATGGGAAGGCACGTGTGTCCAAATTCACATACACGCAGATATAATTACTCTCAGTGATTATGACACTGAGTTCACTTTTATGCCTTACGTTCAACAGAAAGATAACAGTTGTCTCTGTGGTCTGCAGGGAGAAGCAGGTCCACGTCTATACCATGACCTCTATCTGCATGAGAGCAAAGACAGTGCAAATTTTGCATTGTCGAAAATAATACGTCAATACAAAATTGTAGACTAAAGTAGACCCAAAATACAGTTTTGTAGCTTTTGAAACACTTCAAACTAATGTTTATGACCAATGTTTTCCTTGGAAACCACTAAACAGGCAACTTGGTTTTTTTCTTTTTTTGTCCCTCATTGCTTAATATGTGTCAAATTGAGGTCGTTGATATGATAAGGCATAAACATTCTGTGAATCGAGCTGTGTTGACACATTTATTCCGAGAATAAATCTACTGTGGGATATTAACTGATCAAAGATAGAATTACAACAATGATTAAAAAAGCTCTGTTCTCCAGGTTGTAGAACAGCATCTCTGTTTAAGTTTTGTTTCACGTCAATCTTATATTGTAAAATTAACATTGGCTTATTGATAAAGTTCCATGACTCCCAGTACTGTTATGTCTATGTGAATGGAACGTTGAGCCATAAGATACAAAAGGGAAAGGGAGGAAAAACAAACAAAAACTTAGACTTTAACCTGTAAAGTACAGAATATTAAAACTCACACAAGATCGATAAGATACACATTTATTAATATGCAGAAAGTTGTCATCTGAGCATTTGTGGTTTAATTGGTTTTTAGTCAATGTGAAAGAAAACAGAATTAAAACAAATCCATCAATACTACATATCAAACTACTTTGTCCCCCTCAGTGAAAGAACCGTTTCAATTATTTTCCACTAAGTTTTTTTTTTGCACATAAAGTGAAGACATCAAAATTCTACAGGAAGACAAATACTCAGGGTTAGAAATGCATGGCCAGCCTTTTACTTCTCAGTGAAGCACAGCTGAGAGTGATTCAGCCAATGATGGAATATCCAGTAATGTCCTCTCAATTTTCTGCTGTCCTGCCAAGAACCACCAACCTCTGTCTTTCCTGGCCTCAGCCCTTACCCACGGGCAACTAGTATTAGGCCACATGAGATACAAGGGGGGTCGAAGGAATCAACAGGAAATGGGGTGTGGGTGGCAGTGCCAAGGGATAGCCGGGGGAGGCAGAAGTAGAGGAAGGTGGGGGAGAACTCCTGAGGCCAGAAGAGAGGGGGGATTTACCAGCAAATTGAGTGTTACTGTATTACTCCGCAGTTGTGTACATGTCCTTGCATGTGTCAGAGGTGGAAGGGTAGGGGTGGGGGGGTGAAAGAGGGCAAAGGGATAGTGGAGGAAAGAGAGAAGTGAGGAGAGTAGGGTAGAGGTGGAGGCCTGACAGATGCCACTGTCCAGGCCCACGGCACAGGAAGTAATTTATATAGGGAAGTGCTTGTTGCCAACTCCTACTGTCCACTACAGAGCAATCAGAGCTTACTGGGGTTTAGGTTATACTGTGACCAGTCAGTTCCCATTTGATAGGTCTGACGTTAAGGTGATATCGTAGCATGATATAGTATGATAAAAGTAATTCAGGTAAGGCTGAGTTGATGCATAAATTGTTAACTGTGTATAAGTGTATCATGTGCATGCTGGTGCTTATCTTTATAGTATAAATAGATTGCTATGTTCAGTGTAATGAGTTTGAGGTTATAGCTCAGTCATATCTCGATTCAACACCCATATCAATTCGCAAACGATGAGCAGGATGTGTGTTTCAGACTTTGCTTAAGCATTCACTTTCTCTGGCAAGACCACACGTATGAGCCAAGTTTCCAACGATATTTGTCAGCTTTAAATTGAACTAAAAGATGACCACCATTGAAAATATGAATATTAGACAACCTACTCACAGGTTAAAGACCTGTTCTTGCTTTTAGCAGTGAAGCGTGAGGACTTTTGAGCTTAATGCTAAAACCATATGAGTGTGACAAAAAGAACCATCAGCTCCCAGGCAGTCGTTTATTGAAATCATGCGTATTTCTGTATACCGGATTGATGAAAATGGATGGGGATGAGCACGGCTCATACTTTGGCAAGGAAACGCTGTCCTGTGCCAGAGAGGTCTGCTCATCTCATTGCCCACTTGTACACATAGACATGTATACAATACAGCTAAACTCCTCTCTTAAGCCCATTTCCTTTACGCAGGGCATGGGAACTCCCCTGATCTCTCTCCTCCCACTAACTTCTCTTTCTGCACATCATCCCTGTCCTCTTGCTCACCCTTTCTCCTCTTGTCCTCTCCCTCCCCTCATCTTCGCATCTCTCCATAACATCCTCACCTTGTCCTGCCCTCACTCTGTCACTCTCTCTGGTACCTCTTCTATTCTTCATGGTCCTCCTTTTAGGTTCCTTTCTCTCTGAGTGTCTTCTCCGTGCTCTTTTTATTTCCTGCCTCCATCTGTGCCCAATTTATCTCAAGCACCGCCTGTGTTTTTTTCCACATAATTTGTTTTTGATTCCCCAGAATTAGAAAAGCATTGGGTGCACTCTCACTGAGTAAAGCACACACACAAATACATGCATACACATGCGCTAGCACACACGTACGCACACATTTTTATTGTATTATTCTATAAAAGTTCCTATAAATCACTGGTTATTAATCGGCCCCAGACGGCCGTCCCCCTTTTGCTCCCCCACTCCCTCTCCGCACAAACACAGACCAGATGCATAGGAAATGGGATGGCAAAAAGGGCACCCAAGAGACAGCCTGCTCTTTTTTTTCTTCTTTTCCCCCACTCACTCCTCCTCTTTTGTTTCTCCCCCTTTCCTTGATTTCTCAGAACGTTCATTTATGTTGCAATGCCCAGACCCCAGACTCACAGAGGAAATAAACTTTAAATTAAAGTTTTGAAGAAATAAATCAAATAATAAATACAACCGTGATCCATGGCCAAACAGCCAGTGTGCACGGTAGAGGTTAAACATCCATCCTCTGCACTTGAAGGGAATGGATTCAATTTCATCCGTGTTTGATTTACAAGTATTTTATCTGAAACGTTGTCAGAAGTGCAACCCCAGATTAACTAGCATCCAGTGTTCAATTCAACTCTTGCATTTTCACACGCCTCTTTAGAATACATACTGTATCACTTACTGAATTGAACTTCTATGGCGCACCTGTGCAGCTGTGTTGATTTAAAAGTCAGTTTTGGTAACTGGCTGAGACATCTGTGTGCCCCCAAACTGATACTAGTCGATGAGACATTGGTTTCCTCCCTGTTAACTCAGAAACCTTTACATTTGGAGCTTCCCTGCATTACACAACGGAACTCATGTGGTCATATACCTTGCTTTCACATCTTTTAAACTAAGCAAAGAGGGCAATGAACCACCAGAGAGGTGGATAGAGTGGAAATGAATTAGACAGGGGGAATGTGGATGTAATGTAAGTAAGGGACATATCTGTCCCACCCTACGCTGCAGTGCCTGGGAGCCTTAATTTTTGTGGGGAGGCTGAAGTCAACTGTTCACAGAGAGCAGGCAGAAAATGTGAGAAATGTGCACGTTGGCTGCAAGGATGAGGGGGAGAACACTGGTTTTTCAGGCACGCAGGGACAGCCTGAAGAGTTCTGCCAAGAGAAACATGGTGCTGTGTTCTTTGCAAGAGCTATGGGGTTGAAAGGAGAAAAAGAGTTGAAAAAGAAGGGAAAGTAGGTGCTTGTGTCTGTGTGGAGGTGGTGGGTGAAGAAGAAGATGAGGGGTTCCCTAGATAATTGAAAAAAGATTTGTAAGATATTGCAATATATATATGACTTTTTGTAATCATCATGAAATAAAATCTTTGTTGCAAAAATGTGCTACAATTGGGATTAAACATAAATCACACTCGATATCTTCACAAAATACTATGGATTTTAGACATACATTACATCTGGTTGTACATCTGTAAGTTCTTTTTAAGTTTTTGCTAAAGAAAATAGTTTAAGACGTCCACTGAGCTTCAAGACACCATCAAGTGTGTAATGTTTCGTCTGTAGGAGATAGGGTGATAAGGGCGCAGCCAAGGCCCAGGCCCAGATGTCCACTTTCAGCTGTCCTGACTGACCACTACCACTGCCTGCCAAATCTCAGTTTAATATCCCCACATCACCGAAAATATGTAAATATGTTGACTTGGAAGGATGTCTTCTTCTGCGCCGACCTTGTAGCACTTTCAGAGAGAGGCAAGACAGAAGAGAGGAGAGAAAACAGCTCCAGCATTCCATATAAGGGCCTGCTTTGGGCTCAAACACCAGCTTCTCATCACTTTCTACTCCGCTGGGCCATTACACTACCAGGGGAACACATTCAAGATCCATAACCCCTCAACACCCAGTGTACACGCTCACACGTAGACACACTACATAGTGAAATGCGGAGTTGTGGGCGGAAGATTTAAACGGACACCTTGGGCTCCGAACGCTCTGTTCCACGTTTAACTGGAGGGATGCTTTTGCTGCAGGCAGGATTCATTGTGTTATGTTGATTGTAATCACATTCAAACAAGACTTGGAAATGGAAAGTAACAGAGAATACTTGCAGAGCCGTTGTTTTTTAAATGAATTTCAAGCAATTTTCAGACAGCTCGAAAGTTACCTTCCAACACTGCTACAATTTTTCTCTTCAACAAGGATGTCATATTCACTTGTCAGTAAAGTCGCAAACAATGCATATATCAAGCATGATACACTAGCAATTGTGCAAAAGAATCATTGCATTTGTACCATTTTGAATATGAAGAATTGTGTTGAACACACTTCAAGTTTAAACTTTAAAATCTCCATAAAAGTCATGATAATTAAATGAAAACACATAATGTTTCTAAGCTAAAAAATATTTGTGTTTTGGGTAATGACTGTCACGTAAAGTTTCTGAATTTAGTATTTGTTGTGGGATATTATTACTTTGTGGTTATCCTGCTCTAAGCTATGTAAGGTTACAAAATTTCTGACTTTGGTGCCCCCAAGTGGGTGTGTATAAGAAAAGACTAGGAATGACACACCCCCTTTAGAAGACGTTGACTCAATTACAGTAAAATTCACACTATTCACAAAGTGATACTGCACTTCATCAGAATGAGTCAACTAATTCAGGCTTCTATTTTTAACAACATTATATAAACACAGTGCTTAAACTTCTGATGGAAATTGCCTTTCAGAGCTGTAAAAAGCCACTAAGCATGCCCACACACTTTTGCCGGTGCCCTGAGACAGACACATGTCAGGCCAGTCATTAGCTGAGTTTCCCATGCAAAGCAGTGTAGTAAGCCTGTTGCTCATCTCTGTAGCAGCAGCACCCCGCCCGCCTACAAGCCTCCTCGTCCCCACTGAACTCTGAGTGCCCTTTCAGGCCTGGATGATTAAAAAGGGGAAGAAAAGACGAGAGAAAGACAGAAACCCCGCTCATTCTCATTTTCCAGAACTCTACCTCTTTACTTGGTATGTGTGGTTGGTTGACTGTGTGTGAGGTGCGTGCGTGCATGTGTGTTTGTGTGCGTGTGTGGGTACATTCACCCAAGCCCCGCTGGTTTGTGGGTATCGGCTTGTGGTTTGGGTCTTGGTGAAGAGCAAGGGTGAGGGTGGCGGAACACCATGGCTGCCACACTGCCACAGACATACTGGCACCACAGATCTAGTACAAGTGCCTCTTTCCAAAATATGGAACCACCACTGTGTGTGTGTGTGTGTGTGTGTGTGTGTGTGTGTGTGTGTGTG
>CAJRST010037777.1:4272899-4296915 GCA_907169785.1 Menidia menidia
GTGTGTGTGTGTGTGTGTGTGTGTGTGTGTGTGTGTGTGTGTGTGTGCGCGTGTGTGTGTCTGTGGGTGGAAATTTGAGTGTGTAACCATAAAGAGATTTACTGATTGCATGTATGGGATTAAGTATAATCAGTCTTAAACTGATGAGTTTTGTAACAGATATAATTACTGTACGTATGCATGGCAGGATTATGGAGTTACCCAGACTTGTGCAGTGATTACGATTTAGGCCTCTGTCCTGATCATTTGTTTTGTTTTGGGTTTTGTGCTTCACTTAAAAAGTTTCATTCACACTTGCATGCAAAAATGAAAGTGATGCACAAGCGAATAACCAGAATCAAGACATCAGTTTAAAGATACTGTCCCAAAGTCATTGTACTCTATGGATGGTAACACTCTTGGCTGGCCAACTCTTCTGCCAGTCCTTTTTGATTTTTTCTTATTTTCTCCATCGTTCGTCGTGTGTATTCGTGTGTATTTGTGTAAGTGTGAGTGTGTGAGTGTGTGTGTGTGTGTGTGAAAGTCTACAGTCTCCATCCCTCCCTGGGGCTGGCAGCAGCGTCTGGGCACTCATTTCACTGCTGGCCCCGAACCCAGCAGGATGTGGAGATCAGTACTCAGTTCTGTGTGTGTGTGTGTGTGTGTGTGTTTGTGTGTGTGTGTATGTATTTATGTATGTGCATGTATGTGCATAAGCGCAAGCATGTGCTTCTGTTTTTTTTCCTTCTTTTTCTGATTTTGTGTCTTGGCTGACTTTTTTACCTCTCGAAGAATTTGGAAAGCCTCTGAGATTTTTTTCTACTGCATTACTTACTGCAGTGCTTTCTCTCTCTCCCCCTGTTCTTCTGCTGCTCTCTCACTCCCTCTCACCCCTTGTCTGCTGTGGCTCTGCACTAATAGATTTCATGTGTTGCTGCAGTTGACATCAGTCTTAAACTATTTTACATGTGATCTGCGATATTTCCTCAGGAAATCTGTCAGATATTTATTAAAGGCTAATGAAAATAAACCTCCCTTGTTGTCCTTTTACCTTTCTATCTCTTGTCAATTTTTTATTTCTCTCCTTCTTCCCTTCCTAGCTTCTGTATTGTCCTGAGTAGACTGTTATCCTGCTCTCAGAATCTGGCCTGATTCTATTATTACTGCTCATGCCTTTTAAATAGTTTTTTTTTTCTTTTTTTCAGGAGACAATTTCCTTCCATTCATAAGTACTGTTGTGGGTCAGACAGCAAACAGGTTGGGTCTGGGTGGGCTGCTGGGGGTCTTCCCCTTCCTCTGTCTCCTTGTCCTATTGACTTTTTGTACTGATATTTCTTTTAATCCCTGACATCCAATTCTTCTAGTTTAATTTCCCACTAAGGGGCTCTACGTTTGAAATGGGTCTCCCTGTCATTTTGATAGTATCGCCCATCACTGAAGCTTTAAAGTATTTATCCAAACCTAAAAATTGAATGTTGCTTTTGCCTTCTTTCCAAATAATCTGCCTGGAATATTTGGTATGCTTGGAAACTCTTTGATATCCATCTGTTTGGCCACTCGAGTTTGTAATGACTGACCCTTTGGCCTTTCATTGGGGTTCAACTCTGAGGAGATGCAAAAGTATGTGTACCTATAGCCAAAAATGTAGTGTTAAATGTACAGTGTTAAATGAGTAAAGAGTGTCATCAAAGTTGAAGATGTAACACTCAGCCTTTTAAAATAAAAGAGGGGAAAAAAGGAACAGAACACCCAGCGTATAAAGTGCTGAATATCTAACACTTGGGCCAATATCACACTAACACATGCTCTTTTCAGATCTGCTTTAGGTCTGTGTAAGATTCATCCACTTTTTATACCACGTATTTGTAGTTACGTGAACGGGCGAAACGGGCCTTGAGTCCAGCCCTGCTGTCATTGGTTGAGGTGGGGAACAACCTAGAAAGGTGGCCAGTCCATGACAGGGACACATCGTGACAAATAACCACACAGAATCAAATTCACCTTCTACAGCAAATTAGAGTCAGAGCACCTGGGGAGACCTCTTGCACACACGGGAAGAACACACAAAAAGGCCCTCAGCCGATTTTTGAACAGCGAACCATCCTGCGGTGAGCCAATAGTGCTTACTACTACAACACCGCGCAGACCTTGAGCTATTCAAAATATGTTTCGACCAGAGAGCTGTGACGACTACAGAAACAATTTTTTGTATTTGCATTGTGTTTATACATTCAGCAGATATTTTCATCCAAAGCAACATAAGGGAGAAAAGAGAAAGATAAAAGAAAAATTTCTTGGCACGTCATTCTGCGAACCATTGACCATTAATGTAAATAGTCTGGAATACAGTCGGGTGGGTTTGGAGCAACAAAGGACCAAAGGGGTGTGCTGTGATATGTGGGGGTTCAATGAACAGAGGTCTTACATAAAGAGCAGGTACCACTGTTGGTTTTACTAGTGAGAACAGCCCCACATCAATGCTGGCAAAAATGATATACAAATTGAATATATACTTATATAAACATAAACTATACAACGCTCGCAGCCCTTCACATAACAGAAAATGGGGAGTGTCGCTTGAACTTTCCCTACATCCATTCCTCCACATCAGTCTCTGCATCCACGTGTGCATGAGGAACTGTTGGAGTCGTGCAGCATCTCCTAGCACTGTTGCTTCCATCGTCCTGTTCCCCCACCGTCCAGCCTGTCCCATACATTACCTTACAACATCAGGGCTAAACAGTCCTGCATTTCTGGAGCCATCTCTGCACATTCCGAGAGCAACGCACTACCTTATAAAGACAGGTATTCACGCGGCATAAAAGACCACTGCGCAGTGTAAAAGTTGACAGACGCGGCTGAAGTGATACAGTAAAAGTCACGGGTTTGAACATATGTGAATTCTCTTGTCAAGTGACAGTGACAGCGAATGTAACCCATCCAAGTTCTCTGTTCATGTGTTGTGCTCTGCGGTGTTGATGTGACAATGACTCGGAGGCACACCCACAGATACAAACTCACTTTGCTCATGCATTACGTTTCACATGCTTAATTTCTTCATGCAAGCAAACAAATGTTGTGCTCGAGGTTATTTGTTTGTCAGCTTGTCAAAGATTCCACGTCTTTGACATAGAGAGATAACCAAGATTTGGCGATAAGTAAGACACTTTCACTGTATAATTACTGCTTTGAGAATAGAGTTGAAAGTCTGTATGTAATATATCAGTGTTGCAGTTTGTTTTCTCTCTCTGTCATTGCCCGGAACAGCAGTGATGGAAAACAAACACATCAGCACTTGGCATTCTGAACCCTTAAATTGCCCTCCCTTCATCCCTCCCTCTTTTCTTTTTCTCTTTTATCCTTCTCCCAACAGTACACTCATTTGGCTCTGTCTGAAGTCCCCTGGCTACAGTACTCATAACTCAACCTTAGACACCAACACCCACACCATGCTCTCACTAACCTTTATAGAACAGCCAAGGCACAGCCAGGGTAAAGGAGAGACTGGGCAAATACTAACTCAGTGTCTTTCTTTAAGCTGCAGGCAGGAAAACAAGAGAAAAAAGATGGACTGAAGAAGTGGGTCCACGTCCACCCTGAACATGGAGGATGGAAACCTTGTATTTGTTTTTGAATTACAAAAGGCTAAAGAGCAATATCATAGAGGGGCTGAGGTCAGATGATGGTGTGACGTAGGGAGAAAAAGGGGGCCAGACAGTGCAGATGTAAAGAGATAGCTATGGCAGAGGGTGCCTGTCTGTCTCTGCAATCATCTGTGTGTCTGACGATTTATGTTTTTGTTTGTGTGCTTGTCCTCAACTCTGTCACTTCCGTAATGCATTCCATATTTTCTGCCGTCACGAGAAACTCGACGCTTTTCCTTGTCATCTCTCTTTTGCTTTGTCTATACACACAGCCTACTGTAAGTCCTAATTCTTTTGACTTCTGTTGAGGCAAACACACAGTAATTACAAAAGTATATGATGCTTTAACTGCATGCTCACTGTCACTGAGATATTTTTGGCTTGGGGATATGGCCAAAGGATTGAGTGGATATATGGCTTTCTGTTAGGTCACATTCAGGTATGTCTCGTATTGTGCAATTATGAGGTTTTATTCATTTCGGTGTAAACAGCGGTCAGGACAGATGAGGGACTCTGATGGTCAGCTCTAAACAGTAACCATGAATTAAAACCAAAGACAAAAAAAAATTATGGAAAATATGATTAATTTCAAACTAGTTTTCACCTTGCATACATTTCTGAGTCTGTACTATGCAGATATGACAGTGCTGTTGGATGAGAATGATGTTTTAATTGACTTTGTTGGAGTTTTCTGAAAAAAACATGAAAGACTCTCACATAATCTAGGCGGATCATCTTTGTGCTATCACTGCAGTTACATAATTTAGAAAGGCAGAACATGTGTTGCTTCTGGGTTAGCAAATTTGATAACATGTTTCCCCTGGTACTCCCACTACGACACATCAAAAGTAGAAGATATGTTACATTTTGCACATCATCTTCAGGGTTGTAATAAATGATAGTTTGTTGGGATCCACTTGAGCCCAATAGCATATCAATCTGGTCATTGGTCTGCATGAAAAAAAAAAACTCAAATTATCAGCAAAGTTTGTTTGTGAGATTAACAAAGATGTGGCTTCAGAAAAAAAAAACTTGCCATGTGCATTAGTATGGGAATATTTCTGCTCACTCCCAAGACTCCCTAAAGTTAGCAGTAATCACTTTACAACAGGGAGGCTGATGTGGTTGGAGGCTATTTACCGTATGCTCCACCTAAACTGACTGATCAGTGTATTTGGGCACGGTTTTATCAAAATGACAAAATGCTGCAACACAAAGGGAGTTTCTGAGAATGGGTATGCTTGTATTGTTATAAATGAGTGTGACTGAGAGGTTAGATACCATATGGTAATGAAGTCATCCAGCCTGGCCGTTCTGTGGAAAGCACACCCAGACCTCAGAGAGAGACACGGGGCGCTGAGACTAAAGCCCAAAAAACATTTAATCGATTATGATAATCACCATTTAAATCAAGTCCCCTTTGCCCTTTTTTTTCTTCTTGTTGTACTCCTCTTGCTCCACTCCCACTCCTCTCTCTCTCTCTCATTTATTCTACCCCACCCCAGGGTATTCTGTTTTCTTGGCAGAACACTGGGGCGAGCCACCTGCAAAACCCCCTCCATCTCCTCCAGCTTTAATCACACAAATCCCTCTACACATGAATGTGCAGTATACAGGACAACTTGCAAGCCAACGTGCATTGTGTGCATGTACGGAGCATAGAGTTTCATCTGGAGAGTGTCATATTTCCACCGAACATTTGTATTTGTATATTTTCTACCTGTGCATCAGAACGAGGATATATAGGTTTTTTTAAGTATTTCTATTGATGCAGATAACCTGTAAGATGTGCAGTCAGATATACAGAGACAAGCACTGCAGCTTGCATCCTCTTCCATTGATACAAGAGACTTCTGTGTTTGCCTCTTAGCACATCAGTGCATTAACCTGAAAGATGAAACGCGATTTTCCATAAAAAGTATGCTTTTATTAGCGGCCGTCACGTTTTTTTTACTATTTTAATTTGTCACCCTGCATTTCATGTTTTCTGCCAGCTTTTGTTTTTTCTCTCTCTTTTGTGAGCATACTTTTTCAAACAAGGCCCTAAACTATGCTGCAGGGTCAGTTTTTTCCTCTAAAACCTGCGAGGGATTTTTATTACATGTGTGTGCAGAAGGTGTCTCAGACAACATCAAAGTTGCAAAAAGTTGGCTGATTATTAAAATCTCAATTTTATTTTTTAATGATTATGGGCATCATGAGATGGAGAACAATGATAAAGGCTAACTTTTAAGTTGTGATGAGTACATAGCCCTGTAACCTGGCGACGACTGCGCCAAATCCCATATGCTTTAAGTTAGGCAACAATGAATATTACACTTTCCATTTTTTGACATGTTTAAATTCCATACTGTCATCTCTTGCAGGACCAGTATCTGTACCTGATGCACCAGAGGGGCTGTGCTGACAGGAGTGAGTGAAACAGCCTCGTAAATGGGTCACATTGATTTGCCACGGGTCATGAAAGTGAATGGAGTCAGTTTAGCGAAAACCAAGGCTCAGTGTCAGAGCTCAGCAGGCTTTCTCTGAGCCGCCAGCTTGATGTAGCGTGCACAGCACAGTGTCGCAGGGCGCAGGGCTGACACGCTTGTGTTTGACTGATTATAAACCTACAGTCACTGGGTAGTCTCACTATTCTCTTAACTGCTTAGTGCAGAAACAGAGGCTGGTCGATGGGCTTACTCTGTGGAGTTATAGCTTGTCCTGGCTCACTGCCTTGTCTCAATGGACGCCCAAGTAAGAGAACCCGTTTACAAAAGACAGAGGTGCACCTTTATTGTGTTTACTCTTCGTTCATCTGAAGCGTGTGTCCATGCACTCAGAGGTATGACAAAGAGCTCATCAAGAACAGTTTATAGCTCATCCTGCCTGGATGTTTCACCCTCAGAGCAGGTGGTACTGTTAAGTAAATCAGGACTAGTGTAAAAGGATTGATGCTGTTTGGACTGGCAAATATGTCCTGGCATTTGTAAGGCTTCAGATTGGGATCGGGCTAATGCTGTAAAATAAATGACTGAGAAATTATTGAGGACTTTTTAAAGAAATAGATAACACAAGGAAATTAAACTAAAAACATCTTGTGTTACCAAGACAAGTATGGCTGAACTCGTCAAAGATTTATTTTAATTAGGAGGATTGTCCTTTTTTGTAGCTTAGCAGCAATTAGCTAGTGACATCACACAAGGCATGGGCAGATAAGATGGACAGACTCTCTACAAACATCTTAGACAGAAGGTCACAGCCAACGGTGAAACACATGAGGTGCAGATCTATTCCTTTACTCTGACATATCTGAAAATGCAACATAACTAATCTTTCCTTCTTTACCTTTATCCCTCTGTCTTCATCTTTTACTGCCTGTAGTCTGAATGCCAGATACAGAGGCACTGGAGTCATTCCTGCAGACAGGCATCAGTAAAACAGATGACACTGCTACTGATTTGCTGCATGTGTTAGTAACTTTCCCATTGGCATTATTACCCCTTACAGCTGATGTAATAAAAGAATGTCAGAACCAGTGTAGCACAGTCATTCGTTTTACAATTGTTTTTCACAGAAAAGCTTTTTAAAAAAATTGAAGATACAAAGAAAGATAAACTTTGTCCAAAAACAGAGTATCAAAAGCAACACTGTCGATAAACTTTCTTCAGTTAGGATTAAATCGGGAGTGTACATAGGTTTTGCCAGTCATTTATTTTTTAATATTTAAATTTCCACTTTATGATGCAGACCTGGATGGTGAAAAGGCACGGGGAGACTTTGGCTTCTTGTCCCTCTCCATCTTACCTACATTAATTTTCAGACGTCATGTGCCGCTTTTTCTCCAGGAAGCCCGTGTACTTACATTATCTACAAGGATAACAGACTCCACAAGCCCCCACGTCAGATTTGAACCAGTAGCCTTTTTTCTGTGAAGCAATGGTGCTAACCCCCATGCAGCCGCAGTTATGTCATATTTGGGCTAATTACAAGTTTTTAACGACTACTACTGTCTAAACACCACCGTCAGTAGACTTGTGAAATCAAGAACCATGAAGCAGTACTCCTGTCCATGCCTTATTGTGCGAGGGAATTTTCTAACAAGAAACTATGACATAGAAGGTCACAGTATACAGAAGTTGAATTGAAGAAGTGTTCTCAGTCAACAGAGAAAACACCTAAAACTTGCTGTGTGTTTCTGGCATATACTTGGCAAAAGCAATAGTGGTATTTCCCAATCTTGCCAGTATCAATGTTGACTCACAGTGATTTGAGTCCTCCAAGGAAAACATCTCGTAGGTCTGCGCTGTGAACTGTTACTGTGCATTTCTAAGAGTTTTCACACCAGCTGATGGCCCATGGTAAAGTTAGGGGATAACTTTTCAAAAATACATTTTTTTTCCATTTTTGGTTAAGAGATTTAAGAGAATTACTGTACTGTATTAGCTATACACAGGGGACATTCTTACAAAAAAAAGACAGTGTCTTCTTCAGATCAAAACTCAGACGTTTGTAAAGGCTTCATTACAAAGCACAAAGACACTCAAAGAGGATGTAAGATGAACTGCTGCACTTTCAGTGACACAGTTTCCCAGGCTTTGCTTCGGTGCTGTCTTGCGTCACTGCCTCTTAGTCTCATGTGGTTTTTTTGTGGTTGCAACTGCTCCAGTTCACAGAATGAGCACTAAGTTTCTCAAACGTCTCTAATGATAACAGATCTATCCTCATAACACTCACTGACTGCAACGCATTAAAAAAAATCTGCTCTATGTACTGACAAAATTTCACATCCAAAATTGAAATCTGGAAAATATCTCCAGACTCCTCTGAATGGAGATTCTAGGCTTGTGTTCAAATATGGCCCAGACTGAATGACCTTAGCAGATGCTTCAGTCCTAACTATGGAGTCACATGGATACTGTCATGTGCTCCAACTTTCATCTTTGCTGATGGGAGCTGGAGCTTTTTCATTACATCCATTCTCTCCTGTTGGATGCACTGTTAAGGATTACAAATTGATGATATGTGGTCCTCCCCTGAGCCTCTGCCCATTGTGAACTTTGACTCCTCTTCAAAGAGAAGTGATAAACTGTTGAAATGTGAATGTTTCAGAATATTGCATTTCATTCTGCTTTTTCAATGCATATTTGGAAAGATGCTTTGGTATTAACACATTTTCTACAAAACCTTGTTTTTGTAATGGTGAAAAAAGCAGGAATGGACTTGTAAACTTTTCATGACTTTAGAGACGTCTTTACTTGGAGAACAATAGATAAAATTATACTAAGTAAAATAAGATCTAGCAATCTAACAAAACTTGCAGTTTAAGATCAACATGTCCAAAAATGCAGATTTTAGTAATTCATTCTTCACATCCCATCTACTTAAAGTGATATTTGTTATCACCTTTGGGTCATGAAATGAAAAGGAAGAACACAGCACAAACCATTTATTGTAGTGTTGTGTTACTTTTGATGATGCATGTTTTATGGCTATCCAAATATTTGTGTCTATGGTCTTAAATGCAGCATTGTGCTTGTAACACACACGGTACCTCTGGTGAACGATCTGATCTATAACAACTGGTCAAATCTGTTGAATGTGACCTTTTTTACCCTTTATTTTTCAATAGTTAGTATGTTTGCAGTATTTAGCAACACAGAAGCTCTTTGTTCAACTTTCTGTCATCCATGGTTGTTTTTCTTGTTTGCGTTTGAGTGGTCTTTTGATGATGACCTGATAAAGGTGACTAGGGTCTCCTTAAGTGGCAAGTGGGACATCCTCCAGTTCTCTCCAACCCTTAATTAGTATGAGGGGGTGTAGATAATGGACGGATGCGTGGACGTTTTGCTGTTGGGTAAGTAAGGATATCATGCATTTTCCCAGGGGAAAGACCTATTGTACTGTCTTTGTTTAACAGACATGCATTTTGAACCTCAATAAAGGCCTCGAGACAGTATTTTTACAGATCTATGTACTGCATTAAACTCGGAGTTGGATTTGGGAGGAGAGTTGTCACAGCTTTCATAATGAAATGTAAACAATTGTCTGTTCCTTCAGATGCCCGTAGAATTACTTTTTAAATGATCAGGTACTAAGTAAAAAAAAAACTGAACAGATAATAAGAATACTGTACCACATTTATTTATGACTCCTCAGTCTGAACATCTGGGTTTTGCGTAATTACTAAGAGGTTCAGAGCTAATCATTAAAAAATCTTTTAAAATAATGAAAAACCCCAAAATGAAATCTGCATGTGAGGTTTAGTGTGCGAGTGTGTGGTATGTATATCAGTGTGTGAGGGCATGGGTGTGTATTTGCTTGTGAGAGGCCCAGTGAGTGGGAGAGTCAGGCTCTGCTGGGACTCACAGCTGTTTCATGGTGCTGTTCCAGGAAGAACTGCTGGACTTGTTAGTGTTTACTGGCAGCCACTTTGTGTGTCCATGTGTGTAACTTTGCATCAGTGTGCTGACCTGGGTGTTGGTCCTCTCTAGCTTGACCATTCATGCTCACTTTCTCAGCTGCCCTCATGTTTCACCGTTCTTCCTCTGAATCTTGCTCCATCTTTATGAGGTGGCTCTGAGCCATCTTACAACACCATCAGAGTGATGCCTCTAATCTACAGCAGAAGGTGAAACGTCAGCTACAGACGTCACACTATCCCTAAATTATCTAAACAATGCACAATACAACAACGCTATCTATTTTTAAAAGGGAAAATTGTGTTGATTACACTTTTTTTTGCAAGCATTGATAACACTTGCAAATGAATAATGAGGTAACTAACAGCTAAATAAATGGCTGTAACCAGCACTCTAAGGCCACATAATTGTTATGTAAGTTGCTAAAAAACTGCATGCTTTCAGTGTGTGTGTTTTACATGTCATAGGTTGAGATATATCCAGCATTTCTTCGGTTTGGAATGCCATGTGTGCACATTATGAGCATTTAACCCATTATGCATGCATGATGTGTCGACCACATACTACCTTCCTTTATTACAATAACGTTTCCTTTTTACACCCTGAAAAATTGGAATGACTGAATTTCTGAATTTTTCTGAGTGTATGAATTATGTTCCTTGTAGACAATGATTTTGTTTCATTAAACTGTATCCCGTTTCCTTCTGAGACGCTTTTAAAATGGCTTTTTTTTGTGGCATTTTCATTCTCAACATTGTTTAATTTTATTAAACCAGTCGTTCCATAAAAGTGGGTTTCTGTTCAACTGTAGATGTGCCTGGCAACATACTTTGTGTGTAAATTAAAAAACTCTTAACGTTAAACATGTTCTTTTTCAGAGTCTGATTCTACATACAGTATTTCACAGTGACAGAAACTGAGTAAATATCCCCCTGAATATATGTCCTCAGGAGAGGGGCTGTATATCTATCATGTCACCGCGAGTCCCCTCAGTTACTCCTCAGCCCCTCATGGGTCTTGTCACACTTTGAAAGGCCCGAAGAACAGACTAAACATGGAGAGACTGGTCTTTCTCCTCAGTAAGGTTTGAGGGTGTCTGGGCCAGGTGCAGATGGACTGTCTTGAAGGGTGTAATCCGTGAATGTGTCTCTGCTTGCTTTCCAGGTGATGACTGGGGTAACATGATGCCTAACAGGACATGATGTCGTTTGTAAGTTCGCGTGTTCAGTCTGACGGAAGGATTTACTATGGTTTTGGTTCTCATGGAATCTTGAATGTTTCTCTTCACTTTTTCTCTTCCATGTCTTCACTGGGTTTCCTGTTCAGGAGAATTTCCCCTGAAAACCCTCTGCGTAATACAAAAAACTCAAAAGCTGCATCTGTGCATTGTGTGTTTAAAAAAGTAAGTGGTCTCGTAAATGTGAGTGGTTTGGATTTCTAGGCTATTAAGGGCCAGACCTTCACTTCTGGATTGAAAAATCACTTTTTTTTTGTCCAACTTGTTTCAGGTAAGAGCTTCTGGCTGCAAAAAACGGGAGACACTAGGATAATAATTCATTTACATTTTTAAAGGCCATGAAAGGGTAAATAAAATCATTTTTATGATTTGATTTCTAGAAATTAATTTTTACAGACCTCTCTCTTGGTTAGGGCTACACTGATACTGCCTTTCAACCTTGAAAGCAATTTGTATCCAAGTCAAAGGGCAAAAATACATCCATATAAATATTTCATTATTTGTTGAATGAATATCATATACATTTTATCACATAGAATCTACTGTACGCTACATATTTTATTTAGGTTTATTTTAATTTATTTTTCTGATTTCAATCATCTGTTAATACACTATAATTAATGTGCGTTTACATATTCTTTATGATTTATCATAAACAATCACACTATTATTTCTGAAGAACATCAATCAAACATAACGTAAAAATAAGATAATTTCTTTATTGTTTGTGCCAATGATTGTGTTTCTACCAATAAAGAAAATTCTGTATGTTTCTGGATAAGGACCAATGCTGTTTATTTCTAACCAGAGATATGTGCGCTGTTGATAATTTGTCCAAAAGCAGGTGGATTTCTCCTGGATTCTGAATCCTGAAGTCCAAGTGTCCTTTAGAAAGGCAATGAATTCCATATTTTTCATAATTGTTTACCCACATATAAAAAAACACTGTTGATAAGTAACTGTAAATAATACAGACGTGTCAATATGTGCACCCCAAAGAATGTGTTTTTGCTCTTTTGTTCCAGTATGAGTTTGTCTGTGTGTGTTTGTATAGTAGTCGTCTATGAGCTTGAGATCACATTAAGATAAGAAAAACGAAAATGGCCTCAAAAGTCCCATGTGGACTTCAGTGAGGGAAGAAAAAGGAAATGGGTCCAGGGGGCCAGATTCAGCTGTGTATATATTCTGCGGGAATTTGAAAGTGGCCGTGTACCCATCCTCTCCTGCCTCCCACCATCCAGCTCTTATTCGCTCCCTCCCTCCTTCTCTTTGCTGGCCGGCACCACTCCATGCGTCTTAGGGCAGATTTCTCCCACAGATGGGAGTGCTGGGTTGTGTGGCGGCCTGTTTATACTGGAGCATGGACTTCCTAGTGGCAGCCTGCACCTATCTAAACATCCCCCCGGCCGCTGCTCTGTGTTCCCGGCCTCGTACAGCCTCTACCCTTTTTCCTCCTCCTCCATCACCCACCTCATCCCCACCCGCTTCACTTGGCCTTCTCTCACACCCTCTTTCTGCTTGATCCTTCCATCACCAAAGAGCTCTTCCATCATTCCCACTTGCTGATCTTCTTTTCATCCTTTACTCTTCCTTTCATTTAATTTTGTCGCACACTCTCTTCTTACTTCCAGCCAAGGTCCACTCTTCTTCTCATGTCCCTTGATAATGATTCTACCTCTTCTCGGCTTTCAGTTTCTCTTGCACTTTCACTTTTACATTTGTCATGGTAAAAAAGAGGTTAAAAAAGCAAGGTTCATTATGCAGAGAAAGCGATAACAAAGCTAACTGATGGAACAGATGAACATATCGTATAATGAATACTGAAATGTTCTTTTGTTGGCTGTCAACTTATACTTGTTGATTTATGAAAACGCAGAGAGACACTTTAATATGTCAGTTAAGAACTTTTCATTTTGTAATTGAGGTTGATTCAATTTAAAGTAATTTTTGCTCTTAAAATCTAATCACAGCAAAAGTTATCTCAGGGCACTTAGTAAGGTCAAACCCTTACTATTGTAAAGAGAAGCCAACAAGTCTTCTTGAACAAACATTTAACTCAAATAGAATAAGGAGGAAGAACTCCCTTATAACAGGAAGGTACCTCTGGGAGAACCAAAGTAGCCATCTGCCTCCACCGGTTGTGATGATGGGTGAGGATGTATCCTCGGCTTGAAGTATCCTTGAAATGTGTTTTGAACTTGATTGGAGTCCAACTGAGGGAAAGTGAGAGCAATAGTTTAAGGTACAATCTTCTGTATAAATACGTAGATGCTACAATTTTACAAAGGTCAATTCAACATAGAACTAATAAGTTTAAAAAAAAACTTCTATGAAAACCTCTATCATAAACCTAGGCAAACAAGGATTAAAACAAGAGATTACAGAATTTGAACTTTCCAAATTTCCACCACAGTGAAATGCATAGTGAAGCATGATGGATACTTGACAATTACAGAACAGATAATGCACAGAATTGAAAAGACAAAATGTTCTCATTCTAAAATATTATTGGTTGGAAATTAATCTGCAAAGATAGATAAATAAAATGCATTATTGACTCATCATCTTATATCTTTGCTTAAATATAATTCAATGGTTACCCCTCAGTCGAGTAAATATCTGAATGCCCCTGCCAAAACCTTCACTTTGAATCTGTGGAAAGATGTCCAGTGTCTATTTGAAATGACATGACATTCAGTTTTATAACGCTTGAGAGGATCCGGTGCAGAACAATGAATTAAATTAAACTACCCCAAAAAGTGTTTTTCACACAGAATTGTAAGAAAAATGTGAGACAGAATGATTTTCTGTCATTCAAAAATGTTTATGCTTTTCAGTGAGAGTCCATCAAAGCTTGACAGAACCCGAGGCCATAAAACCTCATACGTATAGATAAACTGTCAACATCCATGCTATAAAGAAACTGATAGGGGCACAGGTGTTTCTTCCGTCATTTGTATTTCTGCCCACTAATCATGCCTGTAGTTGACCACAGTATCGGACGCCCACGCAGACACACACACACACACACACACACACGTCAGACATATAGCACACCTCCCTTTGTTTGTTTATTTGTATTATTATCAGCTCTTGTCCAAAAGAGCCGCAGCAGGATATCTGGTGTAACACAATAGCTGGGCCTTTTCCCCGGGGAGCTCTCTGCTTTGCGCTGTTAAGCCACTGTAACATCCATGTAGCCTTACAGTTTATGTACAGCAGACTCTACATTTCTTGCGGCACTTGTCCGAAGGAAAGTTTTTAAAAAGCCGCAGTTCGGGGTTGTAAATGCCTTCAGGCAACTGGTTTCTTTCTCACCGTCTCCACCTTCTGCACTGGCAAGTCCTTATCTAAGTCACAGTCTGCTGCAGAGTGAGCTCTCTCAATGGGTCTCAAGTTGTTTCGGTTTGTTTGGTCGATGTTTTCGACTGACTGATTAGTTCTGGTGTAGTCAGAAGTATGTTGGACGAGCATTGACTGTGAAATCTCCAAGGAAATACCCGAGAGTTCACGCTCGCTCCGGGTTGAGGAATGTGTGCATGTGTGTGTAAGTGTGGGTACAGTTGGGAGTGTAAAGTATGGAGGTCCAGTGAGAGTAGGGCCAGAGAAAGCTCCAGTGAAAGCATGCCCTTGCTGACAGATGAATTGCCCTAATTAGAAATCCATAACATCCTGCCACATGGCCGCCTTATCCCCAGCACACTTCCTGCTCTGGGCCAGGCTGACGACAGCCAGCCGTGCTCTTTCCGTCACTCCGAGCAAGGAAACCAATCCGTGAACGGCTGTGGATGTCTCCTCCAGCACAAGTCTTATCCATCAGTACCCCCTCTTCTCGGACAATAAGCCAACATGTGTCACAGTGTGTGCTAGTGTGTGCTGCATCTATTTGTGCGCATCATTATGGCTCTTTGTGTCTGCTCCGTTGGCTGGTTCTCTGTCTCAATCACTTCCTCTGTTTTTACCACCCCGAGTCACGCGGCCTCTCTATCTTTCTGCCTCCTCCACAACCCTCAACCTCATCCTGCTGCTCCTCCTGCCAGGTGTCTGGAGGCGGGACTTAAATTAAGTCAAGAAACAAATATGAGGAACCTTTACAACTCATCAGTTGGGAAGACCCTCTCTGTGGTACAAACATAGGTGCCATTTTGTTGAATATTCAGCAGGGGGAAGTCCACTGTTCACACTAAGACATGACTAAGATCCATGACCAATCATAAACACAATGCAAAGCTTAATAGCTCTGCTGGATGCTCTGCATTATCCATGGTCAGTAAGGATATGAACGGATCGAGCTAAATTTAACAGGCCTGTAACTAATCATGGTTGACGAGAGGAGTCAAGGCAAGTACTGCCTCTAAGATCATGTCGATATACAAGGCTCCGTGAGTAGGTGTTGGAGCAAATAAAGCAACAGTTAAAGGTGTCTAAATGGGGTGCATAGCAGCTGCAGTCTGCCAAATCAGTTCCACTGCACTCTGGGGAGAAATTTGCACTTGTCTGTAACACATTCAGAGGCATGCAACAACACAAGTGCTCTGATACGGAATTCAGGTTCAGCTTCTCAGTCACCATTCACTTTAATGGGCAGCACTTTCCTCTTACTATTGCTTGCAAAGAAAATCAACATTATTGGTTTAATCTCTGTTATTAACGTAATTGGCAATTATGTCTTCAAAATAGGCTAGAAAATATCAATAAGAAAATATAAAATCTTGTTTTGTTTGCATAAACCAATAAGGCCTAATTTTATGAGCAAATATGTATATTTTTTAAAGTTGCAGTCTGGATGAGTTGAAGGTTTTACTACAGAGGAGGAGCTAAAATTAGAGTATTTGGAAAGGTCAAACAGTTTGTTGTCCTAATCATGTCTTCTTATCATTGTAACCAAAACAAATCAAAATAGCCACGTATACATTTATCAAGGTGCACCTTAATCCATCTCACAGTTGCTCAGTGGTGTTTAGAGCTCTTTGTTCAACTGACACTGTTTTACTTTGTTTTTAGGCTCTTCAAAACTGCCCAGTAACCTTTGTGTCCTGTGGATATAGTCATCTCAGAGGAAAACGACTAACTTTCCAAAGAATGAAAATAATCACAGGGAATGGTATTGTATTTGTTGGCATTTGTCGTGCCCTCTGAGGGAAAGATTAGACCAAAACCAGAGGAGGAAAATTCACCCCAAATGCTTTCAGAAAACCTTTTTAAACTGGCAAAGCTGATATCAGAGGATATAGAATTAACTTTTTGAGGAATCAATTGAGACACCTTTGCAAAGTATCTTTAAAATGGCAATGGCATTAAATCTTTGTTGACTGGCTCACAAACAAAAACCACACCCTGGCACTACACTAAACTAAACACACTCACTTAGATGTTCCTACTCTGTGGTGCAACTCTCATTCAGTGTTGTGGCGTGCAATTTGCTGCGGTTGGGGCAGACTGGATCACTAATATTGTTTTGTTTTTTTATCCCTTTTGCCTTTTCATTGACCCCACTTAGACACTGACAAACACACATATGTAAACACACACGTAATGTGTGCGCTCACACACACACACACACTGGCAGAGATGTACTTCTGCTACATGTTCAAAGTGTGCACTTTTTTTCAAGTGTGCAAATCTGTTAAGAGGAGGGGGGGAAACAAGCAACAGAGGAGGGAGCGGAGAAGTGGGACAAGAGCGAGTCGGAGAAAGAAGGAGAGAGTTGAGCCACAGAACAACGCTGCTGCGAGCAGCTGTGGCACTCCCAGATTCCCCCTGATTGCTTTCAGCTGGTACTTGAACCCTGGGCCTTTTGGGTTTTGGAGGCCAGCCCAGACCCCACAATCCCCCCAGCGCCCCATCCAGCTGCCTGACCCCTCCCTGACCCCGCGCCGAGGATAGGAAAATACGAGCCATGCCAAGCCAGAGAGACTCTTTTATTTTGCCTGCTGGCATGCTGCCGGTGACCAGGGCTTACATAATGGGAAACATAGCAGGACCCAGGAGAAACAGCCCCTTCCCCCCTTTTTTCTTTTTCCTTATTAATCGATCCTCCTCCTTCTCCCTCATCTCCCTTCTCCTCTTCTTCGTGTCATTTCCCACTCCGTTCACTTCTCACCCCCATTTTCTCCATCCTTTTCCTTCCCCAGTGCACTCTGCCTCCCCTCCTGTTTGTGATATATCTCTTTGGGCCCGCTCGCCTGGGCACATTTATTACAGACAGCCTCGACACAATCCTGAAGTCGAGCCACCAGCAACACAACGGCACTGCGCGCACTCACTGACACACACGTGTGGGCGTGTGTTTGCATACTGAAGCATTTGCAGCTTGTGTTGTTCTTCCTTATGTAGAGAACTTCAATGGAGGAGGTTGCATGCTTTGACAAAAGCTTACCATTTTCACAACCAAAGTAGTGTACATGATAGATAATTTAATTCATTCGTTATTTGATGTTTTTAATGTTTATTTTCTGTCTTCGGTGAGGCTTAAGGCAAAGCCCAACGTAATTCCTTGACTTTTATCTTATGTCACTAATTTGAAAGATTTATATGGAAAAACAAATCATTACTGATAAAAATGAGCACTTGATACATCACTATGCCGTTTTACTGTTTGGGCTTTCATTCCTGTCTGAACTAAATACGGAAAATAGGGGCAGCGTGTCAAACCTCTGTGTTGCCAAAAAGCCTTTACACTGATATTAGCTTCTCAATTGCTCGAAATCCACTGGGATCTCATTTGGAAGTGATCATAAACCAATTAGTTGCGTAGTGTTTTTTTTTTTAACATGACATCACCCGACCACACTACTCCAGTCTGGTAAGGTCCAGACCATCTAACCACAGCTGAAACACAGAAATAGGTAGCCTGTAATTGCTTTTTTCAAAAGGTCCAAAGGATGAGAATGGAGGGCATCAGTTCAAATTTAGCTTTTGTTTTACCTGATAAACGACCATTGCTGCACACACTGGAGAGGCAATGGTCAGTCAGGTGATGACCTCTTTTCCTTAAGATACAATTCAGCTTGTATTTTTATACAGTATTAGTTAGAGCTGTCAAAGTTAATATGGTGTAACTTCATGGTACAGTCAATTTAAGAAGGAAAACGCTGCATCAGTGGCAGTAATTGTATAATTAGGGTGATGATCTGTGTTTTATGTCAGATCACTGTGAAAATGTAGCCGCAGAGTTGGTGCCAACCCCATGCAGACCAGGAAAAGGAAATTACTCTTTACTCTTGGAATTAGTGAGTTTAATTATCACTGGAACAGGCTTCAGCCAACAGCATCACTTTTCAGCCAAGAACTAAGCTAATACCTAGTTATTCCTGACAACACACACTGCATTTTTTAAGATCTTTTCATTTTTACTTGGTTGTTTTGCTGTCATGAATTTGTGATGAGCAACATATCCATCCTGTCATTTATCATATTGACTGGCTCAGCAATAAAAAAAACTGTGTTACTGGTCAGAGAGCAGGATCAAGAGGGATGATAGCTGTTGTGGATCAGCCAAAGCATCTAGTGCAATTACATGCAGAGGTTAGCAGCTGGAATGGACCATTTACTTGCACCATCATCATTCTAACAGTCTTTCATCAGGAATGGAAGTTTTGACCTAATAATGTCCAACACCACAACACAACAGACACTGTATGAAAACATTCAAGACATTCTACTACTTTTTTACTTTCTCATGAGATATCCTTGTACAAAAAAAGTAGGAGAACATAATTGCAGAAGGCTGAGATAAAGAATGTCATAATATTGTTTAATTCATCATGATAAAGTATAAAATAAAGTTGCCTTTTTATTTATTGATCCATTTATATCTCCTGATATAGATGTCAGATTAGACCAGTTTTTAATATGGACAAAGATGACTGCTACCTGAGTTATTGTATGCATATGAAATATCTCTAATAAAAACACAAATACACACGAGTAATTAGCTCATTTTAGAGCTTTTAAATTATCAAACTATTCCTGCATTTTCTTACATTCTCAATTCTGCAACTCAGATGCATGCCTCGATTTCAGTTTTTGTTTTTAAGCATTGATGAGATTGGTTAAATACTTAAAAACAATGTCCTAATGAAAAAGTTTCAAACTGGTGTCTGAAGTTTGGCAAGAGATGTATAAGCCTATACAGATATTGTCCTGTAACGTATCTTATGTTGATTAAATGGACTAGATAAGTACTAGAGGAGAACATCATCATATAAATCATGATTAAAACCGCAAAATGAGATAAAACATAATTATCCTTAAAGATGAGGTTGGGTAGCTGTTAATCCTCAGCAAATCTGGGATCACACCTAACAACCTCCTCATAGATCATACACTATTTTTTTCAATCAATCCTTTTTTTCTTTTACCCTCTCATCACCCCGCATCACTATATCATTCCCCTCTCCGTTTTTTTTTCTCTCTCTTTGTGTCTTTCAGTTCTTACAACAAATCCTTATTCCCGGGAAGGTCTCAATGGAGCAGAATAAGATTAAGTCATGGATGGGTGTTGAGGGAAAACTCTGACCTCTTCTCCTCCCATTTCTTCCATCTTTCATTTTTCAGTCTCTCTTTCCTGGCTCTTTTCCTCCCTCAGTGCTCCTTTATTCTCCCCCTCCCATGTACGCCCTGTCTTCCAGATTGTAATAATAGAAATAATGATAATAATGGTGATGGGCCTGGTGACGGTGATGTAAAGAAACATAATATTAGAATAACAAACACACTCTCTAACCACTGGCCATCATTTGACCTCTGTGGATGTGAGTGTGCACCTACATGTGTGCACAGTCTCTCTGGAGCTTCTGAAAGTGTGTGAGTTAGATATGTGTGTGAGCATGAGAGGAAGATAGAGAACTGATGCGAAAGAGGAGATAGAAAGAGAGTGAGGGAGAGTTTGCTGGCATGCTGTATATACGGTCACTTCCTCTCCAGTTTAAACAGAGCAGGCTGTGCTGGCAACCTCCGCTCCCCACTCCAAATGGTTTGCATCATGTTTAAACCCCCCTGCCACCACCCCTCCCTTTTTCCTCCTCTCTTTTTCTCTCTCTCTTCCTTTCTCTATAAATCATCAAAATCTCGGAGTTTATGTTTAAAAAATACCCTCCACATTATCCCCGTGAAAGGGCACAAGAAAAAGCTATAAAAAGTTCTTGATCCCTTTCCACCTCAAACATCCCTTTCTCATCTTATCTCAGTCCGTCTTTCTGCTCTCAACCAACTTTTGTCACCCTGTGTCCTGTTAGGAGGTTTCTCTTATCTGAATGGGTAGACTTAGACTCCCTAAGAACTGACATGGCTCCAAAAAAACACCACATAAGGCCTCCGGAGATAGATCAACAAATTTCGCTGCATACACCCACCTCCTGTTTGTGAATCATGTAAATCCCATGTGGTAATTCATTGAACGCTTGGGTGGAAACCAAATGGACCAATTTTAAGCTGATAAGAATTCCCTGCCTGGGCAGCAGCCTTATATCTAAAAAAGGCATACATAAAGAAGAAGAAAAACTCAAATATTTAAGGATGCCTCACTAACATTAAACTTTCCAAATAAGTGAGAAAAACACATACGTTTCACTTGCATTTCTTATATTTATTTATTTAAAGTTATTGTTGGTTTTTTTGCATTAGGTGGTGTACTTATGTCCCACATTGTACCACAAAAAGTGACAGACCTGTCTCTGTGGTATTGGTTTCTTTTAAATTTCTAGATAGTGATCAGTTTCCAAAAGCAGATAGCCACGCACTGTTAAAGGAGATGTAAATTCAGAGATATCGAATTGCTGATGTAAAGGTAGAGTGCACTTGACGTTTTCAAAAATGAATTGTACATAGTTTTTTAGACTTCAAGTAATTTAAGAAAACAGTTACACTTCATACATAAATGTGACCTCAGAGAGTTACATTATCTAACCAAATCAGAAAGAAACTGTGAGGAGAAAGGCAGGTATCATTCTATCATTTTCCACTAATTTGGTTTAGTGTGTCAGCTGACAGGCTCACTGACAGGCTTACACTCTACCAACACTCACATGGCAATCTTTACTTTTGACCATGTACACTGTCAAATATATAAATAGGGTAAGCTTTTTTAAATAAAAGCCAGCATAAGAGCAGCCTAGGACGCCATTATTCAGGGGGGACTTTTATGGTTTCATGTGTCAAAGAACCAAATGTTCCTTGGTGAAATATGTCCTGTTTTACTTACCTATTCACTGTGCTTTCAGACAGTTAAAGTCTACTTTTGTATCGCTTTGTTTTCTTTTTTAACTAAATGAAAATCATGTAGATCCTTTTCTTATTTGGCTTTGTGCATGCCAACAGAACTAATATCTGTTCACATTTGTGATCTGGACTTGGCACACACTTAGTCATTACACTTGGCTGTCCCTGCACAGACTCTGCGCTGTATTTAGTCATAAAGGCAATCCCTCCAAAAGCCTGAGGCAACTTTGTAAATCAGCCAAGATATTTAGAATATTGTTCCAGCCTGCTGGCTGGCACACAGACACACATAAATGCACAGACACTCACTCACTGCGAGAGATGTATTCGGAGAGACAAAGCACATCAACACAGAGAGAGTTGTCTACATGGGTGGGCACTCATTACTGTCAGCTGCAGTGGTGAAGCTGATAAAACAGACCCTCAGCGCTCCAGATGAAGGGAAAAGGAGGCAATCTGGGGGCAACCATCATTGTACTAATACGACACACGAACACACATATATGCCTTATGGGCTTTCTGCTCTGTCTAAGCAGATCGTATTTCAACATCTCACCTTCAGATAAGAATGTTTACCAGAGGCTTTAAGTGTCTCTATTGAGCCCCATTTACCATCAAACCTCACCGTAACACATTTTCTAGAGCCTCACACAATTCTTTGAAGCAGTACAGATGGCATCAATTCACAAGAAAGAAAAAAGAGGGGGGATGAATAATCTATTTAATTGAAATTGACTCACACCAATAAATTAGAAGGGGATTTACCACTGTAACTTATGGTGGTGGCAAATAGATGATGAACCAGCTCTAATTTCCATTTCAAATGGAGCTATATTGGCTTGCTGCCCCATCTACATTGACTGAACATGTCCCTCGTGCAATAGACTGGACCTGGATCAAAACAAGTTTGAAAAAACGTACAAGACAGGGAGTCTTTTGGTCTCGGTTGCTGAAGACTAAAGTAACCTAAGACCAAAGGTTGGGACAAGGTGTGAGAAGGATGAGGGTGTCTGTGAATATGCACAACTTTAACCAAAGAGATGAAGATACTGAAAGAAATCCAAATAAAAATAGGACAAATGAAAAAGTAATTGAGTGACAGCTATGAATTCATTAAAAATAATTCTCTTTATAAAGATATTGACATTTGGAGCAAGGAAGTAATCTATTTATCTATATCCATCCCTATAATCTATCTATCCATCCATTTTGTGCAATTGCAAATTCTACGGCTAAAAGGCTACTCTGAAATCTTAGCAATGGACTTACTGATGATTGGTGTTGTGAAACAACTTAGCAGGCCGCTGCGTCACTGGGCCAGTAATTTTAAGAAACATTTCTGGGATCACAATTACAGTTTTGCTTTTAGGAGATGGCAATGTTGGGGAATCACATGGTAATGACACAATAAGTCTTACTCCATTCATCAGTGGTGACAGTAACTTTGCGGTTCCATACCCTAATTGCTCAATGATGTGTTTTCAAGACGTAACTTGGTAACAGCCTTTGCTTCATATTATTTTGAATCAGCTGTCCAGTTACATTTGTGCTGCTGCACAAGAGGTTGAGAGGAAGCCATTAGTTCAAAACCTAGGCTCCAATTTTAATGGGAACTCTTTTCTTTCTGTAGCTCAAATATTTTGAAAAAGTGTTGAATCACAGGTGGGTAGAGCCATTGAATTCTTGTGAGAATATCTCACTGATCAAATTCTTTCTGTTAATTACATTGATGTCACCATTCTGGATCCTGCTTTTTCGTATTTCACTGCTAAGCGTAAACCTATCTGAAGACCTTCTAGAGTTTAAATGGTAGGAATATGGAAAAACATTTATATTAAGGAGGTTTTTCATTATGAGAATTTTGTGCACATTGTTTTTCCTTTGTGAAATGTTCCTTCCTTTTACATATGCCCTTTTTCAACCCTCCATTTTATCCTGATATCATGAAATGAAAGACTTTAACTCACAGAGCCAGACATAAACATACAGGAAATGTTAAAGCATTTTAGAACAGTGAACATTTACTTAAATAATTAAAGTATTTTGAATGAATAAAAATGTTCAAAACAAACACACACTTTTGTATTACTTTCTGTTTTCGACCTCTGTATTTTTTGCCGCGCAGCCGTGTACTGTTCACAAATTGGTGCCAGCTTTGAGTATTGCATGTGGTGAAACATTGGTTAAAACCTCCTTAAGACAATTATACCCTTGCTGCAGTTGAGTCAATTGACAGTGCCCTAATTAGCTGAATTAAATAGGAGTTTGTGCTTACTTCGCTCATGACTGCTAATTAAAGACGATGTGTCCAGAAACCACATGCATGTGCTTTCTGCAGGGTTGGCTAAAAGTAACAGGAGCATGTGCCATTATTTTACAGTGTGAGATTCCAGCTGTTTTTAAGCACTTAAAATGCCAACATAAAGACTGTGTTAAAGAGTTGTCTGTGTGTTTAGTGTGTAAGCATACAAAACCCATTATCTCTTATCTGATGTTCATATCAGTGTTGTAGTCTAAAATTTGTTAGTTAGGTA
>CAJRST010037777.1:4296925-4461894 GCA_907169785.1 Menidia menidia
GTAGGTAGGTAGGTAGGTAGGTAGGTAGGTAGGTAGGTAGGTAGGTAAGTACACACTCGGCCTGCTCTCTGTCTACAACCCACCCTTGTCCCAGTCTGTATAGGTGATAGAAAGCATCTGACCTCACAGGACTGCAGGTTAAAGCCCTGTACTCTGCCTAATGACCCTTTATTTTTATAGCAAGCTGAGTGCCTGGGTGTTACATGTGGCCCTAATAGAGTAGGTCAATACACACACATGCACAGCCAGACAAAAGGAATCTCACCTTAGTTTAATAGCCAATGTGAGCATCATTGAACTTTCCTAGATGTGACTTGAATAGTTTTTTTTTATGCAATACACCCAGTCCAAGTGTTGGCACTTTGTCAAATGTCAGGCTTATAATAAAGACATTAAGACTTCTTTTTTTTTCTGCATGCATTTTCTGCCTCTTCAGAGGAAGTGTTATCAGTTGATCACTTCTACACCATTCTTATCTTTCAAATTCCAGTAGGTGGTTGCTGATATTTGCAGCCTTTTTTGCATTCCACCAGGCCCAGTTGTTGGCACTTACTCAAATGTCAGGCTTATGATGACGACATACTTATCAGATGCAAGTTTCTTCATATGACTGTGTGGTTATTTAAGTTAGTTTTTTTGGTGTTGCATGCTTCTTCCGCCACTTCAGAGGAAGTGTTATCAGCCGATCACTTCTACACCACACTTATCTTTCAAATTCCTGTAGGTGGTTACAGATGTTTAAAGCTTATTTCTAAAATGAACAACTTTATATTGATAAATCAAATTTACCTTCAATTTGTTGATTAATCTATCACTGCAGCCCCATAGATATAAAAGGAAAAAAGAAAGAACACCAAAGTTAGTAATTCAGGAGAGGAACATCATCTTAAGCATCTTCTCTTCAAATTTGTACAATATCCGGTTGTTGAGATATTTGACTATAAACCCAAGAAGTAAACTAATGACAGGCATGCCACTCAGAATAATGCCTGTAGCATGACTAATAAAAAGGGGCAAGAATTTGTCTTGTTAAGCTGAAGTTGGGTCACAGACATACTTCTCCACCAACTGTCTATTTCCTATGTGACTACAGGCGCTTAGCATTATGCCACATAAAAACTCAGTAAGAGGAGAAAAATTACTACCACAGTTTGTCAGCCAGGGAGGCGGGGGGGGGGGGGGGGAGTGGTGCTGTGCATGGTTACAGTATTGACATACGTGACTGTGTTGTGTCTGCCGAGCCCTTCAGCATTCCACTCATGTGCCAGGAAGGACCATATTGTTTTTTAATTGAACTCAAGCGTCATTTTCTGAAGAATGATTTAGTGTTTTATGTGTGTGTGTGTGTGTGTGTGTGTGTGTGTCTGTGCATGTCACACACCAGCTGGCACGCTCTTAGGCATTCCACTCATGTGCCAGGAAGGACCATATTGTTTTTGAATTGAACTCAAGTGTCATTTTCTGAAGAATGATTTAGTGTTTTACATGTGTGTGTGTGTGTGAGTGTGTGTGTGTGAGAGCGTGCATGCATGTCACACACCAGCTGGCACGCTCTTAGGCCGATGGTGTGTATGCCATACGTATGGGGAGGAAGGCTGCTGGGTCACAGGGCCATGAGGTCACTCGGAGTGCACTGTGGGGAGAGGAAACAGGCCTAATCTCAGAAAGGCTGGCAACTTCCTGCTCACAGTGGAGGGTACACAGAGGACAGTGTCTTAGCTCTGGATACCCAACAAGTGAGTTTACAGTGTAATTCAATCTTAGTCCTCGCACTCATGTTCTCTAATAATAGTAAAAGAGAGAACCGTGTTGTAAGTGTGTGTCTTTCCTCAAGATAATTTTATATCCAGACATGGTTCTCATCAGGGACGCCCTTATGCAAATCAATCTACCAGTTCATAAGGTTTTTTTCTTTAACTACCAGACACAATTAAGATTTTTGATGATTGATGAAGCATGTCTCCCTGCATAATGTCACAGACAACCTGATTTTAAAAAGACAAGCGAGTGAATAAACTATCAAATGTAAGCTGGTTTAGGAACACCCAAGTTAATATATAACGAGTCTGTGGTTTTTAATTCACACACATACACGCAACTGCTATGTTATTAACACAAAAATGATGTAGGAGGAGTTTGTTTTTGCAGTTTATCTCAGAGGTTGAAGGTATTGGACAGTCAGCCTTCTTGCACTCATGGAGACATCTTTTGACACTCTTTGTCTCTTGCCCAAACAGTGGTGACTGATTCTATTCAAATGAACCCATTATAGCAGTTGTTTCCTGTTCTCTTTCTGCAAGAGGACACTTAATTAGACATTACAGTAAGCGACTCCTACATGCAGCTTTGAAAAATTGAAGAAGAGGAATAGAAAGGCAAAAAAGACAAGATGCTATTTTAGCCGATTTTCATTAGAATCACACAGAATCCATGATGCCTTTCATTGCAGCAATCTGGCTGTGAGGAGTGTGACAATCACATATCAACAAATTATCAAGCACTTTGAGTTATTTAAATGAATGACATTGAATGTAGGGCGTCTGTCATTGTGTAGTAATCACAGCTTGATCTAAGTTTACAAAATCACAATCATATTTTTTTTTATATTTCAAGTTTTATTTTATCTTTATTGATTTTGGTAATGATCAATCCCACCACTTATTTGTACGATGATTGAGGTATTTTAAAGAGTTTTAGAAGGCTAAAGCTTCACATGACAAAATGTACCAGGTCAGCTGAAGCAGGTCAGCTGTTTTCCGCCTGAGCTGGCGTCTGTGACCTCTTAAACTGTCAGTATTAGCATATCAGATAACATAATGAACAAAAAAATGTATTTAAGCATGTGACTGAGCGAACACTAAAAGATTACAAGGTAAGAGGCTCACAACAATGAAATCATACATGTCAATTAGAAAGGGTGAGAAATAAAAATAAAACAAAAACAAGCAAATGAACAAGAATTTGGTAAAGTCAAAGAAAGTCAGTTAAGTCAAAAAGAAAATACTATTATAATAAAACTTGATGATGAGAACAATACCTGACTATAAATCAGAGTGAACGACAAGAGAGTTTGTACCTCAAGTTCAATATTTGGTAATTATTTTCTTGGATTTGCTGTCAGACATGTCAGAACCTGAGAATTCAGTGCATATCCTTTGGGCAATTGTATTTTCTCATTATGATTTCCCAGTTTCATTCTTGATATGGTTCAAATTGAATAGTTGCACAAAAACATTTTACCAGCTTTACAGAATAATGAATGTAATATTTGCAGATACAACAATTTCCTATTTTTTATTTGTTTTGTATTCTAGCTGTTCAATGTTCAATGGTATTTTTTTGCTTTTAGAGCCAGTCTCTACTCCTCAAACATCCTCAAACATAAAAGTCTACCTGCATTCATGTACTAATGTTGTCCAATTTAAAGAAATACATGGCAACATTTGTTGCAATTCAACTAAATTAAAAGATATGCAAAAATATGGAAACATGTTTTGCTGTTTCGATAAAAACCAAACTCTGTGGCATGACTAATCTACTCATCTTATGACTGCCTCCTCATTTCATGCAGTTCACTGATGATTAAGGGCAGAAGCATCATAGTTATTTATCCATTACATCAATGTCGAGCCTCTACCATGTCATGCAATGAGTGATATCTCATCTGGTTTACCATACAAACTGTTTTTCAGATTATTCACATCAACCTTATGGCCATCATTGCTTTTACCATCTGTAAAATACATAGGCAGTTGACATTTTTTGCTGTTAAACTGCTTTATTCTATGTTCATTTCCAACTGAATTTCCTACAAGGTGTTTTGCCAAGGATCCATGTTTAAAGTGGCTTTCAAAAAAAGCCTCAATGTCTGCATTTGCCCTAAAATGTGCTGTAAAACAGATCAAAATACTGAGGTGAACGGGCTGTCAGATTCTGTAGAAATCAGGTTTTGAGTGATATTCTCAACCAGGACACGGTAGACAAGTCCAAATGCCTAATAACACATCCTTACTATGTCCTTTTATTGGCCCGCACATATGGTTTTGAGCTTTAGTGGTGTAGTGTTCACTTCATGTTCTCTGCAGTTGGTTACTGGGCCTACATAAAAGCATGTTGAATGAAAAAATGGGTACCAAATGACCATTTTGAGATTTGAGTGGATTACCATAACCCTCATTTCATATCACACAGAACTAATCTAACTTGAGAGTCTCACAGTTGTTTGAGTTGACCGCTGTGCCTGACAACATCATATGCTCTGCAATGATGTAATAGCTCCATACCAAACACAGAAAAATAACCATTTCTGGCAGAGAAACAGGCAGAAATAAATAGATTAGGGAAAAAAATGTTCTCCACTCAACTGAGTAACCAGTTTAACAGACTGGTGGGAGTGTGAGTTCTGTCACTTGCTGTGCAAATCAACACTTTGCATTATGTAATTACAGTATTACCACAAAATGAGAGTCATTTACACTAATTGGAGAGGGCTTTTTGGCTCTCTGTAGCGCCTCTATAGATGTAGGAGGCCCCACTGGGAAGGGTGAAAAATGGAGACATGCAGGTGCAGCGCTGAAGCAGAGAAAAAGAGAGAGTTTCACTCCAGAACACACAGTGAGTGACTGAACAGCTCCAGATTCATGATATCCCCATTTTCCTCATGGGTTGGACTTCCAGACAGAAGTGACAGAATTAGAGTGCAATCTCAAGTTTTTCCTGATTCTCAGACCTTTTGAGCACCACCAGATGATTAAAGACTTTAAAATTCAACAAATATTTCAAAATCTACTGATCATGAAGAATATAAAAGATTTCCATTCATTTGCTGTACTACTTATTCCTTGTAGAGTTTCAGGGGGGCTGGAGTCTATCCCCACAGTCATTGGGCGACGGGCAGAGCACACACTGGGCAGGTCGTCATCACACGGCCACACAGAGACAAACACACACTCACATTCATTCCTACTGCTAGTTTGAATCATCTACTTGCTGAACATGCATGTTTTTTAACAGGTGGTTGGAGTAACCATAGAAAAAACACGCACACACGGGGAGATTTTGCAAACTTCACACACAAAAGCCCCGGCCCCTGGGGATTTTTGGAAGAGGATGAACGCTATGAACAAGTCAAGTCTTTTAAGTATCAGTATACAGGTGAATTACAGCACCTGTTGTCTCTCATTGACTACAATGGCGCCTTGTTGGCCAGGGGGGGCAGCAATACTGAATTGCAGCGTTGTAGTGACCATCTAACAAACTTCTAAACCAAGCTGTGAAAAAGATTGCAACTCTCTTGTGTGTTCACTCCCTCCAAACCCATTACAAAACAGAACAGAGGAGGCATTTGATGCGGGTGGGCAGAAGAAGAAGGGTAGAAGCGGTTCCTGTAGGACCAGTGGACAGAAGGAATCACCGCTGGCCTTCAGGGGTGGAAAGTATGTGTCGTAGGCTGTTCTCCCACCTCCCACCTCCCAGCCTGGGAACGGAAGCTGGGAGCCGCCAGGGAAAACAAGCAGACAATCAGGTAGGGCCTGAGCCGGGAGAGAGAAAGAGAGGAGAGGATGGGAGGCGGAGCCTCTCGATGTGTCAGGTCATGAAAGACTAAAGTGACGCTCTAGGAAAAGCATACAGATGTAATGGGGTTTGGGATGGAGGTTTTGCTTATTTGTTTGGGTGAGCATTTCCTCATCCATCAAAGAAATTGAAAGGATGTATGTGTTTGCAGAGAGCCCAGCGCACTGTGCGTGTGTGTCTGCATGTCACACACACACATGCGCATCCCTGAAACACAATCTGATATTAAAGTTCAGAGAGTGTTTTTCCAGTGTGTGGGTTAGAGCAGTTCATGATGAAGTCGAGTACAGCGTGTGCACATTGATGTGTTGTGTGTTTGGTTAAGGACAGTGGCCAGCAGGGGACAGGGTGGGTTCAGGGCAGGGAAGAGGAAGATTATGGTGTTCAGTTTCTACAGGGGGGGTCCTGTTAGCCTGCACGTAACACAGTGTGTGTCCATGTGTGGGTGGGGGTCATGGTCTCTCTCTCTCTCTCTCTCTCTCTCTTTCTCTCAGTGTCTCTCATACACACATACACTGTCATGCTTCCATCATTTCAGACGACATCTATTTCCTGGAGACTTGCTCTGACCATAACCACAACTCCTTTGCTCCAAACCCCTTAAACTTAAACCTTCGGAGTTCCCCCCAAGAATTCATGATTTACAGTATGGGGACTTGCATTTTGTCCCCAAATGCAATGTGGGTCCCCGCAGTGGCCATGTAAATAGACTTATATCCCTACAATATTAACAAAAGAACACCCGTTTATACAAGTGAATGAAACTGAGCAGTTCAGTGTTGTAAATGAGCTGGGACGAGAATGAGAAAACTTTCCCCCTAACATTTTTTTTTCAAAAGCTTCAAGAGTGAATAACAGACAGGAAAATGCACGACTGAAACATTTACATTGGCTTGGTTCTATATGTATTAAAGTTATGGCAATAAAAGTCCCCATTAATCATTTGTAGTTAATCTGAAGCAAAAAATGTAATAAATCAAGTATATCCAGGGAGGCATCTGTGTGCCCTGTAATTAATTTTGGTTTTACATTATATGAGAAACCTCTCAATCTCCTACAACTATAAGTTATACACAGATGTTAAGTAAACGTGTGCCCATTTATGAACTTAACCTCTTTTCCATTCATTTTATCCATAATAACGTGTTATGGAGAAATTAACTGAAGTTTCAGGAGAGCCGTGTGCAATCTTTGTATAGTCTAAATGATATATGACTAATCAGTTTAATCCCTTTTAGGATTATTGAACAATATGAACAAATTATGAAAAAATGTTCTATATTTGGTTATTTGGTTGTTTGATTTGTTGACTTGCTGTTATGTTTATTATTAATCCATATTACAGCCAAAATGTTATCAAATCACAAGAACTGGTTGAAGCAGCAAAACAAACATTTCTTCTCTAAAATGTCTTTGGAGAAATTCAATGAAAATATTTAAATGAAAGTAGATTAAATTAGCTGTATATTGAATGTAAAAAAAGCCATGTTTTGTGACATTTTTGTGTTTTCATCTTTACTTTAATGTCAGTTTGTGAATCTTTAACATATTTTATGTGCCTTCGTTTCACCATCTTTTTCAAAAGATGTGCATCGTTTGGGATCGTGGTCTCTTACATGCTGCTTTTTACATTCTTCTCTTTTTTACTTACTTGTAGTGTTTTCTTCTATGTTATGTCTGATTGAATGCTTACCGATCTGACTGAATTAAAAACTCTGCAAAGGGAAACATATGGAAATCTACGAGTGAAACAGTCAACCGGAGGAAAGAAAAGTGTGAAGTACCCAATTTCCCCATGCAGTAATCAGGTTAAAGAACATGTCGGCTCCAATCACTCTCCTCTCACAGTGCAAACATTGGGCAGAAATCACAAAAAAAGAAAATGTTGCCTTGCATCTGTTTTAGGATCCGGTGTATATCTTAGATTCATGTTACAGTGTTTTCTTGCTGCTCACCACAAGATTGAATTACTTTCTTTTGTTCTCTTGTATAAACTGAGTGGAAAAAGTTAATTATATAAGACAACAAACCAATTATGCTGTAGAAAAAAAACAGTTGTTCAGTTTGTCTGTGTTTTACTTCATCATGGGGGCATCCGTGATACTGTATGTATGTGGATTCTACACGATTGCACTTCTGTGTCTGGTACGTGCTTTATTGACTGTCCCAGCTCTCGGTGGGACACCAGCGATTGAAGCTATGTTGAGAGAGAGGACAAGGGGGACAGCTGGCCTGTGACATCATTCCTCACTCCAGCAAAGACAGGAAATTAGGGAATTGGGAGGGTAGGGTACAACGGGTGACATCAGGGCTCTGTCTGGGTCTCTAAGCTTTCCAGCTGGGTAAACTACTCCAAGAAAGACCCCCACCAATTGTCCAACCAGCTCATCAGCCTCATCACAGCCAGTGCCTTCCGGCGCCCTTTCTTCGATCCTCTCCTGTCTTTGATTACAATTATTATTATGCTGGACACCTCTTGCCCTCTCTGAGTCACTGGTTTATGGTGCCATGTGTTTCCTCACGCTGTCTACCCATTCTTTTAAGTGTGTCTGTATTTTTGTTTGCATGTACGTCTGCTCCTCATCCGCTCACCCTGGCCTTGCATCTCCATTGAATGTGATCAAAAAGCAGTGACCCCCCACTGACATGTAAACATAAACAAGCAAGAAGAGTTTGCCCTTTTTCTGCGCTCAAAGCAAATTATTGGCATGTAGCAGGATCTTTTATTGTCTTAAAGATGGCAGATAATGATTGTATAGCCAGTTTTTTTTTCAGCCGCAATATGATGGACTCAAAATGCAAACCGGAGCCAACAGGAGGTAGCAGGAAAACTGAGCTGCATTTATTAAACAAAACTGTATCAAAAAGCCCGGCTGAGCTGAAAACACCATGAAAGTAAATCGAGAATTTAAAAAAACACAGTGTTCCAGGAAACACGAAGAAGAATAAACAGGACAACATGGAGTGAACATGAGGTGGTTACAGAAAGGTTTATGGCTTGGATCAGTAAGTAAACTAAGGACCTGAAATACTGTGGGGAGAGTTCATGAGAGTTTTCTGTGTTTAAACTAATTTTAAGTGATGATTTTCGAGTGGTCTGAACTTAGATGCCCAAACCTCCCTCTCTCCAGGTTCAGGGGAGTGCAGAGGCTTTCCCAGGCAGCTAAAAGACTGATTCTCCCCATCTTTCCAGTTCCTTCTGGCATGTTGTCCTTGGTAAAATACCTGGAAGATATCCGGTATATCCTTTACAGATTTCTGATCCAATTTAGTTGGCTCCTTTCAATTCAGAAGAGCAACAGCCCTCCTGAGCCCCTTCTGAGTGATTGAGCTCTTCACCATATCACAATGGGTGAGTCCAGACATCCTCTAATGGATGCCCTGACATATATTTGCAGGCTTACTCTGTTAAATCCACACCTTGTGACTTTTTTGTACTTCATCAATCCACCGCTGTGTCTTTTCTCGCTCTTCCCTAACTCATGAACAATGCATTGTAATACTTTGATTTGTTCACTGGAGGCAATAACTCACCATAAAAACTGGAACAACACTCCAGAATTTTCCAACCAAGATCCATGGCCTCAAACCAAGAGGTGTCAAATATTTTACCAGCTGCTTCCTATTCAGATGTACAACAGTATGAGCTGGAGATCAATTTTCAATTAAGTCATTAGGGTCACATCATCTGCAAAAAGGTTGCCATCCCAAGACCACCAAATTGAAAAGCCATCATTTCTTGGCAACATGCACAAATTCTGTATTCAAGGCATGAGCAGAATGCATGAATGGTATGAAATGAGTCAACCTCAGAGACTGAATGGACCAGATAAGTACCCCCTTAGGATCCACCTCTGGATGTGATCACGTGGGTTCAACTCCAAAAAGCACAAAGGATCATTCTGCAACCTCCCACGCACCTTCCTGTATCATTGAGAAGGTAACTAGCTTGTCAAGTATCCCATAACTTGGATTAAAACCACATTGTTCGGAAACTGACCCCTCTCTCTTAAACCAACTGATCCCAATAAAGTTCAGCCACCACTCCTTCTCAAAAAGGGACACAGTCATCACTCTTTTCCATGAAAACAATCAATATACATAACATTGAAAGAACCGAACGAACATCAGCCACATTAGCAGGAAGGTGAAATATATTATGAAATATATTCACCGATCACTTGAAAAAATAGTGTTGTGTCCCAGAATAATGATGAATTATTTTATTCTTAAAATAATTGATAATAACTTGATAATTGGTGTGTCCTCCAGCCATTTTCATGTGTTGTGTGTCCTAACCAATCAATTGTGTTGACAACACCTTTCACCTTTTCCTTATGACTTTAACATCTTACTTAATTTTGTCACATTGTAATGTTTCAATATTGTGAAGTGTGTTGGCTAAAAAAATTTTTCAAGAGAACATGCAAACCCCATGGCATCTTGGTGTTTTGTAAGTACATTTCAATGACTACAGAGCTAGAGAGAGCAAGCTGCCAGTCACTCTGAGAGGTGGGCCATTGCTTTGCACATCTCCTCCAGAATGTGAAACACATGTTAATGTGTGGGTGGGAGTCAAGAGAATAGAGGAGAGGGTATCCATGTCTCAAGATGAAAACGCCCTGTCTGTCCATCTGCAGGAACATTTAATAAGACTTGCACACCAGCAGACCTTTTTTCCATCCTGCATTTCTGTACTCATCTATCTAGCCTCATGCTCTCATTATCTTTGATCTGTGAGTTCAAATTCTTTTCTATGCATATCACACTAATTGGAAACTGAAAAGAAAAATGTTTCGGTGAAGATGTGAAAATTTGCACCTGCATGCTGACTTTTCTCCGTGCGTTCTGTTTATTTCGGTGTGAAAATGTGCTGTGCTGTGAACTCCACCGTCTGCCATATGGTTTTAGATTTCGATCTCTATACTATGTACGCCTAACCATATGTGTTTGCCTCAGAGAATGTAAAGTGGGATTGAATGGTGCAAGAGGGGGGCTGAGTGCATGGTAACCCCACTGCTTGCCCCCCCCCCCCCACCTCCTTCCCCTTTTAGTGTTCTGGTGTGTCTCAGGGTTCTGCAGTGGGTTTATGATGTCTGGCAGGGAATGTAGAGAGTGCAGATGGCAAGAGAGACAGGGAGGAGGAAGAGAGGGAGAGGTGTGTGGTTGCATTAATATGGTCTGCTGTTCTCGTTAGTGCTAATCAGGGGCTTCCTGTACAGAGAAAAGCATGAGTTCACCTTATTCCATACTGTAAAACCACGCATATATGTACAAAGAAAAGCTTCCACAAAGTGTCATAATATACGATACACACCTAGGGTATGACACTACCTAGGCTAGGGTGTTCATAAGCTCTCTCACACATACATACCTGCATTCTTGCCAGCAGTCCCCAGGGCCCCTTCTCATCTCTCACTTCTTACTTACTTATGTTCAATACTAGGTCCATCTGTGTCTCACTGTTTCTGGCCCCCTCACTTTGACCATCTATTCCTCTCTGTTTGTTTGGCTCCCTCTGATCTGTAGCTGGCCATAAAATGAGTTGGAAAGACCTGCAAGTGACTGAAAGTGGAGCTTTTTCCACTCAAGGGGTGACTTACCATATGCTGGAGTCACGTGAGACCACAGCGAAGAGTTAATTCCCCCTCAGAAAGGCCCTTGTCCTAGTTTGAACTCTGAAAGGGTCGTGAACTTCAGCTGGAGTGCAGAGGAACTGGCACTCAGGGTGGAGATCGGCAAAGAGGCTAGTTGGCAAAAAGGTAGCTGAAATGACATCCTGGAATGTGGAACACAATGACGCACTAGTCAGCGGTAAATCACTTGCTGACACTGGCATATTACAAAAAAAAGCATCTTTGTCTGACAGGGATCAAGTCATCGGCATGTGCACAAAGTGTGTAATGCCATCTGTGACCGTTTATCGGCTTGGTTCTTGTGTGGCCACGATGGCATGCGGAATCTTTGGGCATTATGTTGACCACAGAAACAATAGAAACAAGATTCCACAATGAAAATGTCATAAGTACCCTTGCTCCTTTTCCTCTCCCTCCTCCCATCCCTTCCTCTTCTTTCTCTTGACTTTAAAAGAGCCCCAGGGTAAGATAAATTAATGTATTTAAGATGTGGAAATCAGATATCGAAATCTTTGCCCTCACCATCCTCCCCCTTCTTCCCCTGCTTCAGTCTAAACCCCAATCCTCCCTCACCCCTTTTCCCTGCACTGCTGTTCTCTTTAATAGAGTTTAATAGTGCACAGGGAGACAGTGTGATAGATAGACTGAGAGAAACTGAAGCGATCTGGTTCAGTCTGTTTCTTTCACTGTGCACATTTTGTGTCAAATCTTTTTTTTTTTCTTTTACTGTGCCCTGGGCTTTGCAATTGATAGCCTCCTCCAAACTACCACCCCTTCTCCCCCTCGTCCTCCCTCTACACCTTCCCACCCCACTGAACCAGGGCCAGCCACAGCTGCCTGACCAGATGTGGAAGAATAAGAAAGGGAGCAGAGGGGGAGATGGAGGACAGGGAGAGGCCACCTCCTGCGGGGAATGAGGACTTAAACAAGAGAATGGAGGAGATGGAGAAAAGAAATGAATATATGTATAAAAGATGCAACAACATAGCTGGTAATCTAATGTGAGAAAACTTGCATAAACTGAACCTCTTTAGTCGGTATATGACCCTGTCATTACAGACCACCTACACAGACCACACTGATCCCCATGTGGTTGGTCATCAAATACAGGCAAATTCATTATTTCTGCAGTTTCACACCTCTTTTCACAGCCTTAATCATTACTGAAAACTTAAAAATAAACATAAACTAAACATTCTTCTTTTCACATCTTTAACTTCAACTTATGATTGAAAAAGAAAAACAGGAAAAAAAATAATAAAAACAAAAAGTGACCTGAACAGGACACTGTGTAGCTCCAAGAACGGGTCAGAGGAGTCCTCTTGTATCCAGGTTTCTTCATGGGTAGAGCTGATTTATGAAGCAGCTCAGCACTCTAAGCCCAGAGTCCACACTCACAAAGTACTCCTGGGGGCTGTCTGATTAGAGATGGGGGAGAAAAACCATGCACTCGCACACCCCACCATTTGGTTCTCATTACACACATATACATGCACACTCAGGTCACGCTCACACCCTCATGCACACACATGAGTACACGCACAAAGATGCAGATGCAGACTTGTGCAATCTCCTGAAGTGCCATTTCCAATTTACCTGCGTATTGTGAAATTAGGCATTGGCAGATGTAATACTAGATGAATGGGGCTACGATGAGATATAGAAATGGAAAGACAAAAGCAAATAAAGAAAAACAGTACTCTCGAGAAAGAAATACAGAAAATGTCTTGTAAATCCTAATTACAAAGTCCCTTGTTTCTAATACGCTTATAATTATAAGACTTTGCTTATTTTGTTGTTGTTTTTTACTACACGACACACCTTTAGGGCCTGTTTGGCAGGTGCCATCTCTCTGATTTCTGTCAACTCAAACCGACGCCCCCCCCAAAAAAGTAGCTCAGGATGGTACCCCATGCTGTTTAACACAAGTGTTAATATAAAAGGACTGTAAACACTTGGCTGTAATCACAGACCGCAGCATGTGGTTGCTTTGACTGCAACAAGATGAGGAGATGCATGTGTTAGAGGTAGAAATGAGAGAGCCTGGAGGGCACAAGGCTAATTTCCAAAACCAAAGTTGATTTAACAGCTGACCAGTGTATGACAACCAGAGAGGGTGAATGGAACCTATTGTGGTTTCTGGTGCATTAACGGTCATGGGCCATGTGCAGCGTGTCATTAAAACCTTGTTAAAATGTACTCCTGAAGCACCCAAACCCTGGTCCAGTCAGTGTCTCGTTTCACTCGTATCTGCCACAGGCTGTTCTCTTCTGTCTACTCTTTGCTATCTTCTTAAGTCGTCTCCAGTTGACTTCCCGTGCCTGCTTGGTCCCAAACACCTTACATAGTGACATCATTGCCCCGTGATGGACGGAAACACGTTATACACGTAGCCAGCTGTGCCTCTCACCAGGTCAGGGACATGACACTAGAGATGTAATTGGTAAACCAGATGCATGTGCTAGACAAACACACCCATACATGGCAGACACACTTTACACATTTACTAATACTGGATCAGTATTAAAGCACAGGAATGACAAAATGTATTTATAAAGATGATAAAGAAAAGAAAATAGAAAAGCCTGTACATTTGATCATAGAAAGTATGGATGTCAAACTTACAAAATGGAAATAACTTTATTTATCATTACATTAACAATCTCAGAGCTAGACTAACTTACCCAAAAGTTTCCCACCTTCTGGGATTTGTGGAACATACAAGTAGCAAGGCCAGATGAGAAACCACAAAATTCAGAAAGCTTTGTGAACCAACTACAAGCTCGTTTGCTATAGAAATCGCGAGCGACAAACTAAGCTGGAGCAAGCAGAGTGATGTCTCAGCTGAGGCATGCAGGTTTCTGCTTGGACCGCAGATGACCAAGAACAGCTTTTCCTCAGCTTGCCAGCCTCTCAAATCATACATTCTTCACTGCCCATAAAAATAAGTTACACAGTCCCACTCTGCAAGTTGTCAGGATGCTGTGCAAAAATCCACCAGCAAAGCACTCATAACTGAATTTGCCCGTGATATACCTTGCAACAGATATAAACACAATATGGTCATGTTGACAAGATTTTTTCTTTTAAAAAAGGCTTTTAGCATAGAGGAACTTTGATGTTCGTTTTATGATTCAGGAAGTATGATGAGTCTTCATTTTGCTTAATTTTTTATGCTTATTTATCGGATTCCAGATATGATTATTTTCTACCAACACTGTTCAACCAACATTTTCTACCAGTACTTCTACATATGGGCACACCTGTTCAAGACTGCCCAACCATCCACTTAGTCCTGGGACATCCCCAGTGACCATGTTCAAGTGTGAAAAGAACAATGCACACATCTTAATGATAGGATTCTACAGGGGACGTAGTGGAGACAGCTTCCACTCCCCTCCGTTGGGGTGTCCCTGTCTGACAGGAAGTGCAGGTCAGCCCCTGGACATGTGCGTTTGTGTGGCCGGGTCCACACAAGCAGGTCAAGGCTGAACAGCCAGCCAGGAAATGACCCAAAGCAGGCACATGAAGAATTTAACCCTTGTATGTACAAGACTCTCTTCCTTGCTGCTATTATTTTTGATTGTCACTGCAATAACGTGAATTGATTATTATTTTCATCATGTTAAAGGAAGTGACGTTCGACCCGGTCAGCAGGAATGTTTCACCGGACAGTGACGGCAGTCAGGCTGCGTTATGATGTCATTCTTGGAAAAAAGATGCAGCGGCAAACTGTATACGTGAGCATCCAAATACACGTAAGAATATTTGGAATACTTCAGCGGAGGTGCTCTAAATTTAGCCTCCCCTTGACTTTCCCTCTCCCCTCCCAACACTTCTGCCCCCGAATCTGAAACAATGGACCCCCCCCCTCCCACGTCCCTCCTCCATCCTCCCCACACACACACACTCCCTGTGCCATTATTGGATATGCTGCCTCTCCTTATTTACGTGTGTGTGTGGAGCTAAGAGTCCATCGGGCCTCTGGAGTCCCATAAGGAAGAGCAGAATGCTTAGCGCCGTCTGCACTCACCTTGCAGTGTCGTTTCCGTGGCGATAGAGACACTGTGCCTCTGTAGGACAGGAAGTGACTCGCAAGGGCAAAGGAATTCTCAGACAGTGGGCTACACCTGCAGAAAAATGCCATTAGAAGTGAGCGTAAAAAGTTTGGGACAGGATTTCATTGCCTGTCATCCGACACGTTTACATCAATCCTTGCCAACTTTGTCTGACCCATGAAGTCATCAGGTTATGTAAGCAGCACAATGCATGTCTAGAGCAACTTGTGACAGCCCTGTGTGCCTATCTATGTGTGTTTATCCTGCTGCCAGTGTGTAAGGGGCTGGTGTCTTCAGTAGCACACGAACAGGAGTCGATTCTGTCATCTGAAGCTCATCCTGTTTTGGTGTGTGACTGTAACCTTGGAATTCATTTTCCTGGTAAAAAGACATATCATATCTGTTAAGGAAGAAACTTTTCTGACAGCTCATTTATTAATGTTCTTTCGTTAGTATTTTCATTTTAGTCTCAATGCCCACTCGGTTAACACGACAGAGCATGTAGTTGTTCTCTTTTTGCATCTTGATATCCACAATTGTTTAGATATCAGCCAGTTTGCAATCATGGATGAGACAGTTGATACCGATTACTCTCTTTGCCATAATCATAAACACAACATTTGCCACAGCCTACCTTAGTACTTATTATTATATTATGCCTATCCAGCATTATTCCTACAGATATTGCTACAGATATTTTTCTCATGCAGGTAATGCCAATAACCAAATCCCTGACCCTGTCTTTGTATAAAAAAACTCGAATAACTCTCATTAGGAGATTGACCTGCTTTTACGAAAGACTTGCAACTGGAGTGTCACAAAAAGGCTTTACTTTGGCAGGTTTCAAACATATTTGAAAAGCATGTAAATGTCTTAGAGCTACTCGTAGTAAGGAAAAGAGTGAAGAGGAAAGGGGAGAGGAGCACCCGTGCGGCAGAGCATCACATCAGAAACAGTGTTATAGCCTCACCTACTGTGGTCTGTTGGTGAGATAGTCAGTAATCCACTCAGCCAGGTGTTGGTCAGTTCCCACACTTTCCATCTTTACTCAGAGCAGTTGAGGCATGAAGGTGTTAAAAGTGCTGGAGAAGTCAAAGAACATGACTCTCACATGGACTCTCCTCCATGTATAACAGTAGGTAGGACACTGCATCGTCCACTCCAATCCTAAAACTGCGGGGGGTCCTGCTGAGAGCTCACCGGGGGAACTAAGTGTTGCAGGATGATCCTTTCCATAGTTTACATCAGATGTGAAGCCAAGGCAACAGGCCTAAAGTGGTTAGATTTTTAAAAAAGTCATGTTCAAACCACAATCAGATAAACAAAACAAAACCACATGGAATCAGTCTGTCAGTCCTAGAGCGTTTGTTGTTTGTGGCTGTATCTAAAATCCCTCAAATACACATTTATGTACGTTTTTTCTTTGACTTCAAAGAAGTACCTGACGGAATGGAATTTATTTTAGTGGTCATGAATCTCTCAAGAATTCGGCTGCTTTGCGAGGTACAGCAGTACCTGACCGTTTATTCTCAGGACTCCTTGAGGTAGTAACTTTTTCAACTTATCCAGAGGAAAATCCATCTCTGTTAAGCTTGGGTTGGACATTCTAAGTTCAGAGAATTTACTGTAGAATTGGCAAGCCCACTGTACTGGTTATATTCACAAAAGTGCTTCTACCCTAACATGGATGTCACTCAAATTTACAAAATTGTCTAACCTCTTTGGTAAATTATTAGATTGCCAGAATACTGGTTGTGTCTGCTTGCTGTCCGAAACATGTTAAATATTATGACAGAATTAAATTTTGAAATTGTCCTGACAGTCTTAGCGCACAACGGAATTCCCAGTGAGGTCTTATCTTTTAAGGATGAGGAAACAATGATAGTGTCATTGTTTCAACTCACAACAGCTCTAACTATTTTTCCCTGTTTTCAGTGTATGCTTTTCTAAAACATGAGGTGCTTGGCTTCAGCTTTACATTTATTAGATACAAAGTAGAATTGATCCAAAAATCTCTCAAAAACATTCTTTTTTATAGTTGTACTTTGCTGGTTACATTATCCAAGACTTGTATGCTGGATTGTTCTTGCTCAGTCTGCAGTTCAAACTATCTGATCACTCATAGAATTTAACGCATACAGTGTCGTGTTTCTGACATCTGTTGGAACTTTGGGAACAGAAAATAGTCTGTAGATCTGAAATGTTTGCATAGAATGACTGTAATGGCCGCCGCCACAGCTTGAGTTTTGATTTTAAGAAAGATGCCTTATGCTATAGCAATGGCCCCCTGATTTCCTTTTTCAGCTTGTATCTTTGAGTAATGTCCTCTTCATGTCCTCCTGCTTTCACTGTACAAAAGTGTGGAAGTGTGTATGCGTCCATCGCTCCATGGCAGCATTCCAGTAAAATCGAGCCAGTGAGGGGTCTCTGTCTCACATCCCTCTTCAATCAAACACAAACACACACGTCCGGCCAGCCTGGCCCACGCTATCTTTCCCTGCCTCCCAGTGCCAGATGCACACACCCAGCGCTCTCCCTCTTTCGCTCTCTCCTCCTCCTTTTCCAGCATTCCTCCTCTGCCTCCTCCTATCCTCCAGTTCAGCACCCCTGTGCATCACATTGTCTCCCAGCTCTTCATCTTTCCCCACTTCCTGTGTCTTGCTCCTTGTGCCCCTTACACCCCCTCCTCCTTCCTACCCCGTTTCTCTGGGCTCCTCTCTCTCTTCGCGACGTGACTTTTAGCACAGACAGTGGAGCCGCTGCCAGTAAACTAGGGCAGAACTAACTGATGATGTGCACTCGCAGTGTGTAGTGTCTGTGTACAAATCTGACTGTGACATGCAGTCTTAATGCAGACGGTACAACTCAAACAGAAATGAGTATCACATTAAATAATTTTTTGATATCCCTCCAACTTCGATTTAAAATTAATCTGAGCTTGCATTTTGCAATGTGCTTCAGTTCCTTAGGGCTACACATCCATTAAGTACATGATGTTTGACATCAGAAACCAGAGAAAATATCGCTCTTTGCAACATACCGTTACTACAAAGCTCATCCACTGCTTTACAGACAAGCAGCAAACCTTGAAAAGCATCTGAGAAAGCAACAAGGATTTCAAGAGAAGCATTTGTTACAGCTCATCCATCTCAAAAGTGTTTGTATGACAATTCCCAAACAATTTGGCGTCAAATATTCTACAGTGAAAAGATTATTTACAAGGGGAAATCTTCCAAGAAGATTGCAAGTGTCCTCTGGAATAGACATCCCATGTTCACCACACGGTCAGACTATTCAGTGTTCAGAGAGACAGCAAATACACAAGAGCTGCAGCTCAGACTCCACAGGCCTCGAGGTGCATGATACATGCCGACATTACGGTGGAACAGTCACAAAGAAGTAAACTAAACAAACCAGCTTACAAATATCAGCACTTTGGAAGGATTGCAGGAGTAATTTGTATCTGAACAGACCATGCAGAAATGTACATTCAGCTCCCTGCTTCAGCCTTTAAGCACTGTTTGGTGGCCTCATACCTGATAAATAAAAACACCAATGTGATGTTTTACGGTTTCAGTGATGTTGTTTGACTTGATCTAATATGTATTTTATGTCCCAACACTTAAAACGTACAATTGGAAAAAAGTGTTAGTTAGTCTGTAAATTCTGTATTCATAACTTGTTATTAAATTGTATTCAGTTTCACATTTCCAGATATGATCATTTATTCTAAGTTGTGAAACCATGTCTAATTGTTCCAAATGTTAAAAAAGAATCTAGCCATTACTTCTTTTACTCACTGCCCAAAAGTGTTCCTCTTATTGTATCACAATCATTTTTTTTTATAACCGATAGGGTATTGGGCTCATGAGTCAGCTGAGGAAAACTTCTTCTAAGTGATCGTGGGAATGAAAAAAGAACCCAATTTGCTTGAAGAGTGAAAAAGAGGGAAACAGGAGGGGGAGACAAGCTGCAGCTGGTACAGGAAGTGAGGACGATGCCAAAGGGGGGCAAGGGAGCAATCCAGAGACAAGTCTCACAGGAGACCTCTCAGTTCACACACATACAGTACATGGCATGGAGAAGTCTGGTTATCCAGACCTTTTTTTTGTGTGTGTGTGTGTGTTTGTAAGTGTTATCATGAGTTTGAGGATAGAGAGACAAGACATTGAGCCATCCCTCCCTCTGTGTTTATACTCAGTCTAAACATCAGACCAGCCACTGAGGCTAATGGGGTTCTAATCTACAGCTGTATGACATACACACGTCATCTTTTTAGTTTCTTGAACAGGCAAGAAACCTCTCCTCGCCACATGTGCTTTTACAGTATACTCTCTTACACTCACATGCTTTATGCAATGACTTTAAAGCACATGTAATTTTCATTATTTACATAAAAAACATTGGGTAGATGCTTTTTTATGAAAAATAACATTGTTTTTTACCCACACAGGGACCTATTTAGAGTTAAGTGTGTTTCTCAGAGGTATTGACATCATGTGGACAGAACAAGCCATTAAAACACCAACTAAACCATACAACTACCTAAAGTGCCCTGTCACTGCATTTGCTTTTCTGTAAATTGTTTTTCTGTGTTAAAATCAAACAACTAGTGGGTTCGGTGTTTACTCACAATTGAGCAGATTCACACAGACAAAAGTAAGACATGCTCTGGCTTTTTTCTCATCTTTAGATTCCTTACATCAGCATCACACTCATTTTCTTTGCACCAAAACGCACAAAAAGCGAAAGTAATGGAGCTCTGAGTGAGTTATTGCACTGTCAAATGAGCAGAACACAAGTGAAGTGCTTTTAAACGTGTAACTCCATGCCGAGTGGGTAATGGACACCCTGTTCTGAACAGGTCAGTGACTTTCTCTGGTCTGTGACAAAAGGTAACACACAGGCACGCACATGTATGCATATGATGGCAGAAGCTCAGTGTTAGCCTGATCATCGTTTCATCAACAGAGCAACTTCACCTTCACACTTTGTCTTATACACAGAACACACCTCGCTGCCAACTTTTTCACATGTTGGATAAAAGGTCACAGCTGCACAGACCTGACTCACAAAGCCTGTGTGTGTCTGTTAGTAGATCCGCTTTTGAAGTGCACTTGTTTGCATGCCAGTTCATTACTTTGTTAAATTTTTTCCCCTCAAGCCCAGCATTCTAAAGTTTCTCTCAAATGAGCAACTTTTGATGAATAAAGTCATCTATTCTATTATTCTACTGTGCTAAATATTAAAGATAAAGATCAAATTTTTGCCTTTAAAGTTTGCGCAAGTTGTATCTTTATGCGTGTTTCTGTGTTTGCATGTCTGTGTGTGTGTGTGTGTGTGTGTGTAGCCATGCTGGCCTTCAGCCCTTCTTGCCCAAGGCCGGTTGCTTTGCCTAGGCATGTCTGGCCACTGAGATGCTATGTGCTAGATGAGCTAAATTTGAAATGTAAAGTTCCTGTTTAGTTTTGTGTATGTGGCTTCCAGCATCTGTGAATGACTAATGTATCAGTCTCTACCAGTTTATGTTATCACAAAGTGGGTGTAAAACACCAAGTTTCAGGAATGCTTAGCTCATCCGTGAGGTCAGTTAATGGGTGAGAAGAAGTCCGGAGACACAAACAAGCGTTTTTTTACATATTTTTTGTCCTTATGATTTTGTAATGATTTTTTCTTTCTCTTTTTTATTTGCTTGTTGTGTTTCAACACAGTAGCTACAGTAGAGAGTCATGCATTGTAAAACTAAGAGAAAACAGGATGGGTGGATTTGTCAGGGCAGGTGCCCACATGTTAGTCAATCAGCAGGCAGGAAATTGCACTGGCACACTCATACAGACACAAGCCCTGACCACAATATACACCCATGGGTGACAACCCATGGGCCCCCACTGCGTCTGAAGCAACACTTCCTCCTCATACTTTTCTTAGCCCTTCCCTGTATGTAATTTAGATTTCTCGAAATCTGTGACATCTTTGTGAAGACGTCATAGTACCCAGTACCATCCTACTTTTCCACGAGGACAATTAATAATTTTTCTAAAGGTTTGCTGCTGAATTGAATTTAAACAAACTTTTCACCGTCAAATTTGATGTATTACAAAGTATTGATATACTGAGAGATTATTTTGAAACTTAAAATTTTTAGATGTTATTCTATATTTAGAGCCTCATCTCACCTCAAAATATGAGTAAGTGAGTTATGAACAGTTGTCATTGTCCATGTGACTGCCAGGGAAAGATGATAAATCAATTAATTTCCCTAAATTTCCCAAGATTATATTGCATCACAGTATCACTGTGACACTTGACCTGGCCGTACCCATTATCGTTTCTTTACTGGACAAAAAGCTCTCTGATTCGTTGTATCGTATTATTGTATTGTATTTTGTATGCATGTAGATGGACCACAGGAAATCATGTCTGGAGTGTACTTTGTTTCAGCAGATCCAGTTAACAAACATACATAGGTGGCTTAAGGGTACCTTGCTGTCTCTACACATCTCCATCTTCTCAGCAAACATAAAGCACATCAACATAGGTCGAACCAGGGAACAGTCTATTTACCCCTGTGTATCGGGGGTGGGGGCAGTTTCATGCAGTCTTTTAAAGTCAAGGATACCAGAAAAGTGCAAAAAGAGGAAGTGTTTGTTTTGTTTTTGTCTCTGGAAGTGTCATAAAGCCGTTCTCTTTCAGTCGTGATAACTCATTTTGTCTTCAGTCTTTTCTCTCCACTGCCCAAATTACTGTTGATGAAATTGAGAAGTGGTTGAAAACCGATTAAATGGTTATGTCAACTCCAACATTCATACATTCAAAAGCAACGGTTTTAGTATGCAGAGTGAGTGACTTGTTTTGGTTTTGTGTGGCTCTTTGATTGACCGGTGACCGGCCCGTGCTCATTCTGTTGCGAGACTGTTCTGCAGCCTTTGTAATCAGACCCAACTGTGCATTAATGCTTATAGTAAAAATCCCCCCATCCATATGCCATGCCGCTATTTCCTTGTACAGTTGCAGGGGGTAACCACCACACCACCAGGCAGCCCGATGGTAAAAAGGTTAGAAAAGGAAGAGGACATCTGGGTGCTCTATAGTTCCCTTCTGCAGGAGACGAGAATGCTAGTGTTTCTTTTTAGATTCAGTTTTGCACTGAAAATGCAGGAGACGTTGAAGGTTGAACCATTAGTCAATTGTCAACTTACATTTTCAACCCAGTCATTAAAACAACTCCCAATGGAGACGTCAGAACGACTGTGTTTCAGCATGAAAGTTCTCTCCTGACCTTAGAAATGGTAGTTTAAATAAGCACCTGAGGTCACTTTTTTTAAACAACAGGCTCTAATATTTGCTTAAACCCTAATAAGCTATCATCATTTGACTTGCATGAATGTTGAACATGAACGTTTTCACACAGTCCAGTTTTTTGTCTGCTTGTCTCTTCACAAATCCCACATCCAACCCAGCAGGTGAACTAGGTTGGGTATCAGGGCAAAGTAATAACTCTGATACATTACTCAACTCTGTGCATTCTTGGCCATACAGCTCAGCTGCATTATATCTCAGTGTTTTTCAGCTTGTCAAAAGCAGAACCAGCCATAACACCAGAGTATCACCAGGGAGTAGGGTTGGGAAACAAATTCACAGAAAGGAGGAGAGAAAGAGAGTACCATATGTGAGTGAGAAACATGTTCTCATACAGGCTGTTTTTCTTTTGTTTCAGCTGCACGGCCCCACCTTAAATGAGGACAAGGAGCAGGGGAGCACACTGGACAGAGAAGGAGAGGGGAGAGGTAGATGGGAATTCATTGAAGAATTGGGCATAATGTGCTCTGGGCAGTCCCCAACCCAGCTGTTTTCCATTCAGTGGGAGTCAAGGCAGAGAAATGTTGCAGGGGTGGGTTAGAAAGAAAAAAAAGAGAAGTGGAGAGAAGGAGGTTGGGGAGTGTGACAGTAAAACATGGTGTGAGACACTACATGTAAAGGTCAGGATGATAGACATTTAGTTGGACTGCTTTGTCTGTCTGCCTCCCTTTTGTTTATCTTAAAATGTTCCACTTAGTGCATTTCAGAGTATCACCCTTTATGCTGAAGAGCTGCAACATCATAGAGTTTATCATTTAGAGTGAATCTGTTCGCAAAGTTGCATTTTCATCTTGGTTACTAAATGTTTGTTTGTATAGATTCCCATGAAAATAAAAAAAATGACTGTCTATAACTTTGGAACAAGTTATTTAGGTCTACACATGATGCTCGTCCACAGAGACTTCCATGCAGCAATGTTTGTAATGTAACACAGAAAGACAAACCAAAGATGGCTCTAGGGACTTAAGCATTTTTTGATTATCTGTCATCAGCTTGAAACGGTAAACAGATACAATTGATTTTGCCATTAGATGTCTCTTTATGTAGTAATCTTGTTTAAGAGATATACACATGAACGCACCAAATGTATATGCCAGAAAAAGTCTATGGGTGACATTACCTTAAGTCTAATTTGCATTTTAAATAATCATGTTTAAGCAGACTTTGGTCGTGTGTGCATAAAAAGCTTTGTGGGAAGCAAAGCTTGATGTTGAGAGCATTTTGCATACAAACATGTCATGATGAACAGGAAGTCTTGACTCATGGAGTCATTGTTTTTCATCCATATAACAACAAAGATCCATTGGGTTGTAGTTTATTATTTGATGGATTCAGAAATTATATTGTTTGATGAAAATGTGTTCTTTTTTCATAAATAATATTTAGTGACAGCTTGTAAGTATTAATCTTTTAATGGAAGGACATATCTTTGTACCTTGGGGGTCGCTATGGATCACAATCAGCAACTGGAATAAGTATTGAATTCATTTGTGTAATCATACAAATCTGCCTTCAAAAACAGCAACAGATTAAGCTGTTCTTTTGAAAAACATACAAACAACTGATCTTCCTAAGTCTTTGTTTACTTTAATCATACATAAAAAACACAAAACGGAAATTCGTATTTGGCTGCAGATGATTTGCATCCACAAACTAATTTAGAAGCCTTTAAAATATGTCTGTGCCTGTCATGGCTGAATACCTTCTGTTACTTGCTTCCCTTTTCTAAAACGTATTGTCTTCTATCCAGTAATTTATCAAATTTATAAAAAATGCACAGAAACCCATGGAAATATATTAGCCTTTTTTGTTGTTATCTTAGATAATTGTGCCTTAATATGTAGCTCAAAGCACACACTAAACATTCAAGATCTCTCAAAGAAAAGGCCAAATGCAAATATTGATGAAGCAGGAAACCTCATCCCATCTCATCTCAGTTCTTTCAGCTTTTCTAAGAAAGCCAAACCACATAACAGTATACAAAGAAGCTGTATGTCAAAAGGTCAGTTTCTTTTTCAGCTTTCAAAATGTCAAGAATCTGTGTGTAATGTGTGTAAATGTGTGTAAAACAAAAGTGATCGTGACATACTACCGAAAACTGCGTCAGGTGACTCAGGTAAACAATTCTGTTCTGTGGAATTCACGCAAACCCACTGCAAAATAATCTAACTATTCTAAATTTAGCTGGAATAATTCTTTAAAGTCGTTGTCTCTCATATGCAGACACTTGAATGAATGCATCTGCCACAAGCAGTGACACTTCAGCGTGTCTGTGTGTTCACAGACTTTAAATTGACCTTTGCCCTTCTCGTGTCAAAACTACTCTCCATTTGAGGCACCAGGTTACACAAACTTCCACTGGAAACCCCTGATTGTGCACCTCATCTTTCATATTTTACTCAATTATTCCTGCTCAGGGTGAAAAGGGTCCAGAGCCTCTCTCATCATACATTACTCCCAGTAAAGAAAAACATCCTGAACCATCCATTTCCATCATAAAGCAAACACAGGCCAACTGACAACTTCTGACATTTTCAGTAACACTCTGACTTGCAGGTTTTGTGGGTGAAAACAGAACGTATAATTTCTTCTCAGACGTCCATGTGGTGGACAGGGCACTGGCAGCTCAAAGGGATGGAGGGGTAGCTGTGATCTGGCACTGATAGTGTGTCATCCACTGTGGGAAACCAGACACTACAGACCTTTGCCATTTAATCTGTGATTCCTCGTGGTGGCAGAAAGGCAGGCGACCGGGGTCCAGGTGGGCCTGCGGCCAGGAGTATCGTGCTCTCTCAGCATAAGCAGCGGGCACTAAGGTTTCTGACGGCTGCCTCTCAACTGAAGAAGCACCCACTTTTTTTTGCTTAATGTGGTTTTCTTATGCAAAATTACTGCAGCATTACAAATTTTGACCGAGGTTATTCTTGTGCAAAAAGAGTGAAGCACCTTTGTTCTTTCCTATAAATCCAGTACAATAATACAATCACAATAAGGCCATTCCAACAAGAGCAACACAGTCCACCCAAACACATCAACACATCTTGCGTGAGAAAAAAGAATGAATGGGGGCCGAATTTTGGCGTAAGGCACCCACAAATTTGTGTATATCTAATGTGTTGTGATCGTCTGTTCGATAAAGCCAAATATGAAAAATATCCCAGAGAGGGAGCCCATAAAACTGATGGAATAATATAAAATACATGGGGAGTTTTGGAATTTCACATTAACATACAGATGCTGTTTCGCTTAGCAGGTCGTGTCTGAATCATGAACTATAGGTTTTCTGGCAATAGCCTCATATCTTTTCCATATCGATAGACAAAAAGAGTTCATTCTTTCAGATCCTTGTTGATGTCTGACCACTTTGAGAGAAGTGAATTCTCCACACCCGAATACTGGCTGAATTCTCCTTTTATAGGGGTGCCCATGGTCAATGGGGATCAGTTAATCAATCAAAGTTGATTAGCATCACTTAGCTGCTACTTACCTTATAAATTCTTTTTGACTGTATTTTGTTTTTCGGGTACTATTTCTACATTTTGGCCTAAGTTTTAACTGAAAAATTATACGTATAACATGTCATCTAATGTTGTTCTTCTGAGGTTGTGATTTTTTTAAGACTTTATAAGGACCTGGTCATTTTTCCTAACCTGTAAAACTGTGGAACTGAAAAAATGCTCCTAACTTTTCTTATAAACCTGTTTGGTGAGTACCAAAGTTCTTTTCTTTGGAACGTAATCATCCAGATGAAAGATAAAATAATAGTTGTAATCATATAATTGTAAAATTTGGGCTCCGAGTATAAACAGCTGTGCAGTGATTTCTGGACTCTGATAATCTTTTGAAATGCATTAATCTGTTTTTAAAACTGGACTTCCTGAATATTTTTTTTTTTTTGTGCAACAGAACCTGAAGGAAGGTGGTGTTTTCTGTGCAGGTCTGCAGTCTGACTGAGCACCCACTTGACCTCCTGAAAGCTGGTTTAGACTAACTGCATAAACTTTTGGTATGTTTGATATCAGCCTGCTCATCCGAATACTTGTACATTCATGTGGTTAGCGTCATCATGTTAACATATTTAAGTGACTAAGTCAGCCAGCGTAATGAGAAACATCCTTATAATTGTGTGTTGTAAAATGCTTGTATTTAGAGAACGAGAGTGAAAAATGTTCCTGCCTACCAGGTTTAGAAACTAGAATTAAACAAGAAGTGATGGATGTCACGCTGTTCCTTTAGCTTTCACCCACTGGTGAAACAGCCTACAACATACGATGTGTGTCATTACACCTGGTGAACAGGCTCTCTGGGGAATCACCTCCAGTTCATGAATGTTCATGATTTACAACACCTGAGAGGAGAAATGCTAATTTGTTTAACGCCAAGATGTCATTTGTGAAAGGTTGCTTGATTCATATCAAACATCTGGAAGGCACTATGATTTCTTATGTGCTGGTGATAATAAGGTGGTTTTCACGCAGTGGAAAAGGATGCATGCGTGCGTGTGTGTGTGTGTCTGGCTAGTTTTGCTCTTGCTGACAGAGTAATGGATCTGTTCATTGTTGCATGTGGACTGTGTGTGATGTATGAGATTCATTTGAAATTCTCTGTCCCAAATGAGGCACTTACATGTCTCCATATGGAATATTACACACTTGAAGGCTAGTGGGTTGTAGGGAAATGAACTGAAGTTACTTACTCTTGTGGTTATAATTACAATCAAATGGTATTTTATTGTGGGTTTTTATGACCCACTTTTTACTTTTAATGAAAGCCCATTTCATGCACAATAAATTTACCAAAAGTGCAAATGGTTGCATTGGTGGACTACAGACACAAACCCTAAAATATTGTAAGGCTAATTAAGTCCAAGAAAATATCACTTTAACTTATCTAAAAAGGTCATTTCAGGTACAGAATTTTCTAACTGCGTTTTGCTGTTTTCCATCAACAAAATATGCTGAATCAAATAAATAATTTCACACCTTTACGCAGAAATTTGTTATTCAATTTGTTTTATTGCCAAGTTGATTTTGAGTATAGTAGCAAACAAAGAAAAACACATTTTTTCACATTGGCTTTTAAGAAAATTAAAAGCCTTATCAACATGATTTTATCAATACGCCATCATTAAATGAATTTATCATAAAAAACCCACATTTAAAATTTACAAAAAAAAAAACTATAAAACATTTTGACATGCAATAAATACATTCATTTCACTGGAGCAAAGGAAGATCAATATTGACACTGAAATGCAAAAAAAAAAAAATCTAATTAAAAAACAAAATACTGTTTGGTTCAAAGTATTGTTTGTCTTATTGGTATGTTCTGTTGAGAGACCACGAATAAGAAAGCACTTGAATCCACTGATGTTTCATTAACATGGTCTTAATGCCGGCTTCTAAAATAACATAATGTCCATGATCCCCAAAAATCCCATTTTATAGTATGTGTTTGACACATGTATTCTGCCATGTTTTTTTCCATCTGCTCATATCTAACAGCCTGCGTGGCAGTCTGTATAACTGCCCAACTTTCTCATCCCTGAAAACAAAAGTCATGTACAACCACCCCAAAAGGTTGCCGAAAGGATATGGAAACCTGTCGCCTTTCACCATAGTAGATATGGCGTGTGTGTGTGTGTCTGTGTGGTGCGTGTGTGAGGACCCTGAGGCTCTGTAACAATTTGGCACAGGTTGCAGTGTGTGTTGAGTGGAAGCCGTCAATGGAATCGCCTTTCTTTTAAAAATGGCTTTTTCTACTAGAATCGACACTCCACATGGAGCAGGGCAACCTAATCAAATCTGACCTAATCTGGACCAGCAGCCTGCCATCCAGCTGTGTATGTGTGTGTGAGTGTGTTTGAGAGATAAACTCCTCCAAATTCCTGCTTGTTTTCCCCTTGCTCTTTGTTTGTCTTTGTATGTAAACCTCTGGAGCAGAAGTTGTACACTGTAAATTAAAAGATTCGAGCCAACGATCATTTTGTCTGTTTTGTATGTGCACAAGGTAGAGCCAGAAACAGACAAACTAAACAGTTGCAAGATGACACAAAAAAAAAGCAGAAACCCTTTCACGACTCGACTACAAAGAGCTTACTGTGGGCTGATTAGATCATTCTCAAAGCGCAAGAGTCATCTTAGAGGCCACACTGATGCACACAGTTGGTTTGAAAAATCGGACAATTGCTCGCAGCAAACTACAATGAGAAGGCAAAAATATTTCCTCACAAGATTTATCCATAGAGGGAATTCAAACAGTAAACTCACGAGGCAGGAGCGGAAAAAAGATGTGAACAGGCGCACAACGCAGCCAGTTTTCCTTTGTTATTTACAGACAGTTGTGACTATCAAGCACAGGCTATTTTTCTCCCTGTTCCTGGTTCTTTTCCTCTCAACCCCTTCTCCTTTACTTGTTCTCTCTATCTCAGCGCATGACTTGGCTGGTGCAGCTGAGGCCCAACTCAATTGTGCAATTTCATACATGTTTACTTTACTGGCATCTTACTGAGCGTATTTTCCCCTGAACATTTCCTCTCATATTATTCTGCATTTCCTCTACAACAGTATTCAGTCTTTAATCTAATGTAAACTGTTCTTTGTTTTAAAGATCAAAATACTGTAATGAAAGATTTTTTTTTTCCTCTTGCTTTTTTTTTAAGAATCTGAGCCGTCATCTACAGTTTTTTAACATATGCCACGAAGTACATTTTGGAAATCGATCAGGGCTTAAACAAAAAAATAGCTCTTAACATAAACATTTAGACAACTGTGTTCTTCAGCATGAAAAGCAGCTGGAAGTAAGTGGATCATGGGGGTGGAGGGGTGAGGGAGGAGGGGGTGGGGGGGCAGTGGGTGCTGTGGTGGGTCAGTGATTTGTATTAAGTGTAAAAAGAGAGAAGGCACTGGGCGAAGTAAAGAGGGACGATGTTCTTTGAGGGTAAAAGGGCAACATGGACAAGCGGGAGGGAGGAAGAGAAGACCAAGGAAGCAAAGTGGCAGAGGGGAGGCAGTTGTGGGACTTTTGGGGGATTATTAGAGCAGTAAAAGAAAAGAAAAAAATCATACAATGATTTTTCCAGAAAAGTGCAGTTCAGAGAGCTAAATCTAAAGCAGCTGCTTGTAATAAAGTCTCTTGAAAGTGTCAGATATCTCCCTTGTACTTCATGTTGCAAAACCGTGGGACAGGCAAGCCATGTAGACAGACAGGTGCATAATGTGAACACTTCAGATAAGCTTACATACAAGTACAATCAAACAAATTATTGCAGTATAATTTACTAAAGAAGGCACGTTTGTATTGGTCGACTACGGTTTCGCATAAAAATCCGAATAAGACTTGAATATTGTTATAATTTGTCTGTATTTGGCATTTAATCATAAGATCTATGAGAAAGAAATATTTACATTTTGCAACAGCGACATATCTGCACTGCTCTCATGATTAGCCACATAGATAATGACTTTCATAACAAGACAGAGTTGGTCAGGGACTTAACACAACAGTGCAACTCGTTAAAGCCACTAAAATTGTGGTTTAGTTTTGCTTTGAGCGACTGTGATGTCTGCTAAGTGCTTCAGTATTTCTGGCACAAGTTGTAAAATACAATAAAAGTCAAACAGTGGAATGATCGCAGGACTACCCAGCCAGTCCGAGTCCCATAAGTGACCTTTCCCTGCCGCTGCCGGTAGAAAGTTTAAAGGCATGCTTTGAATTTTTTAAGATTAAACCTAAACTCTTTTTTTGGTCTACATAGTGTCACTGGAGCTTATTCAGACCTGTTTTACTTTTAAACTGTTCTCCTTGTAAAATATACGGGCCTGGCTTGATTTCCACAACATTCTCAGAGACTAAAAGCAAGAGTCCAACATCTCATCGTTTATGCTTTTGCCCTCATTTATGCCAGTCATCTCAATTAATTATATTAACTAATGTGACTGCACTCTTTTTTAATGATCTTATTGAATTTCTTTCCAAACATCTTCATCCAAAACACTCTGGCCGCCTGGGTTGGCCTGTCATGTAAATAACAAAGGCTTATGGTGTAAAATCCTGGAGGATGAAAACAGATTGAAACGAGAATCCTCTAATTTTACCATGTGAAACGACAAAAGAAAAACTTTTTTTTTCATGATTTACATGATATGTGCAGGGCTAAATAATTCCCCTGTATAAAATATGTTTAAAAATGGATCAAAGGAACAAGTCTTTATATTAACAAAATGTTTTTAAAAAAAAGAACTGAATCACATCAAAATTTGCGAATGGCTCCTGATGCAGCCTTGAGAGCCCACAGTTTCATATCAGCATGCCGATAAGCAGAGGTCTGTTCCCAAAGAGCAATAAGGGGGAAGGAAAAAAAGAAGATACAGTCGACTTGTTTTCTGAATAGTAAGTTTCAGAAGTAAGAACAAGCTTTCATAGTGAGACAATAGCTCACATCCACCCTGCTGGGCTCTCCCTGCACCTCTCCCTCCCCAATCTCCGTCTCTCTATCTGCCTCTGAGCAGAAACACACAGCACATCCTGCTCTGCACAACACGCCAGCCAAAAGTTCACTTCCTGCTCCTTGGCTCTTCTCCTTCACACTATACCTATTCCCAGGACATGCATTAACAGCCCTTCATGGACTCAAAAGGCGTGGTGACAAACAAACAGACAACCGAATGTTTCCCCTCCCCATAGATACCGAACCCTCCCCCCTACACATTATTTGCAATTAAGCTGATTTCAAACATTGCACATCCTACAGAAATGTTTAAGCCCTATCTCTTTCTTCCTTCTAGCTTAGATTTGATGTGACAGAGGAAACATTTTGTGTTATTTTAGTGGTGCTGGCAAGGAAAAGGAATAGACAGGTTCTCATTCGAACTAGTGAATGGGAGACCAATTCCCACAACTCATATCTGCCTGTTCCAACAATTTCATCACACAAGCACTTTTATGGATCGACCACCAGTGTTTTCTTTACCACTTTTTAAACCCTTTTTTTAATGTTACGGAACTAAACTCCAGAATCCTTCAATTTGGAGCACCACCCAAAGCAATCCTGCGAGCTTGTGTGCATGAACGACTTCCGTCAGGCTCACGTCAAGAGTTCACTTATGGAGAAAAGAGGTCAAAGCATATGAGGCTTGTTTTCAGGCTACTGCTGCATGCTTAAAGAAGTGCTGATGGTGTATCATGTCTCATGTTACATGGATGTATTTTAAAACACAACAGTTCTCGTTATTACCGTATGTATGGCGAAAACCAAAGATTAATGCCATCACACCTACTAAACCGTGAATCAAAAGTCACAAATATTGACGTTAACAACATAATGACTTATTCTTACAATAAAATTATGGAAGTGGTCAGAGTGACATAAGACATGGAGGACACAATATAAAATGTATACCACTCAATTACAAATAAAAACAACATTTTTAAAATCACATATTTTCTGTCCACCATGAAGCTGTAAAGAGTCATGTTTGAACATGGAACAAAAACACAGGTTCAACACAGGACAACTGTCCCATTAACAAGAGATTAAAAAGAAAAACGTGTGTACATGACTGTGTGTGCTTGTCTGTGTGTTGATATTTTTTAACTAAGTTTACAAAAAGCTTAGCATCCCCATGCTGGGTTCAGTCCTGAGGTAAGCACCAGTTTCACATGCACTGCTTTTAGTTCAAATTCAAAGAAATAAAGAAAAGAAAGTGACAAGAAACAAAATCTTTGATATGATCATATGCTACAAAAAGGAAGCCCTTAAAGTCAGGCACATTGGGGTTTTTTAAGCCTTTCAGATTCACTACGTCTATCACAGTGTATTTATGGCTTTACTCTTCACATTCACCCTCTGAGGTTGGCATTGGCACTATAGTGGTCAAACATTTCTAAGCTAAATACAGGACTATAAAGTGTGGAAAAGACAAAGAAAAAGAAAGACCAACATGTTCTTTGGAATAAAGATTTACAAAGAAAAAAAAAAGTGCCCTCAACCCACAACCTTTAAGTGCTCTTTTGTTTTCTAATTGGAGGAATTGCTGGTCAGCCAGCACAGGAAAACATCCTTTATCTCTTTTGCTATTTGATACCAACAGGGAAAGGGGGTGAATCCAGGAGACATTTGCTGAGCTTGGAAATAATGTCTCTAAGAGGATCAGAGGAGTGCGATGGCAGGCATGAAATGGGACATCATGCCGGCAAGCAGTGAGAATTGTCCAGGAGAAAGTGAGATTTCACAGGGATTACTGAAGCACAGCAGCTGGTGAGTGCTGCTCAGTGGCTGGCTTTGAGGGGAAGGCCCACTAACTTCTCCTTCTGTTCGTATCACTGACAGATTAGCAGGTCGCTGTGTGTGGAGCGAACATCCTGTCAGTCTGCGGAGAGTCAGAGGGCTAAATGCAGCACTCGCTTTGGCCTTTCAACGCTATCATGGCTCACAAACAACAGACTAGGAAAAAAGGTCAGTGTCTAACAAGACCTCTAACCACTGCCATTCTATAATTCATCATTGCATTGCTATTAATAGAGTTTACAGTAAATGACAGATTTCTGTGTCATGAGCCCCCTCTATTCTTTTCTGCTCAGCAGCGTCCATGACTGTAAATATAACACAATATCAGAGGGAACGGTCACAATCCATCTGAATCATGAGTTGGAGCTGCACTCATCATGAACAGGGATTAGTGTGTCATGAGTTGGGTATGTGCAATAATGTCCTATTTATGAGCTCACAGGGCAGTGCTCGCTGTATCTCAATAACAAATGGAAGATGAGAGATGTTTGTCACACTCCAAAGGAAGGTTTGGCTCAAGAACGGTTGCAAGAGGTGCATAAAGGCACTTAAGTTACCATTACTGTCAGACAGTATGAGCCTTTATCTGCACAAACAGGAAGGAGAGAGGGGCACAATAAAGAAAACTGGGCAAAATAAAAACACAAGACCCATTAGTAAAAAGTATTGGGACAATTGCTCTAAGCATTCAGTTATTTCACATAATGGGGAAAAAAGCCAAAAAGCAACAAACATAAACTGTCCAGTACCCCAAAAACAACAATTCAAATGAAATTACAAAATATTTTTTAAAAAAGATATACTCCTATTATTTTAAAGTCCAGGTGAGTTGGTTTATTCATTTACTAAAAGTTCTGCTCAGGTCTGGACAACTTTAAATATTGTCCTCATGTGCTTTTTGTTTTGGTTTGTTTGTTTGCTTTTCTTTGTAGAATGTTGAGTAGTACACAGGTTAAGGGACAGATTGCAAAGTAATGTTGCAAACTGTTTTCTCTGGATTTCCTTATAATACAAAAATAAATAAAACAATTTCATTTTTTGGTTTTCAAATTGTCTTTTTGGCTCAATGCTTGGAATTAAAATAATTGCTTTCTTTTTTTTGCATACACTGTACATAAATACTGAAGATCTTTAAACAAGTGTTGCTTGGTCACGTGACAGCACAGAACTCCTTGACGGGAGATGACTGAAAGATACATTAGATGCATAGAAAGGCACTTAAAGTCACACATTTTGGTTTGCATCAGTAGACCAGTTCCACTTGGCCTGAGTCTGAGGTGCATAGGAGATACTGGGTTGATGTGAATGGCTTAGGAATACTGCAAATTGTGTATGCACGCAGACACATGGATCATTGCCATTTATACATGTCATATGTCTTAACTGGGTGAGTAACGGTCAATGATGCGACCTTCGGAGAGAGGCTGTGAAGGAGGGGGCAGTGGCTGGCCCAGGACATCCATCTTGTCGTGGGTGAGGCCAAGGTGCTCCGAGGCCAGTTTGGAAAGTGGATAGAGGCTCTCCATCACTTTGGCATCAGCCGCTAGTTGCTGCTGTGCTTGGATTAGAAAATCATTGGCTTTTTCCTGCTTCAGCCCCAGGTGCTCCGCTGCGTATTTACTTAGGGGATAGATCCCCTCTGCAAAGTCCAGCTTGAGCTTCCCGTCTGTGATCAGGCCCCCCGCAGTCCCTCCTGCCGGGTGCATCTTCATGTGGCTGATGAGGTTGCGCTGCTGGGCAAACTTCCCCCCGCACACCTGACATTCGTAGGGCTTCTCCCCAGAATGTATGCGCATGTGCTCGGTGAGGCGGTACTGGCGCGTGAAGCGCATGCCGCAGGAGTCGCAGGCGAAAGGTTTCAGGCCCAGGTGGCTTCGCATGTGGCGCGTCATGGTACCCCGCTGTGTGAACTTCTTGCCGCAGATGCTGCAGGGATAAGGCCTGGTCAGCCAGTGGGTCTTCTCGTGTTGGCGCAAAGTGGCTGGATCCTTGTAGGACTTATCACAGCTGGAGCAGCGGTAGGGACGGATCATCTCCCCGATGCTTCCGGAACCTAGCCCGTGGCCGGACTTGCTCTCCAGGTGGGACAGGCTGTTGAGACTGTTGCTGCTGTTGAGGCTCCCGTAGCCATTCGTGCCACTGCTTATGTTCTTGTTGCCGCTGTTGTTGCTGTTTCCCATCTCCCCGCCGGAGTTGCCGTACAGCTCTTCTTCTGTGTGCGTCTCCACGTGTGCATTGAGCTGCTCTGAGCTCGGGAAGCCTTTGTCACAGGGAATGCAGACGTACAGATTGTCCCCGAAACTCTCGGGCTCGTACGGCATGTGGAACCTCCCCATGGCTCCGGTGGGAGATGGACGACCCTCGCTGCTGCCAGTCTCCTCCGTGCCTGAGCCGCTCTTGTCGTCTGCTCCTTCGCTCTCCTCCCCCTGCTTGTGGTGGTTATGATGCTGCTCTCCATTTTCCCCTCCATCCTCTTCATCCTCGTCCTCATCTTCATCTTCAGCCGTGAATGGCATTGGCTCGTGTTTCACCCAGCGATAGATGTTGCCCATTTCTCTGCCTGCTTCTCCGCCTTCAGTGGGGGTGTCAGGGCTTGGGGGGCCTTGAAAGCGGTCTGTTGCCTGAGAACTCGAGTGATGCAGGTGTGGGAGGTGGGGCCCTAAAGGCTGGTTAAGATGGGGGAAAGATGACGGCGACAGGGAGCCTGTCTGGTCGGTAGAGTCCATTTTTTCGGAGGAAAAGGCTCTCCTGTTTGCGCCCTGCATCGGACTGGCGCGTCCACTCAGCGTCCCGTCTCGCTCCTCGTCGTTGTGGTTGTTTGGCAGGAGGGTTTGAGAGGGTGTGAGCTGAGACTGGGAGCTGGGGCTTTTCTTTGAAAGGTCAAGGCCAAAGCTGGGCGAGCAGTTCCTCTCGGGGTGTGCCATGCGCCCCAGCTGAGCGGGCAGAGCAGCCTGCAGAGCCGGGAACACCTGAGAGCTCTGGTTGGATGTGGGAGCATACAGCTCCCCAGAATGAATGGCTAGTCGGTGGGGAACAAGCTCCTCTAGTGATGGTGCTCTGGGTGCGTTCAAAATTCCTCCTGGAGGGCAGGATTGAATTACAGGAGTAGAAACCCTATACCTGCCACCAGTCCCTAAGCTCATGCTGCTGGGACCAATCTTTGAATAGGGTAAAAATGCTGGCCCTGGACGAGGAGGGTACTTTCCATTTCTTCTCAGCTTCTTTTTGCACAAAGCCACTAAATCAAGTAGCTGAAGGTAGCTGGCAGCTGCAAGTACAGCCCCTAGATTGGGTTCAGTGGGAGAGGTGGGGTCTCCTTCACTGAGGCGCCCAGTGTAGATATAGTCCAGAATGACCCTGAAGACCCCTGGACTCACCATCTCGTGGTCAAGGTTGATGAGATTGTCATGGACCACCAAAGACTTCAAGTAGAGGCTGCTGGCAGCCAGAATGTTTTTATGAGCTCTGAAGAGGGCATTCTGCACCACAATGATAACATCACAAAGGAAGCCTTTGGTTCTCTGGCTGTTGAGCTGCAGGAGGAGATCCCTAGCATGACTTGGAACTTCCATGGCATCCAGCATTGTCTTCAGTCCGCCACCTGAAACCACAGAGAGCTGTAAACATCATGTCAGCATTCAGCATTTCAAGTTACAAGAACCTACCTCCACCACTGAAATATTTACTGATGTATATTTTAAAAATCAACTATTTTCACATGAGAATGTCCATCATTTTACAGGGTGTTATTTTAATTATCTATCCGCGGAGGAATATAATACGACGATTTGGGAACAGAATTAGGATGGAAATTGACAAACTTCAGAGCATTCCAACACACATCTAATCACAGATTCAACTTCAGCTTTTGCTACCTTGTTTTTTCAATGATTTCATTTTTTCATCTACTTAAAAATCATAAAAAACAGTCTGTATCACAGAAAAAACCTGATAGAAAACGAGTGGAGTGCAGAACGGACATGTGGGAAGTGCATGAGAAAAACACTCAGTAACTGAACTTTTTCTAAAGGTGACTGGTTGCAATGGTTTTCTCATTATCAGGAATTCAAGTCATTCAATTCCAGTACGGCGAGCAACAAAAACGAAAAAGAGCTCAAGTTATCGAACCACAGGTATATATTTTCTAATTGCTGAATTCCTGCTAAAGTACTACAGCGGTGCAGTGAGCAGCTTTAAACAATGCAAAGGGTAGAATGTTTCACAAGGGTGATGAACTGCAGGTATAAACCTGTAGAGGAAGGACACATCCAAAAAAAGCTTGGGCCTCGGCTTGGCTTTCTGTTAAGTCATATAAGGAACTCTGAGCGCATAAGATATAAATCAGCATTTGATGGTTCAATACATTACACTGTGATAGGCTGCAGGGAATGAATGTGACTGCACACACACAGGCGTACACTCAAATATCAACACTAATTGTTCCATCGAGCCTAAAATAAACTACATAAGCTACATGCATGGAGCCCCATGCATTGTTCAAGCAGTGGCAACTGAGGATAGTTTACTTACAAGATTAAATGTCTCAAACTGTCCCTGAGTGCTCCGTCTCACTGATGGGAAACAAGCAACTAAATAAATATCATGTCATCTGTCTGATCAGTCTTCCTGACACCAGCTCATTCAGTCTCTTGTTTATTTCAGAGTACGAGCTCAGCAGTAGAATAGGAAAGCACTCATTAAAAAAAAGATATTTTAGCCACAAAGGAACTCTGAAGAGTTATTCTCAAAATGTGTCGTCTTGCAATGCGGCTTTCCATGCCTTTTCAGTCACTTCCTAGTAGGGTTTCAGCTATTTCAGCAAAGGCATGTGAAACATTAGACTTAGAAATAAAATGTCATCACTGACTAATAAAAACAAAAGGTCACAGTAAAGTCCAGGTATGGGAAAGCGTTTGTTTATTAGTCATCTATTTATGAGAAAAACATATCTTGAAATAATGTGGATTTAAAAGTAAGTTTTATTTCAATTTTATGGTAAATTTTTAAAAACTGTTGTTCCAGTGTGCGCATGGGATTTCTTTACTATTCATGACTTATTATATTTAGAAATACAGCATCACAAAGTACACCTGGTAGGATTTGATGAGTTCACGGCCCATCGTGTACCACGTTGTTTTACAAACTTTTTTTGATTTTCTTTGCTATCTGGCTTTCATTATTCAGTTTTCGTATTTTACTGTAAACTACAACATCTGTCACTTTATGAATGTCACAGAGTTGGTGCGATCTGACTTTCCACACTTGCAGAACTTCTGCCTCCACTGCGCTCATCCTTGCTGTCACCCTGGAACGCAGGCTGACACACTGCACGCTCGCACACACACACAATCTATACATTCTTGTCTGCATGTTCTCGCCGTACAGCTCTATTGCGTCAGAAAAAGCCGATAAGAAAATTAAATCCAGGGACTCTGATCTATATCTCTGAACCAGAAAATAAAAATCTTCCGAGCATCTGTGCTGCACCAACAGCCTGTTATCTCTGGTCATGTGTGAGTCTGTGGGTTTCCAGTCGGTGACAGTAAGGAGCACCGCTCCAGAGCTTTTTAGTGTAATTTGAAAAGCTAATTCATAACTTAATAAAATAAAATAGAATTTACTGTTTCATAGTGACACAAAGTTAGACGTCAAAGTAAAGCGTGTTTCGCACATCTCTTGATCTGCAGGGCATGTGTAAGCTCACTGCATCCTGTGAGGAAGCCATCTATGATTGCAACGATATTCTGTCACACAGCTCTGTATGAAGCAAGGCGAATGCATTACTCCTGAGTCTGCGCTTAGCTTGTTGCATTGCTTTGTTATGTCGCACGTATTTCAAATATTTTTTCACGGTTGTACACACAGCGTTGTCGCTGGAGGGAAGCTTGCTCCAGCTCCTCTGGGTGAATTGCTTTTTCATCTGATGATGGGGATGTTGTTTATAGAGATATCCCTAAGTTATTTGGATTAAATTAATATTCATCCTCCCTTAGTCGTGTGTCTTTTGTCGTTTTGTAGTTTGGAGGGAAGCAAAAGACTAAGTTTCCTACCTCTGCATTCGGCCTCAGTCGCATAAACACTCCAGACATCTGCTAAAGACGTTGTGTTGACATTTGATTTTCTCTCCTTTGAATTTGCTGTCCATTGTTTATTTTAAAACCCGTCAAAATGTGTCTTAAATCTACGAAGGCCTGCTGGAGCACAAAATCTTAATCTGCATATCCTTTATTAGTTTAGAATAGTTCAATTTTTTACTTTCTTACGTGGAAGAACTGTACAGATTGAGATTAATTTGTTTTTATTAGGTCAGCAAACAACAAGCAGAGTCAGTTTCCTGTTTGCTGCACTCTCACATCTAAAAACCAACACACAGTTATGAAATCTGGATTTGTCTAAATGTCACATCTTCATTTCAAAGGAAACTGAGTTTACCCAAGAAGAAGTCCCTCTGCCATTAGGTCTATTATATATCAGTACTAGTATATCTCAGGTAATTTAGGGACAGGACTCTTAATTCAAAATAACATCAATGTGATATTGTACAACAATGTGTTGTCCCAATTATGTTTAATAATCGAATTTCTGAACTAAATTTATCAATGCAGATTTATTTGACTGAATTGACTGATTTAATTTCACTAAAATGTCCTTGATTGTGTTCAAGTATATTCCAGGGTCTAATCTACAAGGCTTCAAAACTGTAATATCTGATCGTTGCGCTCCTCAGGCAAACAGAGCAGCTCTCTGGGAGAGTCGCCGTGCTCCCAGCCTCCGTTTTCACTCTCCGCTTCACTTACTGGACACTAAACCGAATCACGAGAGAGTCTTCCTCTCCGGACCGCTGCGTCCCCATCCTCTATCTGCACTCACAATAATTAAAAAAACCGATGGACGTCCAGAGACATGCCCTGACCCCTCCAGTAGAAAGATGTCACACCAACTGTTTTCCTATCAGACCTGTCAACGGAGTTAAGCCGCATCTCTTGGTGCTGCTATTTAAAATATCAACTTTTTCAAAAGACACCAGAAACAGGCTTCCAAAGTCCTAATTGTGTAGTTAGAAACATTTCAGATTGTGTCTTACGTCTCATTAATTTGGTAACGACATTATCATTTACAGAGATGGACAAATTTTACTGACATGAACTTAATGATTTCGCTATTGCCACGAATATTAAATCATTAATAAATGATTAGCTCAAGCTTGAGAGAAAAATGTTTTTAAAAGAAGTCCACTTGAAAGAATCTCGCTTTAAATTCGAAACAGTTTAAATGATCTCCTGATTTTGAAACCATCTAAACTCGGAATTTATCAGTCAGTAAATGCAAAATCTATTCTGCATATTAGATTAGTAAACCGAAATACGTTTTTATAGAAATTAAAGAAAAAACGATACATGTTGTAATCAACTCAAATTAAATGTGAATTAAAGAATAAGTAGGAGCACCTCTCGTCCACATCAAAATTCCAATGGAGCTTTAAAAAAGGCGAAACGCCGCAGGATGCAAAATCGATTTCTAATCTAAAATAGATTAAAAAAAATGTGTCAGTGAGCATAAACCCTGTGCGGCTCTGTGGGTAAAATCCTATCTGTCTTTCTTTCTGCTGCTCTCGTCTGGGCGTCTCGGCTCTTACCTGCATGCCCGATGTCTTCTGCCATCCGATCTAAGTCTCCCTTAATGATCATCTCAGCAGTCTCTGGGAGTCATATCTTACGTCTCAGCGCTCAACTGCCAGCCTCCAAAAACCATGCCAGTTTTCCGAGCGCGTCTGCCAGCTCTTTTTTTTTATGATTATTAATTGATATGAATTTCTTCTCGCTCCTTGGGTCCGTCCTCCCACCCACTTTTCCTCCCTCTGTCTCTAAGTGCCCCTCCTCTCCCTCTTTCTCATCCCCTCCCAACAAAAAAAAAAAAATGAAAAGAAAAGAAAAGAAAAGAAAAAATACGTGCTTAGGCCAGCATCATTTTCAACCTTTTTTTTTTCTCCCCCTCTCGTAATTTCCTTAGCTATTTTTGAGCCCTCGCAATAACGCGCACCGGGATGATAATGGAGCCTCTATGCGCCTAAGTGTTTTAGCGCCCCGTGTGATGTCAGTCTATAATAGAACTAAAAGGTAAAATCGAGGGCAGGAACTTCAAATGACCCCAACGTGAACTTCTCAACACATCTTCTTAAAGAGACAGGCAGCTGTTGTCTCTGTACGTGAACGTTGCGCATTTCTTATCAGGTAGCTCACAAACAGTTTTTGGGGGGGATTTGTTAAACGGTTTGCTGCCGATAGTCATCAAAGAATTTCATGTCAAAGACCTTCAAGGAATTAGACCCCCCCCTTCCCTGAGGCAGATGCAGGTTTGATTCAATTTTGTCCTTAAACTCACTATTGCATCAAATTAAATCAACTTTGTTTTTTCTTCGACGAGAAGCAGACGTATCATCATTTAATAATATTTCAATTAGCATTTTAAGCAGATTAAACGATTGAAACTAAATTTGTTTCACCTCCTCTTCAGACCTCCCTTAGGAGGGTTTCGAGGCCCGATGACACACTCCCTCCAAAGAAAAGAAAAAGTTGCCGTGCCGTAAAAGCCATCCATCATCACCTGGGCTGGAGACTGAAACCAGACTTTAAGAGGACGCACGGCCTTATCTGGCTGCAAAGAACCAAAGTAGCTGTCATAATATTCCTCTAATGTGGAAAGAAAGCCCAGCTGGGCACTGGTTTAGAGATTTAGGGGTGTAGATGTGGGCATGTGAGCAGTTACCCTGCTTATTGTGATCTATTTCCCTTTCATCAATTAGTCTTAAGGTTGAGATATACTTTATCATGACAAGAGTGGGTTTACTTTACAAGACTTCTAGTGTCGTGTGGGAGTTGTGTGCAGGCAAATGCAGACTGAAAATATAAACACAAGTATGAGTCAAAGTAGGAAATCGTGCCACATCCATCCGCTCAAAACAAAAAAGACTTGAGGAATAGCAGACTTCAGCCATCACTGCAGTCCATTTCAAAGCCCTCATTCTGACTAAATGTTTAATCACAGGTCAGCCTGCATGCCATCTCTGTCCCTCTGCCGTATCCCCCCCAACCCCTCCTGTTTTTTCCTTTTTTTTTTCCTTACCTCGGACTCATGTCTGGTGCTCTGGCCGCGCGTGTCCTCTCCGTTTGGGCATTCCCTTCCCCGTGCGCTCCGCCGTTTCCTCCGAGTCCAGCTCTGCCGCGCAACACGTCTCTTCCGCGTAATTTTTTTTTTTTTTGCCGTCCTCCCTCTCTTTCAGCCTCTCTTCCACACTCAGGATTTCTCACGTGTTAACAAGACTATCTGACACTTCAGAGTGTGTCGGCTCCGGTCGGACCAAACACTCCAGCGGCCGGGACCGTGCGCGCACAGCGACACCCAACGGCTGTGAGTCCCACAGGCCCCGTTACAGGAACTAAAGCCTTATGCCGTCATATACAGCAAACCCACGGAAGCAGAGGAGACATGGCTTGTTTTACTTGGTCAAGTAAAACATAATAATGAAAAACACAATAAGCCACCTGCAACGTTACGTTATATTATCCAGGAAAGCAATGCAAACTTTAAAAATGGCAACATTTGAAATGTAAAAAGGTGAGTCAAATTAGTCTGAGTCCAAATAAATATCTCATTTTAAACAAAACATCTTAGAATGAGTTTAAAAGCTCCTTGAAGAGGCTAAATGAAGACGCATGGTTCTTCTAATTCAAGCGGGAGCCACAACTGTTGGTGTATTAAACAAATGAAATTGTTCTTTAATTTTGTAATTGGTTGATTAATCAACATGATTAATGTTCTGCTTTGACTTTCTTTGTAAACTATTTGTACTACAGTGAAAGCTGTCAAGCTAATGTGATGGAGTGGAAAACAATATTTCCTCCTAAAGTGTGCGAATCAGTTGCCCTCCATGTTATCTTTATAAAAAGATGTCATTTGGCACAGCGTTGAGCTTCCATCCCCTTTCAATTTGGTTATGAAATATGTCTAGATAAATGTGTCCTGCTGATAATCAACTTCAGTGACTGAAAAAGCCCATTTTCCCTCTGTCTGTACGCTGCAGTTAGCACGAGTCATTGGCTTTCTGTAAACACTAACTGTAACTCATATTTAATCTGCTACATTTGGAGGGGTTAGGCTAGTGCGGCCTCACGCTCGAGTCTTTCCCAAACAACCCAAAGGTGTCTGAAATCCAACAGATTGGAGCCATTTGCCCATCACCGCGACAGCTGATGGAACGTTCACGATGGAACGGTCTATTTGTGTTTGTTTTGATCAAAACAGCAGCTGACAATCCCATGAAGCATGCAGCCTCTTCCTCTTTAAATTATGCGAGTTCAAGGTGCTGGTGTTTCATTGAAACATGGCGATCCACCCCAAGAGTCTGGTGAAGTCGAGGAAGGTATTGTCTCTCACTTCCATGTTCCCTTGATGAACTGATGATAACCTCGCTGACAGAGGTAGGCAGAGTTGCGTAGGTGAATAGATATCTTCTATCAAGGATGTGAGCCTTTGAATTCATGGTCCAAAAATACTTTCCACAAGCGGAAACACATAATGATGTATTATTCTGCTGGTCAGGTGTTACGTTTAGGTGGCTTTATTTTTCAAATAATTTAGACGTATTTGTTTAACACTGTGTCCGCTGGTGTATATTAACCCATTTGTTTCTGCAGATTTGTGTTTTTTCAAAGTTCTCTCTCTCTCTTTAGTGTTTGATTTCAGCAACTGCATTCAAAATGAATGATCTTGCACGTGTAGACATCTGATGTAAAGGCTTTGTTTGCATGGAATCTGATTGGGGGAATACCTTGTGGGACAATAATCAAATTAATATGTGCGAAATCTTTTGTTGTGACACTATAATTTTGCTCTTGAAATTTCCATAGGGTACTGTAAAGAACAGACTTTGAAATGCAATTTTAAAGCCTAAGGTCTAATTACTTTACAGTTTAAAGGATCAAATGGAATAGTACATTTTTGCACGGAGCATCATAACAGGGCATGCGGGCAATCCTCATTTTTCATTTTCTTTTTGGCAGTGATAAGATTTCTGATCCTCGGCCACATGCAGGGAGAAATGTGATTAAAGGCAAATAAAACGGTTTTGATATGATTAACAGTGCATGCAGCCTGTATCTTGAATAATTGAATAGTCGCCCACAGGCTCATAAAGTCTCCATTTCAATTCCAGCTGGAGGGCTGCATTGCATGTTTGACTCACTTTTCCCACCCCATGTTTCCTGTCTGCTTCCTCCTCTCTGACTGTCCATTACAGGGGGATATGCCCCAAAAATAATATTTTTTATGCAAAGTTTGATACTATAGACATATTACCTCATTTTGTTGTTTTGCATGTCTCTGGGCAAAGCCATTGTCTTCCCAGACATATTTTATCTCACTAATCAATCAGCCTCTGGAGGCCTGCGTTGGACAATAAATTTTAGCCTGTCAAAACATAATTTAACGTTCTGAAATCTGGCACACAGCGAACCTGCACTGAACTTTTGATGAACCGCGAATGCCTCCAAATTGCTGATTGTTAGCATTGATTCAATTAAAGCTCAGAGAGCTGAATCCCCAAACACGGCCCTGGGAGCCCATCGTTCCGCCTGTGCAAGGCTGCCTCTTCAAAGACGGCTGCAGGAACCAGAGCTGGAGGAAAGGCAGGCTGAGCAGCGAAATCCCTCAACAGTCTGCTGTCACCTTTCTAAATCGCACACCTTTCCCACACTCTCCAAGCGTGAAGATTGGCGGGTTTTTCCGCATGCGGCACATGTCTCGCAGATTCTTGACGAAAATAGAAACACAATGGATGGGTGAGAGTTCTGAGTGTTGCCAACTTTTTCAGACATCTGTGATCACACGTCTTACAGGGTCACCATTACTTTAAAGGGTAAACCACCTCTCGCTTGGTTTAGTTTAGTTTATCTTCGTGGTGAATGCTTCGGTCACCTCGTTACATCCCAGTTTCTGCCCCCCAGCAGAGTATCAGTAGGACTGGACGACAGACAGGCTTGTATAAAAGCTGTTTAATCACACTGATGAGGACAATTCACATCTCCTACGGACTTAGAGCCAAGCCTTTTGTCCTCCATCCTTTATTCTGTTCTCGTCAATCATCCCTTATTTCTCTGTGTCTTTCCAAGGGGACACGGCCACACATATCTCCAGATGATTACTGTGACCGCCCCACCATACCAGACGCACACCCCTCCTGCTTCAGATTCTCTTCACCACCAAAAATTGAACAGTAGGCTCAACATTTACACACAGAGCTCTCTTAATTCATTGTAATGAGCAGCTTTAAGACAGCTTTAGTGCACAGGCGTGCAAGGCATGTCATTTGACTGAGCTGGGCTGTTGTGTGCGTTTTGTCACTATTCTAGTTTGCCCGTCTGGCGGTGATGGACAATTATCATGCCATGATTAGTGCCAGATGAAAAATGCTTGAGTGTTTATGTGCAAAAGGCAAAGTCCATAAATGCACAATAGCCTTTGGACTGCCGTGCCTTGTACTCCTCTTTCCACGACTGGAGATTTGATGTCCATTTTAATCGCATCATATCACAAGTAGTCCTTCAAACTGACACTGAAATACTTTCTGGCCAATATTAATGCAAATGGATCAGTTTCTTGTTGAACAGTGCACATGAATGTAGAGCTGATACCAGTGAAAAATTGAATGAAGGGGGGACAAAAGAAATTTGCAAAGCTGTTTGTTGAAACTGTGATTCTTTATAAACTTCTGAACTATTCACAATAGTTGCTTATTTGAGATTAAAGTCATATAACAATTTTCCATTGCATGGATATAGGATGATTGTTTGTTAAAGCAAATGTCAAAAATAATAATTAGACCACAGAGCATTCTCACAAGGTACCTCTCAGTGTTATTCCAGGGGTCCAGCCAAGGAATCTCCCAGAGCACACCAAGCATCTATCAACTTGCCATTGTGTAAAGTCGTATTTGGAACCTGTTACAAATCGCTAAATATGACATGTAATGTTTTTTAAAACTTCACAGTAAAGAAATTTGAACATTTTGAGCATAAATGACCGTAAAATTGTGAAAAATGTTGGCTTATTATGATTTACAAACACAGTCATAAGCATTAGGAGTGTGGCAATATTTAGACATTTAGAACCATCAGGATATTAAAAGAATACAATACTGTTTGTATGTAGATGATGATGTATGTAGATTTACTTTAAAAGGAGAAAATAAATAAAAACAATTATTCACTCTTTGAAAGTCAAATATCGTGATAGCTCTAGTGTGCATGTGACAATTATGCACCTCAGAAAGAGTTGTAATTTCACAAGGAGCTTTCATGGTCAAAATTGTACATTTGGACTGAGATATTAAGATTTAAAGCATTCTGGTGTGAGACCACAATGGCTGTTTTTAAAGATAAAGTATAGGCCAACAGGCCCATAACACAATCCTGATGTCCATTTGCTTTCCTTTAAAACTTCAAGAATGTAATCTCTGTTCATTCTCTTTGTAGTTGTGATTAAATCTCAGCCCTCTCCTCAGGGAGCTGTCTGGCAATTTGGCAGATACAGGCAGATGACAAAGAAAAGGAAAACACTTAACCAGCTAAATCAGGCACTTGTGTGGCAAGGGGGAGCATTTAACTGACAATGTTAGGTCCACTTGTCCTGATAGAGGAAAGCTTTACTGAAAATGATAACAAAGTTGTTCTGATTGATCACTTGTACCCTATGATGACAGATTAAAAAATGCCAGTCCCCCATTCTTGGAGCACAAGGGAACTTTGAATGATGTGATTAACTTAACAATGACTTCACTCCCAAGCTATGACCTTCCCACCCATTGAACCACTAACTCCAGCTTAATCAATGCCAAAGGAGGCAATATCCTTTGGAAGAATAATGTTTCATCCTATTTGGATATCGGTAATCTCTAAAGCTCTTCTGGTGGCACGTGTTGGCCTGAAACTTAACTGGGAAATATGATGCCCATTTTTTTCATGTGTTTCAATTCTTTTTAGCTTTTGTTTCTACTTCATCAACAAGCGTTTTTTTTTTCAGTTTTATTGAATGGTGCTATGCAGTTTGAATGTCTGAAGCTTTCCTTTTGAAGGACTCATCTACATTGTATTTTTAAAAGAAATAACTCAAATTAAACTAAACTGTTGCACAAACAAGTAATTTTGTTAGTCAGTAGTGTAAACAATTCATTACAGCATTATAACATGAGACAACAACTGATACCCTGACACCTGCAAATGTGATTTTAAAAAGATTCCGTCAGGCAACATTTTGCTTGATAGGTGTGTGTGTGTGACTATGTTAAAATGTGTGTGTCTCATCATCATGCGTGTTTGTTTTTGTTCTGGCCAATCCAGCGAGGGTCTGTGCAACACATGGCTGTCCGATGCATGGTCTCTGCTCCCTGGTCCCTCCTCATTAGTCTCACACAACGCATTCCCGTCCTCTCACCTCCTCCTCTACCCATCTCCTCCTGTTTACCTTCCACTTACAGCGCTCACAAGAGGAAGAGCGAGCCATTCCTTCTTTGTGTCTAACCTGTGCCCTGTTCCAGCCCTCCTCCTTTTCTCTCCTTCTCTTCTCCCCTGACTAAATCACTTTTCCGGCTTAATACTGCTGAAAACCATATGGTGTGTGACATCATCAGGGCAGGAAGCAGGGAAGGGAATGATAGAGCAGCAGAGAGACTGGCTTGCCAGGTCTTTGTGAAGTGATGTCAACAGAAAAGCACTCTGGGAGGCCCATCGGGGGGTCGAAAGCAGAGCAGGTTGGATTAAAAAAAAAAAATCTAACTCCCACCTGGATAATCAGAGGAGGGGAAGTAGAGAGACAGCCACACCTTGAAGGGAATCTTGATGTGATTTGTTAACATGTCGGGTCATGGACAGTTGGCCTTGTGTGCCTGCTACACATTTTTAAGCAAGCGCAGGTGCACTCTCACTGCTTTTGTCCAAAATAACCTTAATCCAAAGGATTTTGGCTTGTTACTAATACAGTTTAAGTCATATAAAGATGTCATAGCCTCTACTTGAGATGCTAAAACTTTTGCAGATCATCTTCCTCCTCGTTGCTGGCAGCGTCAATCTGCTCACCAGGCTCTCAGTCTGTCATTCATCCTCCCACCCCTTTTGTTCTCTGGGAGAACTCACAGGCTTTGTTGTGAAATCCTGGTCTCCATACCATTACCACCAGCCCATCCAGCTCTCTATCAGGACAGAGTCAGATACACGTAAACACTTAGTTAGCCGTTTAAATAGTCAATATCTCTCTGTTTCACACACAAAAGCGCATGCACTGAAATACCCTTTTCGATCTGATTAATGGCAGAGGTAGGGCAAGGAGGTAGGAAAAGAGGAGAGGAGAAGAGAAGAGAAGTGAAGAGGAGGGGCTGATGCAGCTGTGGTTTTGGAGTCGGTCTCTGAACCCCCTAGCTGCCCCCTCTCCATCTCCTCTCTGGCTCCTCCAGGGACGTAGGCCTTGGCCAGGCCCCAGGAACCAGGGAGTCAGGACCAGGCTAAGAGGGAGAAAAAGGGGGAACAACAGAGAGAAGGAAAGATATCACAAAAGAAAGAGAAAAACAGAACTGGCCTAATATGCAATTATTGTGAGGCAGAACCTGTAGAACTGGAGAGCACGGTAGATGTTTTTAGGGGGTTTTAACGTGGCATAAAGTTTGTTTCTAAAATGAGTCTGGTCATGTTATTTTTAAATTCTTACTTCACTCAACCAGCTAAACTGTTAAAGATTCAAACAGAAAAACAAACATTTGTCACAACCTGACTAACCCACCTTTTACAGAAGACAATCAAGGCAGCAGTTTAAAAACTTTTTTAGTTTTTTCTGTTGATAGATTAGTAGAAATAATCAGATTTGATCATAGGTTTTATGCAGAATGTCACACACTTGGCTTGTTTGATGTTTGTTTGCCTGTTTGACTTTATGCAGCATTACTTCATGCTGCTTCTCTTATCTGGAGCTGGACACAGTGCTGGAGACTTTGACTTGCAGTTTTTGCCGATGTTCAATTGATTACACAATATTTCAACATTATCCCCCCTTCCCACGTTGGACATGCTCTAGTAGCTGGTTACTCCTGCATTCCCAATGATCAGAACATTGGTAAATGTACCAGAATGTTTACTGAGTAAAGAATGACAATTTTTGTCTCTAAATACAGTTAATCATTATGTAGATGTGCACAAGTGTACGGATAGGAATGGATGGCTAAATAAAATGAGAAACAAACGTATTTCGCAAATCTTTGGCGTCCTGTTAGTTGGATGGATCCCTGTTCCCCAGGGATACTCCTCTATTTGAGTTTTTGACATTAAGAGCTAAAGGTGCAAGTTTAGAGGTTTAAAAAGTTGCCTGGGATGAAATAAAAACAATACACAATCAAATCCAATAATTCCAACAAACCATTAGGTTGCGGGTTTGTCATTCTGAAGATGAAAGATAAGCTGTCATTATAGGACGAGGATGATTATTGTGGTTAAGGTTTTTCTTTTTAACTCGACAACACAAAATTGACAAAATTGTTTTACGTCCTTTTACTGATTGCAAATTGCTAAATTGTTTGGATTAATCCCCAGCAAAAAGTTCATTTGAAAATAAAGTGCTTTTTATGTATGATTTCAATGTGTGGTCTGCTTCAGAGTCCACCATCTATTGAGGGGATAGAGAAAAGGGGCATGCACATGGATAAACACTTTTCCTCTATTATTGGCTGGCTAGTGGCACTTTAGGACCCTCGTTAAAACAACATGGGATACATTTAGCATTATAAAGCAAACGAGCGGATCGTATCTACAGGAGGCTCATCCTTTTAATTTGAGATAAGCCAAGTATTACAAACGAACCCACGACTTTCCTGGCAGCCTGACTCATTACACAGGAAGTTTTCGGCTATGCTTGTGTGTGATTGAACCCAAATTGCGCGAACCTACTGCCCTTCGGTGCTGGGTTAGTGAGGATTTCAAGCTAAGTCCTTGTCTCCTCTCCCCCACTACTCGCTGTTTTATGGGCTGTGTGCTGTGGTGCTGTGACCTCCCTCTCACCCCGGTGCCACCCAGCCGGTGCAGGATTCAGGCGTATACGGCCCCTGCCAAAACCCCAATGCACCACATCTGCAATCCATAAACGCCAGCCATTCTCACTCTCATACTCCCTCGCCCACTCTGCCTCAAACTCTCACACTCCTCCATTTCACTCTCTCCGTCTCTCTTTCTCACCCACCAGCATTTTATTTTAATTTCCTAATTTTATGCATCCCGTCTTTGTTTTTTTGTTTTTTTTTGCATTCCTCTGACTGCTTCCTGCCTCTACTTCTGCTGAACATCAGCTTGCTCTTCCCTATCTGTCCCTCCCTCCCTGCCCCTTTTCTCTTCTTCCGTTTCTTTATCCACATCCAACGGAAAAATTTCTCACCCATTATATCTTCAGGGAGAGCCAACTGAGTGTGGTGGCAGTGAACTGGGAACCACAATACATTCCTCATCCAAACAGCACTAAGTCACCAGCATTCACATCCTCTGTGTTCAAAACACACTCCTCATTTATGGGTTGGAGCCAGTCTTACCACGTTGCTGCTGGTCCCCAAGCAGCAAAATGTTTATCTGTTTCAAATTGATAGTGTCAGAAAAAAAACGTGCAAAGTAAGCATCTAAACTCAGTCCCTTTTTTTATATGCGTTGGTGTAAGAACACTCATCGTTTGGGCACTGAAAGCCCCCTGTTCTTACTATGGACTAGCAGCCAGCAATGTGTACCCCTCCACGCAGCCTTAGCAAGATGTGTTCAACACATTTGAGCTATGTATCTCTCCTATATTACATATAATACATTTTAGACAAAAAAAAAAGTATGAAATAAATTGAGTGTTACCACAAAAGTATCCAGAACTGCCAGATTGGCTCCCATGGGCAATAGAGACGTTCATCTTTCTCAATTCTATTATCTGTTTTTCTTCCACATTTTCCACCAAAATCAAAAAAAACACAGATTGAACTTTAGCTTGCCTCCATTTCTTGGATCATGTTCTCCTCTCCATCCCAAAGTCTTCACCTTCTGGTTTCCCAGACATATTGGCATGCCTCTGTGGTGCAGTCCCAGCTCGGTCCGAGGATGAATCATGCTGCTGCAGGCCATGCGAGGGTTCAGTTTTTATGATAAATATTGCATGTCGTAAATCAATGTTTTCCTAAGCAAAAAAAAAGTACGGGGCAGAAAAGGACGCAAAACTGTGGAACATTAAGCTAAAGTTTCAAACCAGCAGAGAGGTCGTGATCCGAGTGTGTGCTGAGTGGATTTGAGAGGAAGGTCAGAGGTCAGAGCAAGACCACCGTGGAGACAGAAAGCCGTGCGTGTAAGGGACTGCTGGCAAGATGAAAAGCATTATCAGTACTCACACTTTTAAATATTCATAGTTTTGGCACAATTCTTGTTTGGGAAATGTAGTGTATAGAAACAGTTGCTTGGAAAATAATCATACTTACATCTTTAATCCCCCTGTTGTCTGCACAGTGAAGTAATATTGGCATTGCCATGGATTTTAAAAGAACTAAACCAGATTATTGTTCCATTTTTTGCTTGTCATTTCCTACTATAAACTTGTTCTGAGGCTGCTGATTTATTACTTCTTGATAGCCGCTTTTTTCCACTCAAATCTACTGAGGCATGTTTCTGATAAAAAGATAAATAAATACATTTGACAGCTGCTATTTACTCCATTCTTATAAATAATTCATTGAGAAATTGCAGGCAAAGATTTGTGCTTTAAGTACAACTTGGGAGTTCTTCTTCCATGATTACAGTTCCTCAAATATCACATCATCTGTATAATTATTTTGTCCCATTCGTACGTTTTAATCTGGCTGCAGGCATTTAGCCACACATGCATAACTTCAAAGAGTTGCCAGGGTAATGAGCATGTTCAGTGACTGAATGTTCACATTTTTACAAGTTGTTGTGGTAACAGCCCTAGGATTTGTTTAATCGTTTAAGTGCTAAACACACAGCTATTTCTTTAGTGGTATTAATAGTCAGTTTGTTTACCCTTTTCAGTGAGGAAGTGTTGTTTATAGTTATTGGTGACTGCCATCTAGTGGTGAAAAAAGCAGCAGCGACTTACAGGCTTCAGACTTGTGGATGCTTTATTAAATACATATTACACATTTTGAAGGTGTCATGTAATAATTTTGATGTTTGCACATGTCTTTCATCCTTTCATCTTCCCTAACTACTCCATGTCTACGTCATCCATGTTCACAGTGGCCTCTCTCTTGAACCAGGGTAAAGATGAGGGCACGTACGGGTCATATGTCCAGCGAGGATACACCCTCTTGTACAAATTCATCAGGACTGTGTCTTGGGAGCGTAGCTGATTATCAAAAACACACTTCATGTGACCGTGTGTTCCTGAAAGTTTAAAAAAAGACGATGAGAACACAGTGGATAAGGAAGACATGCCTCAAGTCGACGGCAGACAATGAGTTTGGTTTTCTCACCTAAAGCCTCCTTGATGTGACCCCTCCTTCCCCATTTGGTCCGCAGCTCCACTGGTTTGAACCACATGATGTCATCTGTAGTGTAAACAAACAAAAAACACCTTTTAGCACAGGTGTCACACGTAATAGTAGTAAAAGATGAATACGGACATTGGCTCACCTCTATTAAAGAACATGTAACGGACAACTGCCGAGCGCCTGTTAATTTTGAACGGGTGCCCGCTGAGCACAATCCGCTTCAGCACAACACGCTGAGGGTCACAACTGAGCAGATTACCTGTTGCCACCAGATCCTGAATGCCTGCAAAGACATTAAAAAAGAACCCAAACTTCAGCACAAGCACTAAATTTCATAAAAACTGCCAACAGGACAAATGGTCAAATTGGACCTGATGGCAGTCCAACACTAACAGAATCCAGGTATATAAAGGAACAAACTGGATCCGCCACCTTACCATCGTTCCTTTGCTTGAATAGCAGCACTCCTGAGGGGGGGAAAGTAATGGGAGCATATATTGACACCACAGTGGGGGCATCCAGCTGAAGGAAGCGCTCCATCTTGTGCTTGTCAGCTGGGAAATGACAGACGTAAACGCTCAATATTTTTTTAGCATTTAACAGAAGTAAATTTAGAGCATGGCTGATGAGTCATTTACGGCTCTCAAGTCTTCTGCTGCACGCTGGGATTTTTTGAGACGGTTTGATTTAACAGATGTCCAACCTGCTGTGTGCTGAGAGAATATTGGGCTGGCCCGAAATCTCCGAAATCCGCAGTGGAACACAAGCTCCTCTTTCGATTTGATTGGCTCTGTGTTGCTGGGGTGTCTCCGCACCAGGACGTGCATCACTGACATCTGTTCACAAATGAAAAATAATGAGCCCGGAGAAGTTTGTGATGACAAAAATCACGCAGTCTGCTTAACTTTTGAGTCTACTGGAGGCTTCTGGGTGGCCATACCTTCTGCTCATGAGGCAGGAGAGATACCAATACCAGAGGTTTGCCAGACTGGACGCTCTCCATCACTGAGGAAGGCACGTCAAGGACGTGCAGGGTGACATACCAGCCATTCTGAAACGGAGAAGCAGCTAATCAATATCTCAATGAGCCAGCATCAGTGCATAAAAACTGTTATCGTTCCTTTACCATGGCCCCTTCGTCCTCTGCTGCGGCTTCTGCAAGGATGCGACGACGAGTGCGCTCAAAGCTCTGGAACTGGAAGATGCGTGAATAGTCGAGAGGCAAGTTCTCCATGGGGTCCCAGGGTGAGGAGCGGAAACTTTTGAGGCCCCTGAAGCGTTGATACCTGATGGAAAAGGACAGTAACATCTATCAGCGGCAGCTGCAAACCATACAATAATTCGTTAGAAGAATATAATCATTTATGAAAACTACTAGGAAGGAGGCAAACACTGACCTGACTCTGGCAGCAATGTCCCGGGGTGTGTCCACCTCGTCGGGAAACAGTTCATGAGATCGGGCTTCGCGGTAGCGTTTAAGTTCCTCTTCTTCTGCCGCCTCATCCATGTGCTCATCATACCGCTGTTCTGCACCAGTCCTCTCTGTGGAGCACACTTCTTCCTCTTCCTCTTCATCCTCTCCGTCCTCATCCACTTCTGAAGTACAGCCTGATCCCGGCTCCTGGTCAGGAGGAATATGAGACACATCTGATTTAATAGGCCAGCAGAAGAGCTCTGAATGAGGAATACAAGTAACTATTATACAGTAAATATGCATTTATTCATTACGCAATTTCAGATTTTTAGTGACCATAAAAAAGCAGCTGGGTTTACTTTATGAATTAGCAATAAAGTTATTTATATATTATTTATTTGATCACATCAAAATAATCCTTGCACCATCCTCGGAAATACCATAGCATCTAATTTCACCCAAAGTTGTTTAAAAAAGTTTGGATTTCTTCTCATAAAATGCTGCTACTATTTATTAAAATATGCAAATAAATCTGTTGTTATTATTATTCACAATAAGGACCAAAACTTTTTCAATTAAACTTCAAAAAAGGAAGGAAGAGTTTTCAGGAATTCTTGAAGGACATGCCAAAGCTCTTCTTTGGATGTTGGTTGTCTTTTGTTTTCTAGTTAGATGACCCCAAACTGCTTCCATACTGTTGAGCTCAGGGGAGGATTCATTCCTCCATAAGAACTTCTGCCTCTGAACTTCAGTCCAGTCATTCTGTTTCCTGGCATACCTGAGCCTTTTCTCTTCTCTTTCTTAAGAACGGCTTCTGGACAGCCGTTCTTCCATGGAGACCATTTCTGGTCAGGCTTCAGAAAACAGTCAAAGGATCTGAAGGCACAGATGGATTTCTCATGCCGTGCTTCCGAGCTTTAATGCATTCTTTCCTATTTTTAAGGTTATTATTTGGATTCATATTTGGATTCTTTTGTCCTTCCCTTGTTAAATTTTCCATTTTTTGGAAAAACACTAAAATATAGTCTTATGGAAATGCCTTGTTGGTGGAAAATTACAGTATTAAGAAGTATATAATTGAAAAAAACTGTGTTTTAAGGAAAATAGTGAAGACCACAAATTATGTGAAAAAATAGTTCCAATCAAGTAAGAGTTGATCAACACTTATTTAGAAAAAAAATCAATTTTCTGTACTTGTTTCTCAGACATTGTCTAACATTCATTTTTCAGTACAGTAATGCCTCCATCTCTAAATATATAAACTTTAAGGCTATAAACTTTAAACTGCAGCCTCATTAATTCACATAAAGGTATGTTGTGTCTGCCCGGACAGTCAGTAAGACTGGTAATAATTGTATTCTAATCAAAGATAACCACAAAGACAACAGGGGAAGAAACAAACCGAATAGGAGCAGCATCCCTATTTGATACACTGATAAGGAGCTTAAAAGATTTTTTTTTAGGAAATATAAATGGAGCATCTTGGAAATTATCCAGGGAAAGAATCGAGAGATTCCTGTTCAACTCATCGAAATTGAGCTTCCACTTGCACTACGTTTATAAAGCAAATAAATTAAGAAGACCTGCCTTCCAGCAGTCACCCTACTGACAAATGCTAGAAGAAGCCAGACATGAGCGGAAAGCACCCAGCATGAGGTTGATTCACAGCCTCTCAAACATCCTCACCACTACAATAATAATCATTATCATTTGAAGTACCCCTTCACCTATTGTTACCCTCTGTGAAATACGTATTCCGGTGTGCTAACTTCGACATCAATGGCATGCTAATAACAATCACTCATCGCAATGAAACCGTTGCATAAGGACAGTTTCCCCGACTTCTTTTTCAAGCAGTTGGAAACAAATAAATGGTAGACCACTCCCTTCGTCCAGACGGGAAGTTCTGTTCACAGGGCAGGAAGACAGGGGGCTTCTCTCGGGACCCCTGCTCCAAACACTATTGTTACGGCGGGGTGAGCAGCCTGGCACTACAGACCAGACACAGACGCTGAGAAAACAAACAGCACCTCGGCGGGGAGGCGCACTGACTGTGGGTCACGTATGCAGCGCGCCAGCCCCGGAAACACAGATGCTCCGTGGACTCATCATCTCCACATGGGCCTGGACTGCCAAACATCAGCCCCGCTGTTGCTATAACAACCAGGTGAAGCTGGACACGCTCACCCTGAAAGTCAATTCCAGCTGACCTGGCAGCAAGTCAGGAGAAACTACTTTTGTTTTCTTTTGACAATAACATTTAGAAAAATACAAAAATGAAGATGATAATTTGGGATGTGAAACCTTCCCTTAAATCTTTCTCAGAGTGACATGCCATAAATGTGTACCTGAGAGTTAATCTCCTCGTCCTCTCCCTCCACAGCATCATCCATCATGTCATCGTCGTCATCGCTTTCGTCATCGTCATCAATGTCACCATTCTCCTCATCTTCGTCAATAATCCACGTGGCCTGGTAGTCTGACGTTCCCTTGGGGACCTTCATCACACGTTTGTTCTTTCGAGCCTCTAAACAGCAAAGAGAAACGTAAATGAGACATTTGGAAGTTTGTGGTCAATAGCTACCTTCGAAACTATGTCAGTTTATAAAAGGTTCAATCTCATTGTATTAGCTGTTTATGGGGTCTGATTTACTGTCTTCATCTTATTGATGTATTCTGCTTTGTGCCTTTCACTCATCTTCTATTGTCAGTGTTCACACGTGTGTATATTCAATCTATATTTTTAGAACATAAAAAGATCCCTTCATTAATGTACAATTGATCTGTCCCGTGAAAACAACCCTTAAGACAACTGGAGACACTATTAAGGCATTTCACGAGATTTGTTTCGATTTTTATAAACCTCAACCTGAGAGAAAATTAATTCCCCTCTGTCATCAGCAACAGATGGGAAAAACAGCAGTCGGGGGGGGGTCAGAAAGTAGTTCAGTCTGATGTGTTTCACATAAGAGATTAAGGAATACGTCATTATAAGTGCAATCTGTTTCTGCACCTTCAGCTTCCAGCAGTTCTGACTCTGTCGGCCAGGTCTGCTCTCCATCCATGGGGTCCACCTCGGCTTCTGCCTGCAGATTCTCTCGGCAGGAGGGGTCGGCTTTCATAAGCACCCGCACTGGAGCCTCCTCTTCATTGCCTTCCTAAGAGACACAAAAATGACAGTGTGAAAGGAGAAACTAATACACTGGCTGCTTAATGAACAGCCTCAAATATTTAGAGCAAACAATAATAATAATTAACAATATATTCCATAATGTAATTTGTTTAATTCCAATTACTTCCTGTTGAAATATATTGCTTTGTTAATATGTAGACGACTTCCAGAAAAAATCCTCTATGTAAATTGTTTAGGATTAATGCATGAAAGTGAAAATAACATGAATGTGTTACAGTGCTTGTTGACTCTGCGGATTAGTGTCTTTAAGTACCCATGAATTTCCCACACATATTTTCTGTAAATGTAACTTTTCAATGCCTCACACTCCTGTTAACTTTTACCAGTGCATTATAGTTTATGTTCCTGTTAATAACATTTTACAAAAGACCAAAAGACACCCACCTGCATCTCAACATCCCCTTTTCCAGGCTTTGCCGGTCTGGTTGGGAAGTTGAGGGGAAGAGGATCTGACGGAGCATCGATCTGGCTGAGCTGAAAGTCTCCATGTCCGCTGATGTGCACCAGTCTGTCGACCTGCAGGGGGCGGCCACGGACATACCCGGAAACACAGAGGGTGCCCAGACCAGTGGGCCCACCTCCGGTCCCGTCAGCCGGGCTGTTGGGTGTAAACGTCACATGCTGTGCCAATACGTGGGAACGCCTGGAACGGAAACCCAGCTTTCTCTGTCTCTGAGAGCCTAAATGTCTTAGAAGAAGAGTCGCATCTTGTTCAGTGTCCAGGGGGAAAAGACGGGCATCAGGGAACCGGGCCTCTGTGATCTTCGACAGAGCTCTTTTGGACTCAACTTTCTTCTTCAAAGGAATGTCAGACACACCTTGACACACCAGAGCTAAAAGGGGGGAGGTTCAGGAGATAAGGACTTAGAAAACGTACATTTGTGTAGGCAAGGAGTCTTAAAGGATTGTATTCACAGGAATACTCACCGTGGCTGGGGAGACCCTGGGCAAACAGGCATGAGAGACAATGTTCTCCGTAGCTGTCCCAAGCTTCAGTACAGTCCAGAACAAACACAAGGCTGTCTGCAATCTTTGCCACATCCAGCAGGGAGTGCATGTCATCTGTCCAAGAGAAAAAGAAAATTAAGGAAGAATATTGATCATATCAACAAAACAGAAAAACAAAAGCATTGAAAACATGCAGTGTGCAAATCCTAACATCAAATGACAATATAAGCTCATTTTACATTCAAATGCAACACAAACATTAAACCCAATGGTACAGAACCCAGAAAAAACTGAAGAATGAGTGAAAACCTAACTCATTAAACTTCATACCACAAATCAAATCAGGTTTTAAAGCAACAATGAGGAACTAGAGTTCTTCAAAAAGGTACCTGTGCTCTGATTCAGAAAGATGAACCTTTGTTTAAAACGAGGCAGAATCAGTCCAAAGCTATCCTTGACACCAGTGATGATGCCCTCCCGATGCACAACCCCTCCAGCACCCTCTCCCCGTAGGAGCCTGGTAACAGCCCCAGTGTCAGCTCCGGCATGTAGGGACACAACAGCAACCAAGTGAGGAGGGCCGTCCCTGCTGCCCAGCCGCCGCTTTTCTGTCAGGACCTACAGCAGCAAGAGACAGAACAACTCTGCAACATCAATCAGGAACTGAGGGCTCACCGCCAATCAAGTTACTTAAAACGTTACCATGTCCTTCTTGTTTCTGCGTAGCTGGTTAGCTTTGTGTCTTCTGTCCATCTTCCTTATCTCTTTCCTCTGTTTTTTTGTAAGGGTGGTTACAGACACTCTCCCTGTTAAAGAGTTCAACATCAAGGTTTGTTAAGGACCAGCTGAAAAGGGTATATAACTGCAGCAATATATATATATATATTTATACACATTAATACAGAGGCACATTCTGGAAAACTGGCCAGTTTATAAGACAAATGTGCCAGTGTTTACATTGCATAAAAACAAACAAAATAAATAGAATCATCCCTATTCAAAATATTTCTGATTTCAAATAGATGGTTTCCTGACCATTGTTAGTCTATGCACCATTCTATTCATGCACCACTCTGCTGCAGCATGCCAAAGTATGCAATAAAAACAAATGGGTCCTATTATTACAACTGTATAAACACAAAAGCCACCCAACATCAAATTAGACGACTAGTCTGATTTAAAAAAAAAGGGAACACTAATGGTCCCTCACACACATAGCGTTGTACATTTATAGTTGAGCCAAGACTGGGGGGACAAATGCATTTGGCTTATTTGGCACAATTTATGACCAGGCCTTGATAATCAATGTGTACCTACATCTTGAATGATAATAACTACTTTCCAGTACAATGTGGTAGGTCCGTGGTCAAAAACTTGTATCAGGTACAAAGTTATTGATTCATTATTTCTCGAAAACGCATGATTTATGAGACATCCTAATTCATTTTTTAAAATCACCCCAGTATGTCATCCCGAAAGTTTTAAATGGCTGCAGATCGACTGGAAGAGGTTGTAGTTTTCAAAGACACCAAACGAAACGTCATACAAGAGTTTAAACACATACTGTACATAATCAAAAGGTGTTAAAAAAAAGATCCACCAACAAGTAACGCATTAAACATGTATTTTAAGGTCTTCACGATCGTAGACACGTGTGTTTCCACCGTCACGAGCTACAAAACGACATGAGAAACACGTCGTAAATAAACGCAGCTTACCTTTGTTTTCTCTTTCAATTTCACCTTTGGTTCGGTGTTTTCCATGTTTATGTCCTTTATTTTTTTGTTTGTATGTGCCAGGTCTGTGGCCTTGTTGTTTTTCCACATTTGCAGACATCTTGACCATGTGGGAGCTCGGCTCCTTCCGCGTTATCGCTTACGTCACCAAAGAGGCGTGTCTTCAGCCACTACCGGAAGTATAATTATCCTTCCCAATAAGAACCCTATAACGATAGTTACATTGGTTTAAACTTCAGATTTATATCAACTGTCGAACAAATCAAATACAAAAAAAACATTACACAGAACACGCTTTAGAAAGGTACACCAACAGTAAACACTTCATCAAAAGGGGAAAGAAATGTTCCATTTATTTTCTTCTAGTTTTTTTCCCCTTTTAGTATTACACAGAATAGTGACAAAACACAAACACGTTCACAAACTACATTGTCTATGATGTTTCAGATTCATTGGAAATGTATCTCTACATTCTTGTAAGAGCTATCACTTCTTACCATCTTTGTCTTCTGAGACTTAATCTTCTTTATCACAAACAAAACAAAAACTATATGATTATGCTTCTTCTAGTGAAACTAACCACTTCTGGAGTTTCCAGGAATATAAATGCTTGAACAAGATACTTTGTTTTACCTATTGGAGATAAAAGTGAAAAAAAGCTCAAGACTGAAAGAGGAAAACTGTGAAGCTTCTAATCTTAAGAAAAATAAAGAAAGTCTAAATCTTTTTGTGTTGCTGCATCTTTGAGTTTCAGACTAAGAAATAATTATAACCATGGCAATAATTCATGGATCTCCTATACTATTAGCTGTCCATTTTCCATTCCGAGTCGCACGGAGGCTGGAGCCTCTCCAAGCTGTACTTGTTACAGAAACAAACACCCACACATTCATATTCACTTCTATAACAAATTTAGAATCAAACTAACATACATGTTGTTGGACTGTGGGAGAGACTCAAAGTCCCAGAAAAACCCATACATACACAGGGGACATGCAAACTCCACCCAGAAAGTCCAGTGATAAAAACGGAAACCTTCGTGCTTTGAGGTGGTCAAATCAGCTCGCTCATTGACTGTTTCCCACAATTTAGACAAAATGCAGGTCTGACGTGTCATCTTAAAGCTGTGTTACAGTTATCTGTGTGTAACACAGCAAAGATGAACAATCATTGAAAGACTGCAAGACCCATTGTTTTTTTGTTTGTTTTATTGCAATGTTTTATGGTTCTTAAGATAGGAGTTCATGGGTGGTAAATTATTGGATATGAATTTAGAATTATTGCAGACAGACTTTCTGTATTAATGTTTTATGGGAAAAAGATGGGACACATGCATATTTACTCATGTGTTGCAGCACTCCTCTGTAAGAGAATAATTTGTGTACTTATGGAGTATAATTAGTCCGTTTCACTAAAGTGAGCCAGTTTAGCATAACGCTTTTCTCAGGGATTTGCTGTTGTAATAGTTTCAGAATGTGGTTATACATTGTCCTGAAGAAAGAAAGGCTTTTCCTGGACAACACATTATCTGGATTGCCCCGCATATTCCCCTAATGTGTTTGCACAAATGTTCCATCACACCAGATGCTAGCTGTTGAACTTAGCTCTGATAACAAGCCGGATGGAGCCTTTCCTCTTTAACTCAGTGGATGCTGTATCTACGAATTCCAAAATGACATTCAAAGTTTGGTTCCTATCCCCAATCCTCGCTTTACCACTTCAACCACCTCAATCTGTCCTGTTTAAGAGAGGGTAGTGCTGTTTCTATATTTTATACTGATGTTTGTATTTATTGGATGAGGTTATGGTTTATCTTTACATTTTGGTTTTCTTGAACCAAGGAATGTAGGGATAGAACTCACTCTGATTAATAATGTCATTTTCTGCCAGAAGATCATGCAAATAGAAATTTGTCTGGACTTTTTTTATCTTCTAAGAGCTATTCGCACTACATATCCCTCTGAATATTACTTTCACAAGGATCCGCTTTACCGAAATTGTGCTTTCATATCTAATTATGAACCTGTGCCCTTAAACTTGGTAAGTAGCTGTGAAGCACTCTGCTTTTACATTACTGTGTTGATGAAACACATTTCTCTTCTCTTGTCAGAATTTTGTTTAGTTCATTAGTCTTGGGTAGTTGTTTGAGATACCTGCAGTGCTCCAGGTTCAAAACTTTGAGGAAAATACAGTTCAAGACCTCAAAGTCCTCTCATTGACCTCTGAACAACAAGCCTGCTGAGGATCCCACTGGCAAAACCATTTGGGCAAAACACATAGCACTTTGTTTCAGGGGAGCTCAGAAGAGAGAAGACACAGTTTCTCAGATTATCTTTGGAACATTGCATCTGGGTTGAATTTTCACTTGCAAGAATAAACTGAATGACAAGCAAACAAATATCCCAATATTCTTACATCATTAATATAAATCTCCATGTTCAGAACATAATATGTTGCCAGTAGACAGGTCCTATTGTAATTAGGAGTTTTTGTCTCTTTTTCTTTTTTGTTTGCAACACAGGTTTAGCATAATTTAATGATAATGCCCACTGAAAATGTCCAGAGGTAGTACATTTATATATTCCTTTTTTCTGAATGTATGAGGCGGGCTTACAGATCACCAAAAATAATATAAAAAAATGTTTCAAACAAAAATTAGATGCCCAGTAAATCACATTTCAGTATCATCCACATTACACAAACAGTAAATCGGGGAGAATAATTAAGTTGTTTTAATGAACAAATACTTTTTGCTACACGGTTGACCATTACAAGTCTCGTGTTTTTATAATATGATTCCACTTCTCCGCCTCTGGATTTTCTTAGGTCAGACAGAGTTTATTGCAACAGGCAGGGCGGAACTGCCTATTGCAGCATGTCGAAGGAAGACGGACGCTCAGGCTGAGTTAGTTACACACTTTTAACTTTATAAACCAGATACTAGTGAGATAGTTCCCGTATTCAGTAAGCCTAACGATATCGAGGATATTAACCCTGCTTGTTTATGGGAGTTTTGGCGGTGTTTGAACTTCCCTCACGTTTTTCCCAACGTATTTTCACGAAGGGAGGCGGCGGTGGAGCGCTCGGCAGCCATCTTTGGACCTGCCTGGGAGTGGGATCGAAGTACGGTGGCACCCTAGTTACTTCAAGGGTGTGGATTTTTAACCTTTAATTCTTCACTTCTGCCTTTGATATAATCGACTGACAGCTTGTAGAGCCACGAGGATTTGAACCGAGAAGTTGTCACGCTGGGCATGAAACGGAAGGACTACTTTAAAATCCTAAAGTGATTTGAATTGTACGACATTCCCCACGGCGCTGAAAGCTGGCCTGTCAGAAGAGGGTGAGTTAGAGCTAACTTGCTAAGCTATCTTAGCAATCATCACACAGGTTGCATTACGCATATAACATCTTTATTGCCACATCTCGGAAATGACATCAAACGGTTGTTGTATTCCACTGAATTGAAGGCGTGTAGAAACTATTCTTATTTGTAAATACGACATGAATTTATGTTGAGTTGTTGAATTATATGAAACGCAATTAAGCTAATGCAAAGTTTTGGTGTGTGGCTAACATCACAGTCAACTTTGAGTTGATGGGAGCTCTTTAAACTATTGCCGTTTGTTTTGGGCACATTTTAGCCTCAGGGTGACTTTATTCTGTTGGTTGACACGTGAAACACGTGTGGATAAGCGACAGCCTTTATCATATCTCCGCTTTCTTACTCTCTTCTTCATCATAAACTCCAGCTTTAGCGAGGAGAGTTGCCCCACAGGTAGGTTGGGCTGTAACATGGCAGGTAAGGCTGGTTGATTTTCGGGCTTCCGGAGAGAAAAAAAACGTATTTTTCTTCTTTTAAAGCAATGATAATGCTTTATTTTCAAGAATCTACCCACTTCCACAGACACGTTCAGACTCAGCCATTATCAAACTCAGTTATAATGCATTTTTGGGCCGTGGTTGGAGGGCTTAAAATGACTAAACTGCAAGTGACCAGATCAGTTCAAATGTAATTGTACTCAAATTTCACAAAACCAAGGGTAGTTGTGGTTTTTAGTGATTTAAAGAGATACAGAAAAGGTATATTAACACATTTAATTTTAAAATGGAACATGCATGATAATCTTAGTTTAATACAGGTTTTCCAACATTATATTTTTTAAAGTGCCAGTAAGGTAATGTCCAATGGAAAACTCTGTCTAAACTATGGGCAACTAGGAGTTGTGCTAGTAATCCCCCCCTCTCAAAGTTTCTTTGTAAATTTCTGTGCATCTTTGCTCTTGCTGTTTTGTGAAGGAAGTAAGATAATCACTTGTCAGAATGCTCACCAGGGCCCATCCCTACCTCCCCTTAGCAGTGCGAACAGGAAATGCAGTGAAATGCAGCACAGTGAGGGCATACATTGGGAATTCCAGCCCTCCAGCTTTGTTGTCCTGTCCTGCTGCATTCTTATGCATGTGTATGAGCTAGATGAAGCACTTTGGAGTCTTTTTTTTTAAGGTATCAGTTGTCATTGCTCACTCTTCTCTTCATGTCCATCGCTGAAAACGCTATCATGAAATATGACAACAAAGCTCACTGGGTGGCAACAATGTTGTAAGGAACAATGGCAATAAAGAGGCACAGTCTCACGTGGTAATGAGGCTTTATTTCAGGGCTGTGGCTGCATCCGTGTAGAATAGTGGGTTGTTCAGTACTGTTGTGAAACAAAAGATGTCTGGTTGAGCTGGGGGCTGTTTCTCCCAGGCTGGGAAAGAAGTCTTGTGACTCTAGCGTCAGCTCTGCATCTGTTTGCAACTGATCATCTGAGCTCCATGGATTCAGTAAAATTTCCTCAGTGATCTTTTACAGTCGACAGTTAAGGCTGCAGTTAATAACAAAACATTCAGGTTTGATTCTAAACTTGCAGATTACTGTTATGTACTTGCTCAAATGACCATATGATTTTCTCTTTTCTTTCTGAATACAAGTCTAAAAAATAACACACCTTTTTTCATTACTTGTTGTCATGTTGTTTTGCTTTTATAGGATTTAGCATTAGTACAACACTGTGGACATGCCACAGTGTGATCTGTGTATTAAGTGTTACTATGCTTATGTAAACATTGAGTCTTTTTTTCATCTATTTGGCCTGGGGTATAAATTCTGGACAAGTAAGGAAGGTTTACATGGGAATAAATCATCTGCTTATTTCAGACCCAAAGTTCTGTATTGGTAAGAACAGCAACACAATCCAAACAAATCCTTTACTGTAAGATTACATGGTGATTAGAGAATGTGTCCTTTAAAAGTACGTAGAGGTTACGAAGTAGTTTATTCCGCGGAAGGCTCTGTTTCCGGCCAGACTTTATTCAAACAGGGAAAAACCTTAGTGTTACCATGGGAATGGGGCTGCATGTATACACAGAATAATCTGATTCACTTTGCGTTTTTTTTTCACGTCTGCCTTTCTGTATACCAGCCATTGAAGGTGTGAAGAGTCGTGATCAGTGCTTGTCCACTGGTTTCATTAATGTAGTTGTCGTTGCTATGGAAACAAGAGACTTATCTCAAGCTGCATGATAATGTTTGTTCTCCTTTGCACCTGATGTTATGGTTCAGCTAACACTTTGCATACCCTTCTCATTCTGACAGGAGCTGCTGCTAACACACAGCAAGCACACTCCCATCTGATGATATGTCATTCATATTTTTGTTTATTGTGAAGGTGTTGGGAGTTTAAACTTTAAGGCTTTGTTCCTGTGTTCTTATCTATTCTTGTTTGCCTTGCTTTTCCAGCATTGTCCACATATGAAACCACTGTCCTGCAGATGAGCCAACAGAGGGGGCTTTCACGTCGCTGTCGCAGACCCAGATAGTTCCTGGCGACAGCGGCTTTGCCCCCAACTCCCAATTATGCCCAACAGCAGTCGGGCGGGGAGCCTAAAGGACCCCGAAATTGCTGAACTCTTCTTCAAGGAGGATCCAGAAAAACTCTTCTCAGATCTGCATGAAATTGGACATGGCAGCTTTGGTGCTGTTTATTATGTGAGTATACCACACTGTAATGTATCAATAATATGCCAAAGCAATTTGAAGCAGTGTTTGCAGTCAGTCAGTTCATTCTTAAATCAGAAAAATAATTCTTAAGTGGTTGCTGAAATCAAAATTAATATGACATTCATTCATTTGTAATATGCTTATCTTTCAGGCACAGGATGTGCGGACAAATGATGTGGTGGCCATCAAAAAGATGTCATACAGTGGAAAGCAGTCAATTGAGGTCTGTTAGTGTCGCATTCACAAGCTTATTTTTTGCTTAGTTTTAAGTTTTATCACTTTCTCCTTTGGTTGTCTCATGTATCCTCACATTGGCAATGCAAAACAGGTTTGATTTAGTCAATAACTCATTTATTTAAAGATTTTGAATGCATAAGTTCTCAACATATACAATATCAATTATTATTGAGAATATTTCTGTTAGCGTGGCACAGGGTTTTTGTTTAAAGTTTCTTCTATTCTTTTTGGCTAAAAGTTTTTCCAGGTTATATAGGAGCATAGGTGCACTTCCAGGGTCAGTCATCAGTCATCTATGTCACGGACTCCAACAGAATCCTTCCAAAACCTTCAGAGTTTTCTTGAAATCAGTCTATAAAATGTTGGTATAAGCTCTGTGTCTTTCACAGAGGGTTTAAGATTATGATTTTCTGTCCACTTGTCTGCATCAAGGCTGGCACATGTTGAAAGATTGTTGGTGGTTTCCAACTGTGATTGAAGCCGCTGAGCTTTTGGGCACTTTGAAGGCTGTAGAAGTCCTCCGTTGTCCTCCCTCAGAACTCATTGACAAAACATGCCTTGAAGCTCTATGGACAGTGCTCTCTACCTCATTACATGGTTTTCAGATTTTTTGAAAACTTTTCTTTTCTTTTTTTGTGTTTTTACAGAAATGGCAAGATATAATCAAGGAAGTGAAATTTCTGCAGAGAATACAACACCCTAACAGCATAGAGTACAAAGGATGTTACCTGCGAGAGCACACTGCTTGGGTAAATATTTTTAAGAATCAGTCATTAGAATTTGAAACACAAATGTTATCTTTTATTTATAAATTAAACACAAGAGGAAATTCTCTTAAAAAGAAAACATTTCATTGCAGCTGGTGATGGAGTATTGTCTAGGCTCGGCCTCAGATTTATTAGAAGGTGAGTCAGAAACTTTAAAGCAATGCATGCTGCCGCTTGACTACAACTTACTTCCTTTTATGTTTGTCTTTGTCAACTTTTGCCATGCATTATGTCACCTATGATACATTCCTTCCAGTTCACAAGAAGCCTCTGCAAGAAATCGAAATAGCAGCAATTACCCATGGTGCTCTTCAGGGATTGGCTTATCTTCACTCACATGACATGATTCACCGGTGAGTGTTGCAAGAGTGAAGAAGCATTCCAAGGTATTATACCCACAGGCATTCTGTGTAGAACTTTGATTTCCTTCTTCATTTTTAACAGAGATATAAAGGCGGGAAATATCCTACTGACAGAGCCAGGACAGGTAAAACTGGCTGACTTTGGCTCTGCCTCTATTGCCTGTCCTGCCAACTCCTTTGTTGGGACCCCATATTGGTATGTCAGGAGTCACTCATTTTAGAGTTAATATATGTACATTTATGCACATTTCTCATCACATCTTTGCTGTGTCATGTGTTTTCTTATATCAGGATGGCCCCAGAGGTGATTTTAGCTATGGATGAGGGTCAGTATGATGGAAAGGTGGACATTTGGTCTTTGGGAATAACCTGCATTGAATTAGGTAAGTGTCATTAACCTGTAGCTTTATTCACACCTAACACTGGGACCTTTTTTGGTGTTACAGTGTTAGAATCACTGTCTTTTGTTGCAAATATTTTAGATTTATTTGATTCCTTCTTCTGCCATCACATCTCTCAGTATTGTAATATGCTTTTTGGTTTCTAGCTGAGAGGAAGCCTCCACTGTTCAACATGAATGCAATGAGTGCCTTATACCATATAGCACAGAATGAGAGCCCAACACTGCAGTCAAGTGAATGGTGAGTTACAAAGACAGCAGAATTTATTTAGCTGGAGATTCATGTCTGACCACATTCCAAACTCTATCTTCATTTTATCACTCAACTGCAGGACGGACTATTTCCGGAACTTTGTAGATTCTTGCCTTCAGAAAATTCCACAGGACAGACCGAACTCCGAGGAGCTCCTAAAGGTAAGAATAAAACAAATAGGACTGAGATATGCATCTCCTCTTTGGTTGCCTGTTCAGAAAAGTGACCTAAACATTTGCGATATTTACAATGGAGTTATGTGTCCCTCCAGCATGCGTTTGTCCAGCGTGAGCGACCAGAGTCGGTTCTGATTGATCTGATAAATCGGACGAAAGATGCAGTGCGGGAGCTAGACAATCTGCAGTATCGCAAAATGAAGAAGATCTTGTTTCAAGAATCCCGTAATGGCCCCACAACTGAGGTGCAGGATGAAGAGGAGGTTTGTCATGTGACCGTTTCCACTGACTTTGAAGAAGTCTTTGTATGCTATATTGGAAAATAGTTGTCATCATGTAACTTCCTACTTTGTGTGATGTGTAGGAGCCAGAGCACAGTGTGGGTAGTACCGGGACAGTAAACAGTGTGGGGAGCAACCAATCCATCCCCAGTATGTCAATCAGCGCCAGTTCTCAGAGCAGCTCCGTCAACAGTCTGACAGATGCAGGAGATGACAAATCTGAGGCAGACATGGAGGGAGGCCACACAGTGATGTCCAACAGCTCTGTCATACACCTCAAACCTGTAAGTGATTCATGTGTTCCGGTGAGCTATGAAGCCTTTTTCTCTAACATACTTTTAACTAGAATTTAGAGTATTATTGTTTACACTATGACAAGTTCTATGAGACACAGGGGGACATATTTTATGTATTGGTCCTGATTGCAGTGATTTTGATATGAACATGTTTCTCTGTTTGTTTTTGTTACCATCTAGGAACAAGAGAGACGTAATGAGGTGACAGAGCCTCATAACCGGCCAACAGAGACACAGTCTCCCCCTGCGCACACACCAAGACCAAAGAGGAACCGCGAACAGTTTGCCACTATACGGACAGCTTCAGTGGTAACAATACTGTTATTTTATTTGTAAATCAAATGCAATTAAGCTTTAAATAACCGTTTGGTAACAATACTGCTCATGTCTGCAAGGCGTGATTTGCACCCATAAGTTGTTAATAAGCAAATGTATTCTCACAACCTGACCTCATGATCTGTAGATGGTTTTACTTGAAGGCTGTAAAGTAATTTATGCTTATGGATAGAGGGAGTGTGCAACAGTTGCATAATCTCCTAATTGTGAAAAACAACAACTTTGTGTTCTGTTTTCCAGCTCACTCGACAGATTAAGGAGCATGAGCAGGATTCTGAGTTACGAGAGCAGATATTGGGCTACAAGCGCATGAGGCGACAGCATCAGAAACAGCTGATGGCTCTAGAAAACAAGCTGAAGGCTGAAATGGATGAGCACATGCTCCGTCTGGACAAAGAGCTGGAGAACCAGAGGAATAGCTTTGGCCAGGAGATTGACAAGCTGACCAAGAAACACCAGGCATCCATGGAGAAAGATGTACGCTTTCAGCTCTGTCACGTGTTCACTAAAGACTGTGTTTCTAGTACAGGAATTTCCTTTAAGCACTATAAAAATTTAGGATTTTTTTTTACCAGGTCCTGAGAACCTTTGTCTTGTTAGGGCTACAATTATTATTATTTTGGACCAATTGTGAGAAAACTGGACTGTATCTATAGCGCTTAAAGTGTGAGAACAGGGTCACTTTTACTCTGTTCTGCCACCATAGCTTATTTCTTCTCTCACTGTCTCAGTTATACCATATTTAAAACCATTAGATCGAAATGAAGAAGGCCTACTGTGTTGCTGTGTCTCTTTTCCATTGCTTTACATGGAGTGTAGCACCCTGCTGGAGTAGAGTGAACACTTCATATCGCCCTATGCAAACAAGATGTGTGAAAACATCTTTATATCTGTATAAGGGCTAACATACCTTTAAATGACAAAATGTGCATTTGTTTATCAGGCAAAAACGTTCAACAATGATGAAAAGAAGTTCCAGCAGCATATCCAGAGTCAGCAGAAGAAAGAGCTTAACAGCTTTCTGGAATCCCAGAAGCGGGAATACAAACGCCGCAAGGAGCAACTGAAAGAGGTCAAGAGATTATACTTCCACAAGCAAACAAATATCAGTTTGAAGCTATGAAGTCACGTGGCTTAAAATCTCTCTCCCATTTAGGAGCTCAATGAAAATCAGTCCACGCCCAAGAAAGAAAAGCAGGAGTGGTTGTCCAAGCAGAAGGAAAACTTCCAACACTTCCAGGCGGAGGAGGAGGCCAACCTCCAGCGCAGACAGAGGCAGTACCTGGATCTGGAGTGCCGCAGGTTCAAAAGGAGGATCTTGATTGCTCGCCACAGTATTGAACGGGATCTAGTGAGAGAGGTTAGTGCTGCTAAGCCCCCGTGTGAGAAGTGTGGCATTTAAATCAGCTTTGTTGGGCAGCTTTGTCTTTTATGTATTTATTCGTTAATCTCCTTATGTACATGTTGTTAGGAGTTAAACAAACGGCAAACCCAGAAGGACTTGGAACATGCCATGCTTCTCCGTCAACACGAGTCCATGCAAGCGCTGGAGTTCCGTCAGCTGGACACTATCCAAAAGACGAGGGCTGAGCTGACCCGCTTGCAGCACCAGACGGAGCTCACCAATCAACAGGAATACAACAAGAGGAGGGAGAGAGAACTGAGGCGCAAACATGTGATGGAGGTTCGCCAGCAACCCAAGAGCCTCAAGGTGAGTCCACGTGTTCATATACAGGGCAGCTTGTCATTTAGTTTCTGTAACATATCTTTGCTCAACGGGAAAGATATTTCTATTTTCTTGTCTGCATAGTCCAAAGAGCTACAGATCAAGAAGCAGTTCCAGGAGACGTGCAAGATCCTGACCAGACAGTATAAAGCACTAAGGAACCATCTGCTGGACACCACACCAAAGTCAGAGCACAAAGCTGTCCTGAAGCAGCTGAAGCAGGAGCAGCATCGTAAACTGGCCATTTTAGCTGAGCAGTATGACCAGTCCATCAATGAAATGCTTTCCACTCAAGCGGTGAGTGCAGATATTCCAGAAGTGATAAATAACACTTCTGAAAATCCATCCTTTTCTGTCTCCAGCGCACGTGTACATGCATTTTACATTTGGGGATTTTTCCTTTTTCCTGTGTCCTTAGCTACGTCTGGACGAGACTCAGGAATCTCAGTACCAAGCCTTAAGAATGCAGCTACAGCAGGAGCTCGAGCTTCTCAATGCCTACCAGAGCAAAATCAAGATGCAGACAGAGGCCCAGCATGACCGTGAAAAGAAGGACATGGAGCAAAGGGTGTCACTGCGACGGGCCCTGCTGGAGCAAAAGGTTCTCTTCCTTAATGTATAGATTGTAACAATTGATGTCCCTATTTTTATATAATGGCTGCCTTGAGCATCTGCCCTATTACATTTTCTTTTTCTGTCTTTGTCTCATCCCTCTTTCCCTTGTAGATTGAGGAAGAGCTGCAGTCGCTGGAGAATGAACGCCAGGAACGAACCCAGAGCTTGCTGGAGCGCCAGGCCCGAGAAGTTGAGGCTTTCGACTCGGAGAGTATGCGCCTGGGCTTCAGCAACATGGTGCTCTCAAACATCTCTCCAGAGGGCCTCAGCAACAGCTTTCCTGGAGCTCCGGGGCGATGGAGTCAGCATCAGCAACTACACCCCTCTGGAAGCTCACAAGGGCCACACGGAGGCAGCCGAAGTTCAAGCTCACGGTCCAGTCACCAATATTACTCCAGTCCCGGAGGGGCATCTATGCATCAAGGGTGGGGGCAGGGCATGCAGAGAAGAGGAGGATCACCACCGTGGAGCCAGGGATCACCAGCATCTCTGGTTTCTCTTGGCAGTGGAGGTATACAGAACAGCCCCCAAGCAATGGGGAGGACACCATCAGGAGGGCGCGGTGAGCAGGGTATGAGCAGGAGTACCAGTGTCACCTCTCAGATATCCAACGGGTCACACCTGTCCTACACATAGTCTGCCTGTGAGCGCGGGAGCCAGTTTGAGCAGAAATGTTGAATACAAGAAACCCAACAGGACACAATGCTGTCTCTGTGACACTACTCCACTATTTCTCCCATGTACAGATGTGGATGTGTGACGAAATAAATATTGCTCAGGTCAAAAGGGCTTATAAGAGGCACAGCCCGCTCTCAAAGCAGTTTATTGGCACACACAGATCTATCATTTTATGCCACATTACAATTTGAGTGTCCATGTGTTAATCCCATTTGCATTTATTCCCAGGTCTGTCCTACGGAGGATTTATTTTTTAGGATTTACATTTGTGCTATTCACAGCCATTGCTCTCATTTTGCACATAAAACACTGTTAAAAAGCCTTTGACATGTGTTAACTGCTCTTAAAATGTACCATCAATCAGTCACATTAAACTGATTTTGGTCCCTTTAGGACCCTTTACCTTTACCCTTCTATTCATAACCACAAGTACACTGGCCAGTTCTGTGAAGGTTCTAAAAAAAAAAAAAGTACAAACTACGCAGCAGATTTAACTTGGGATGTTTTGCTGTGGTCCTACCAGCCTGCTGTAATGGTCATTGTGGTGACTTTGATTTGGCCCTTTCTTCAATGATCATTTTGTTGCTTGATTTTCTGATTACTAACCAAAATGCAACCTAACAAAAGCATAACCAAACAAATCCACTTTATCAATTTCAGGCTTGTGCCACTACTAATACTGTGCCTTCTCAGCTTTGATAAGTTACATCACTCTAATGTTTATAGCTAAATATTAGATCTATTTCTTTTCAGTAGATGGTTACACCGAATTCTTATATTCACAGAATATGTTGTGAAGTTGGTTTACATCTTAGAAATGTTGATTTAAAAAAGTTACTTGTGTACATAAATAACTGTATTTCCATTTCTGTAGGTGATACTCTAGGAGTAACTTTTCAAACCTCAGCAGAGAACATTGTTTGTCTTCACAGGAGGAACTCTTAAAAAAGAAAGAAAAAAAAGATACTTATCTGCCTTCGAAACAATCAAAGTGCTCATCTCTTCTTTTTTCAGTGCCTTTTTATAACTGCTGCCTTTTTCAAAGCACTTTATACAGCTTAATGTTAATACGATTAGTATTTTACTTCTTTTTGCAAAGCTCCTGGTGGATGTATGTATCATTGGTACGCGTGTAGAAGAGTCAAACTAACCTGCGATTTTGAGGAGCACCAGTCCAAGTACAGATGAGGCCAAGTGTATATTGATATGCAAAATGTGATAGAAAGCATTTACCCCAGTTTTACAGCTTTTTACACCCTTTGTTTTAAGACTGTAGATGTTTTTTTATTGTCTTTTGAGTGTCTGTATGTGTTTGTATGTTTCTGGCTTACTTTGATTTATTAGAGAATGGTAAAGATACTATGGTGTCTTTGATCAATTGTACCCCAAAAAACTATCTGAACAAAGTTTACTGAGAAGTCTTTATGTGCAGGCAGGTGGCTGGTAAGGTAAATGGCGTGACCATGACAGCAGGCTTGGAGCTACTGAACTAGAACACTTTATGGAAAGGTTGGGGCCCTGATAAATAACTCTAAAAAGGCAAATGGTGCTGAGACGAAACTGTTACACATGCTCATGAGTCACTCTGAATAAATGCACATTCAGACAGCCAAATGCAAACAGTGGGTGGCAAAAGCACTTTGGTCTGTTTTTTTTTTTTTTTACAGCTTTAGCTTCCTCTGAGCAGCATGTTTTAGCTTTCGTACGTCTTGAATTATCCCCAAGCAAGTGCATGCCCCATTATTTGCTTCTTCATTCAACAGTTTCCATATCCAAACGCCAGAATTCAAACTTTTGAGAAGGCTTTTTTATTTTTTAGATTTTTGTGTTTTTAGTGAAGCACAAATTTAAAAACTAAATTAAATCTTTTTCTGAAAATGATTCCTAAAAGTTTGTCATCACGGAAATGTGTTACCTTTTGTTCTAAAAGGGGCAATGAGTTGTATGGATGCAGAACATGCGAAGGCATTCTTGGTTTAGTGTACTTTGTATTTGCTTCCATCTCCTTTTTAAATGCCACTTTTTGACTGGCTGTTTTTTTATTATTACTGTTGCAGTTTAAAAATCCCCTGCTGAGCACCTTTAAAAGAAAAAAAAAAGTTTTAGTGCGTATCCTCATTCCTTTCTGATTTTAGAGCAACTTGCTCAGATCGGTAATCATATCGTGTTGAACTCAACAAATGCTGGCATCTATTTCCTCCTATGTTAGATTTGAATATACTGCACAACAAATTCTATAGTTAACACCATAACTTTTTATTTGCTCCCAAAACTCTTTTTATTGCCAGCTAAGCTCCAGCTACTGTAACAAAGCAGTTTATGTTGAATTCTTCTCTGATTTATTCATGTTTGATAAAGAAATTAGAATGTACTTATCATTACTGGATTGTTACATTACGTCAAAAGCCAAGTGTTTGAATGTCAGGCCAAACAAACCTCACATGCATGCCAACTTTTAAGTTTTTATTGACAGTTTCTGGATAATTCTTGTCTGTCAGACCTTGCCACCAGTCTTAGTTTATCTTGAAATTGTTTCACTTTAACTTTGTAGTCAGATATTACCCTGCAGACTGAGAGCTTGTTGGGTTATGGAAGTGCTACTGGAAATGGTGATTCTTTCTATGGTCAAACACTGTGCCATACGGGAGTCGCCAGGCCCAGACACAACTACATTTGTTTAATCTCCCAGGCTCCTTCTGTCGTTGGGCTAATGACAAGAAATGTGTATGAAATATAGCGACAAATTGGATCCGACCTAGAGGCTACATTTTTGGTAAAAGCCTTGAAGAAAACGGTGGATGGGTCGACAGATAAGCGATGAAAAGATTGCATATCTTTGAGGATGTCAGTATTTTTTGGCACATTACCACTACAACTCATAACCTGTATTGAATTGTATAGATGGTCAAGCTTGTTAATGAATGTCAGAGGATTGTGAAGATGACTACAAAATGGTAAAGTTGTAAAAGTGGGTTTAATTTCTTTGCGGAAAAAAGATATAAAACAATAAAAACAGGATCAAGTTTACTATATTGTTTGTATTGTATTTACCCTTGTTGGCAGAAGGATATTGAACAGAAATCATCTGTAATAAAGTAATTTTAGTATAACTTGTGTGTTGTTTTTAAGTGCAGCCAGCACTGAACAGATGAGCATATTTCTCCCTCCACATTTTCAAAGTTTTTACATCTTCCCCAGCCATTTTCAGAATATTTGGCGCTTTGTTGTGAAAAACTACTTGTAGAGTTCAACAAGGTTAATTTGAATATTTACCATAATTTTTACTGCATAGCTACACAGATGCAATGCCAAAAGGAGAAGAGATGATGAGGTACTAGTTTGGTAAGATGAGCCTTGGAAAATGGGCCTACTCTTCTGGCATGTCCTCTGATTTAATGCCCAATAAGGGATGAAGATGCTGATTGTCCAGAGAATCCCACGATTTTGATATAAATCCCTCACTTCTATCAGCTAATATAAACGCTGTACATACCTAATACATAAAGAATCACAGTATGTCGTTTCAATATTCCTCATCATTATGTCCTGCTTGGGTCGCAAAGGTCACTGACTGGTCCATCTTTGTGATAGACATCATCTGAAATGGGTATCGCCACCTAAACTTGGCATTGGTGAGACATGTAGAGCCACATAGGACTAAGAAGGTATTAATGAGAAAACCTAATATTAGACATTTGCAACGTTGACAATGACCGGTTATAATTAAATCTGATTTTTTTTTATCTTGCCATATTTTTAAAATCGGTGGAATTCATAAAAAAGAGCAGTTGTTTGGAGCCCAAATGAAAATGCTAAAAAAAAAAGATTAAAAAAAGAGTAGAGTAGGTATTAATTGCTGAGGTACCAATGGAAAACCCTCACAACTGAGTTCCGGTTCACAAAGAATGCAGCACCAGGATTCCCATCACGAGACCTCTGACGGTCCGTGGGCCACCGCTTGGGAATCTCCCACGGCTAATAGAAACGGCTCCGTAAGCGGAAGTGAACACAACGTGATATGTGACGAGCATTGTAAACAGCTGGGAACGAGCTAGCCCGTGAAAGTTATGCCGTCTCAAATGTCTCTGACTTGAGTGAGTATGTAGACTGGCCTAATTCAAAGTCAACTCGTCTGTCCTTGTTTCCGCGTTAGCCTTGTTTACTGTACGTTCGTAGACAAAAACGTAAAGAAATAGGCTAGTTTGTTGTCTGGTTGCGGAGCCCGAAGTGGCCATACATTAGCTACGTCTCCGTTTGCAGAGTAACAAACGCGTGTAGTTACACAATACTTACACTTTCAGAGTTTAGTTAATGTGTAGGTTACGCCTCTTGGAGCAATACTTGGTGCCAGCTAGCAAGCTAACCCCAATCCATCTGCTGAAATCTGGGTGCTGATTTCTGTCTTTTGGCTCTCACGTGAGCTGCTATTCAATGCCAAACTTTATTGATATACATTCAAAATGCCTTTGTTTTGTTTTCATATTATATATAATCATGTTTTATTTGATTCAGAGTTTGTTCATGCAGCAAAAGCAGACCAAATTAAACTGAGGAGACAGAAAACTAGATATGTGAAACTTCAATAATACTATTATATATAGATGTCATTATACAGTACCCTCAGTCACTGAGTATTTCTTTCTTTTTTTGTTGTTTATTTTGTTTTATTATGCCCCCCCCCCCCCCCGTTTTTTTTAAAATTTTTTTCCCCCCAAAGTAAATTCCAAAAGAGTTTTTTAAGATTTTTCCAGGTGTTCCATTGATTGATGGATGTTCACCACAAGGTGTCACTTGTTTCTAACATATGACTGTTCTCCCCCACAGAGCTCCATCATGTTGTGTGAAATCCTTTTGTCATCGCTGTGGTTCCTGTTTGTTGTCTTCTGGGTCGAGACAATAAGCGTGTGGCTGTTTTTGTCCATGTTTTACCAGGACAGGGCGTTTTACCAATGGGAAGACAGGTGAGAAGTGTTTTGTCTTTTCTCCTCCGGTTAAGTTTCAAACACATTGTGTAATGAGCAAAGAAGGAAAGAGCCATATGCTGATGATTAAAAATATTATAATTGCAAACAGTCAAACTTTTAGATTCTCCTGCAATGTCTGTCATTGGACTATTTTTGCACATGTTCACATTCTATACTGTTAAAGCATTTATTTGATATTTCAGAATTTTTGCGGATGATCCTGGATATGTGATATACATGCTGAGCAGGTATGAGCTCTTAATTTTGAGTAACTAGGTTTTCTATGCATTGAGATTAAAAAGGAGCCACATGTATCTGTAGTTAAGCTCTGATTTGTTGTATATGTTCACAGAGTGGACAGCCCTGTGGAGACAGATGTCCAAACCTGAGGTGGAAATGGATGAAAACTTTTACCAGTACCACTCCCAAAGCAGGGTTGCTGCAGTTGTCTGACTGAAATGATGAAAGGCATATGCTGTTTTTCTTTTGCACTGCCTCTCACTGTGAGTTGCACAGCCCACCTTTAATGCTACCAAGTTAGGAAGAGGCGTGACCTGAGCAAGGGTGCATAAAAGATGCACGTGATCTCTGCAAAGCTTCACTGCTGCTTATTGTTTTTAATTCTGTGGGAGCAAATTGAATGTAAAAGAAATTCTGGCTCAGAAACGGTTCAGTGAATTTTGGTTTTAATTGTTTACTCCCCTCTCAGCTCACTCACCATGAGACGTATGTCTTTGCAATACACCCTCTATGCAGCTGCATGTGTTTGCTGTCTCCAGCCCGATCCGTGTTTTGCATAGCAGATTATAATAAACAACAAGTTGTTTGGTTCAATGTTTTTTTTTTTATCAGTAAAGAATATGTAAAAGGAATTGGAACATCAAAAATGGTCAATTTGAGAAAGGGTCTTATCATTTAGTACTCTCTTTTATGCAGTAAATGTTATGAAATTGTCAATTGAGCTTGCAGACTACTAATTAAACCTTAACATGTTCCTAGTTTTGTCCACATACTGGCAGTGTTGGAGAGCTTTCAGACTTCTTTTTTCTGTTTGGCATTTCCCTTCTGATTAAATACTGTATTTTCAAAACTTTCATAATTTGTTTTTAATAGTAATATATCCCCCAGCTGATGGATCATATATTCAGTATTTGAATCAATGTTGACCAAAAACACATTATTAATTTTTAAAGTTATTAACGGTAGTGCATTCATAAAATAACACTGTCTTAAAAAGGGAAAGTATAACTTTATATAACACTACCGTATAGCCTGCATTTTTTTATTATTTGTTTATTTGTATTATTCTTTAATATGTTAGAGTCTTATTTTTTCCTGTTGGTCTTTTGTAACAAGAATAAACGAAACCTGTGTTGTTTCTGTAAACCAAATAAATGGGAAGTAAGTTTACATTCTGCGGGGTGTTATTACACTGAACCGTCTACTCCCTGACAGCAGGGGGCGCTAATCACTCTGAACCGCAGACTTCGATTCACCGCCGGGTCATCGTCCCGTCCTCCTCTGAGGGAATAAAAAAATGAGTTCTCTGTAGTTTTGGTCGGTGTGAGATTAACTGCTGTGTGTTTTCTAAAGCCGAGGAGTCAGATCGTCATTTGGCAGATTTGCGTTGGTTTTCTTAGTAACTTAACGTCTTTGTTTTTAGTTGTGCACAGTTATTTGCAAACATGGCTCCAACGATTCAGACACAAGCTCAACGGGAGGACGGGCACAGGTACGTCCAAAACTGCCTTTATGGCAGTCGTATGATAACTTTTTGTAAGCATAAGGTTATTCATTTTAATGTTTGCAGATTAATGGGTCAGTAGATACGAAACGCAAAGGTTTAAGGGTCTACTCAGTTTTCAATTGCGTTTCTGAATTAGCATTTAGCCTTTTTTTTAGCATAGTCGCAAAAAATACATTTAGCGGTCTTTTAAATTAAATGTAGATATGAGAACACGTTTTAAGCTAAGGGATTTGTAGTAAAAAAAAAACTTATCTTTTCAAGATAATATATTTTACTCAATATATATGGGTGGTTGTGCATTGACGTGTTTGTCTTTTCTCTGAAACGGTATTAATAATCGTATTGGTAATAATTACCCTATAAAATGGTAATGTCAACCTTCAAAATTATATAGTTACACATCTCACATCTTTTGTTTTCCAGTCGGCCGTCCTCTCACAGAACTGTTCCAGAGAGGTGAGGAGATCCATCTTTTTGTATTAGCCACCAATTAAATGATTTAATAGAAGTCAACTACATTAAGTTATAACATGTGCATTGCAAAAAAAACACACTAATTTCAGATTATTGTTTTATTTCTGTCTTTTGCATCATCTTTTTTTGTGCATGGCAGGTCAGGAATTGTCTGTCGAGTGAAGTATTGCAACAGCTTGCCGGACATCCCTTTTGATCCCAAGTTCATCACTTATCCATTTGATCAGCACAGGTAATTACGTATCTCCACTCCGCAGAGTTGAAGAATGCCACGATAATAAACCCAGACGGAAACCCAGCGTGCAAATGATAAACTCTGTTGACACAATGTGCTGCTGGTACAGTAGGTGTTGTTTAACAGCTTTTGTAGCTGGTCAGTTTCAGAGCTGTTCCAAACGCACAACCAGCTGATTACAAAAAGAAATTGTCCTTGTTATAAGGATGATTTAATAGTGTTTTGGTGTAAACTTAAAAAAACAAAGCTTCCCAAAGAATTAAGAGTCTGCTCTGCCTGAAAGTGAAGTTAGAAACTTTCACAGAAAAGAGAATATAAAGGAGCAATGACAGATTCCTAATGGTGCTGCTACAGTTATCAGGCATTTTCAACTGACAGTCGACTTTAGTCTCATGTGGACATAACATTTGTCGTTCTGTGGTGGCAGGTTTGTACAATATAAAGCCACTTCTCTAGAGAAGCAGCACAAACATGAGCTCCTGACTGAACCAGACCTGGGTGTGACCATTGATCTCATCAACCCGGACACCTACCGCATAGACCCCAACAGTAAGTCTCAAATAGTGAGCTCATGCCACATCCTGTACTTGATAATTTTATATCTGCTGTTTGGAGTTTTTACAATATTGTATGCCGTTGGAATTAATTGATGAAATGTATTTTCAGTTATGTTGGACCCTGCCGATGAAAAGCTGTTGGAAGAGGACATCCAGGCTCCATCCAGTTCAAAGAGGTAAACCTTACTGAGTAATGAGGGGCAGTATTTCAAGTTCTCTTGTAACAAAATCTAAAACAAATCTATTTTCTCTCACTATTAGGTCACAACAGCATGCCAAAGTGGTGCCGTGGATGAGAAAAACAGAATACATCTCCACAGAGTTTAACAGATATGGTGTCTCTAATGAGAAAGTGGAAGTCAAGTAAGTTGGACAAATGGACCCGCCTGGATGTATCATATCAGTGTTACATGTTCTTTTGTGTGCGTTAGTGTTTATCACAGCCACATGTGTTTTTGTTTGTTTTTTTGCTCAGGATTGGAGTATCTGTTAAACAGCAGTTCACTGAAGAAGAGATCTACAAGGATCGGGACAGCCAGATTTCAGCTATTGAGAAGACATTTGAGGATGCACAGAAATCGGTGAGTCGGCATGTTGTTGGACGACCAACACCCATGTATTTAGATCGATTGGATTTAATAAGACTCGGTAAAGGGCCAGCTGCTGTGCTGCAGCTTTTTGGGGGAATTGCCAGAAAACATCTATGAATATTGCAGTCGACTGTTGAAAGGGGTCATCTCCAAATGGACGTGTTAGGGCAAATTAGAGGTTGTTTATTGCGTTTGATTGGTGACACTTTGTAAACACAAGCTGACTGTTGCTCATTATTCACAGATCGCACAGCACTACAGTAAACCAAGAGTCACTCCTGTGGAGGTCCTGCCAGTGTTCCCTGACTTCAAGGTAAGCTTCTGCCTCAAAAAAGCGGCTTCATATGTTTTTTTTTCTTATTTTGGGGTTTCTTCACGTGTTGAATGGATTGTAAAATGTTTCTGTCTCCTCAGATGTGGATAAACCCATGTGCTCAGGTCATTTTTGACTCTGATCCTGCACCCAAAGACATATCCGCTCCAGCTGGAGTGGAAATGATGTCTCAGGCCATGATCAGGTATCCACAAAAGTGTTCTACTGGCAATGAGTCTAGCAGCAAACAGCATTTTTTTCAACAAAAATGTTTGTGTGTCTTTTTTCAAATAATATAGAGGAATGATGGATGAAGAAGGAAATCAGTTTGTGGCCTACTTCTTGCCAAATGAGGACACTCTTCGCAAACGCAAGAGAGATTGCGATGAGGGTGTTGATTACATGGCAGAGGATGTGTAAGTGGAACCCCCACTCCCCCCCCCCCAAAAAAGAATAGTATCACAAGATATTTCACTAAAATCAGTCATATGTGGGAATTCATGGATGGTATTCTCTGTGTTTTAGGTATGACTACAAGATTGCAAGAGAATACAACTGGAACGTTAAGAACAAAGCCAGCAAAGGCTATGAGGAGAACTACTTCTTCATCTTCAGGGATGGAGACGGTGTCTACTACAATGAGCTGGAGACTAGGTAGGAAATTGGCATCCCAAATATTCTTTTCGTGTCTTGATGTAAAAGCTGAAAAGATGTAACCCTTAAAAAAAGTTAATCAAATGGATATTGTAGCTTTTTCGATTAGTTCAGTTTTTTTTTATTTAACAACTCTCATTCTGCCCTCCAGGGTGCGTTTGAGCAAGAGAAGAGCAAAGGCCGGAGCACAGTCCACTACAAACGCTGTGCTGGTGTGTAAGCACAGAGATATGAACGAGAAGGAGCTGGAAGCCCAGGTGAGCTGTGGGCACTTATATTTATCTGTTTATTGTTTCCTTTTTTTTAAATCTTTGGGTCGGTGAACAGCTTTCTGGACAGTTCTAGGTGGTTTGAGTTTTGACTGCAAAAGGATGGGGATTTTTCTTTATTCCCATATTCACATTTGTTGTTATTATAATAACATTTAAGTAAACTTGCACTCGTTTGATGATTGAATACATTAAAATAAGTAATTTTACAACATATTTTGAACACAAAAAATTGATTGAACATATAGATTAGACTAGTTGTGTATTGCTCACTTATGTTTCCCTTCCTTGTGATCATCAGGAGGCGCGTAAAGCTCAGCTGGAGAACCATGAGCCAGAGGATGAGGAGGAAGACATGGACATGGACAAAGACATGCAGGATTCTGGTCAGTTATCTTTTACCATAGAAGTCTTCAACAAACGTTGCAGAATTAAACCAAATGAACTCCATGTGACGCTTAATGTGCTTTTCCTCCAGGTGACGAGAAGGAGAAGGGCAGCGGCAGCGAGGCAGAGAACTCCGGGAGCGACTCCGAGAGGGAAGGCGAAGACCGCGAACAAAGCGGAGAAGAGGAGGACGAGGAGGAGGACCGGGCCAAGAGGCGGAGGAAGGCCAGCGCCAGCGGGAGCGAGAGCGGCGAGGAGAGGACCAGAGAAATGCGAGATGAGGAGGAGATCTTTGGCAGTGACGACGACAGCGACGACGACAACGAGCCAAAGAACTCGGCCAGGAGCAGCGGGGAGGAGGGCAGCGACAGTGAGGATGAGCAGCACAACAGACGGGCCAGCAGAAGTCGCAGTGGCTCCCCGGCACACAGTGACCGGAGCAGCGACCACTCAGAGACTCACGCTCAGAGTGGAAGTGGAAGTGAGAGAGGCTCGGACTCCAGCGAGGCCAGTGACAGTGAATAAGGCCCGGACAGCCGCCGGTCCCGCATGAGCATTCAGCTCCAAATGCAGAACCGATGCTCAGTCATTTAGCCAAATAGCAAGGTCCAAGGTTGTGGCCCTGTTTTTTTCGGGGGCAAGGTGGGCTTTTTCGTTTTTGATCTATGTGTAAAACGCTCTTTGCTTTCAGACTGATGACATCTCTTTTCAACCTGGTTTTTACTCAATAGCTGTTCGTACACCATTCCTCTGTGTCGTCTGTCAGTAAGGATCATGTAAAAAATATCGCTTTTGACATTCTGTTGTTACACAGCTTTTGAAGCTGATAATAAATCAGATTTGATCAAAGAGTCGATCGCTCTTTTGTCCCGTTTTGTAGATTTGTTGTGAGGAACCTTTGACCAACTCTACTGAATTTTAAAAGTTTAGGATATGATCAAGAAATGATTTCATTTAAGAATAAGGTCATGATTTATTAACTCGAGCAAAATAAAATCCACTGTGGTGTTTTACAACGACGGATGATATTAAATATTGGGTGGACGCACATTTAGCGAAAAAACGCCAGTTGGTTTTTCAGCCACTCTTCTGTCAGGTCATCAACATTTCTTGTTTCAAAGACCTAAAAGCATAAGCAGACAATAACACTTAACATCTATACAAAACATTAAACAATATTTGAAGAATATGTGAAGACTGTTCTCAATGGGTTAATCCCACTGCTATGTGGCTTCACTGGTTGGATAGAGATTGAAAGTGTTTAAACATTTCAAAGGTTTTAAATTATGGATATGCCTGAATGGAACAAATATATATTATGTTATATATATATATATATTTTAGACTAATTTTTTTTCAGGTACATACCACACAACATTTAAGTGAATTACATAAAGAACAGATCATGATTACCTTTGTAAGCTCTGCAGCCTGGACGAGTTGATTCTTACTTCCTGCATACATCATTTGCTGCTCTGGCTTACACCCTGACAAAATGAAATGGACAAATTTGAAGTGATATTTGACCGCCTCAACAAATCTGACGGATGCAGTCTTCATTATACCAATGTATCAGTAAAGTGGGTCTTGTGATAGAGCATAACGGCCCCACAAATGAAGAGCAATATTTCTATTGGATTTCTAAAATATTCTAATAAAAATTGTAATAGTTATTAAAAGCCTTCTAGATAATAGTAAGTAACCAGGAACTTCACGGTGAAATTGTATACTAATATTAATGTATAATATGTCTTTACCAGCACGATGTGACAAAAAAATATCTGACCATACCTGAGTTCTGCTAAAATGAAAAATGACACATGGAGAAAGTTTACATTTAGATTCAGGCGGCTGTCACCTCTTACCCATTGGACTGGAGAATATGAAGCAAAGGGGGTAGGACACCCTTCCATCAGCATGGACATATTTGTAGCTGTAGACCATGAATTTACACAGTTGTCAAGGAAGTTTAACTGTTCGAGATTCAGAACAAACATTTTCGTGATAACAATGTAATGCTCTGTCAAAAATCTGTAACAGATGGATGGGTGTTTCCACTCATCTGGCACTCAGAAAGGATATCTGGGCTGGCGCTCTGGAAGCTCATTTCTCAGATCATCCATTGAAATGTCCTGGTAAACAATGTTGAGAGTAAGTTATTTTCAATTCAGCATTCACTCACATCCATCACTCAGATACATACACACACTGGGACACACTTGCCTCATATTCCTCTTCAAGGATGACAAGTTGTTTCTCCATGTCTATTTTCACTGAAAAACAGCAATCATTATTCAGGCTCTAAGATCTGTTTGATGTTTTTTCAGGTCATTAATGTGAATTGTAAGGGTAAAATAGGTAAGATAGAGAAACATAAATTGGCTAGTATATAAGATACTTACTTAGTATGGCAGCATTGTTGGTCTCTTTTCGAAATCGGAACTTTCTCAGTTTTTCCTTCAGACTTTCATCTACTTCACATACAACCAGAGAGCTTGACTGCAAAAAATAGACCAAACATTATAAAAAATACTGGAAAGCATTGACCAAAATATGTCACTTAATGAAACACTTGACCTTCTGTCTAAACAGAAGTAAATTCAGTCAAAAAAGAAAAAGAAAGACGAGTGAAGTGATAAATTTGTTTGACTCAGGGAAAATTGTCTTCCATTTTACTTGAATGCATTAAAATTTCATAGCACTACTGAGACATATTGAGGGCAGGAAATGTTTTGCTGCAATATGCAAGAATGTCGCTTCCTGTTTGAAAAAGAAAGGGGGATGGTCGACGAGTTATGTTAAATAAATATGCATGAATAAATACAAATACATGACAGATAAACAAAAAACTGTACATTTCGAGGGAAAACAAAATCTTTCACGCCATTTCGTCAGCTTTGCTCACCATTCTCAAAGGATCCTTTTCTGTCTTGGAGTCTTCAGCTTGATAACGCCTTGCAGAGACTGCTTGTGACAGATGAACAGCGACTTTCACTCTGTCAAAAGGTCCTCCTTCACATAGCAGGGGGAGGACGAACACACTGGTGGAGCATGAAAAAGGGCTGTTTCCTCTTTTTAGTTAGGTGAAATGACACCGTTGAGCAAGCTCCCCTGTGTGTTGCATTGAACAATCAAGCAGATTTGTTTTGTTTTCCATACAATGCATCAAGAAAACAAAAAAAAGAAGTATTTTATATTCGGCATACATTGTCTGTCTCTGTCACAGTTTAGGTGTCAATTCCTTCACTTTCCATTAACAAATACATTTGCAAACCTCAAACAATAGAAAATATACTTAAATTCCTTTACCTTTAGTAACTTGAATCGATAGTTCTTGGAATCAAATGAATGCCTATGTATACAATTGAATGCCCTTGAATACACTTAACAACGGGAGCAATACAAATAATCATGTATTAATCATGTAATGGCAAAATATGAATATAAATAGTCCATGTAAAGCCTGGTTTCCAAGTATATCAGACTCTAATGATTGCATTGTAATTATCTGGGTTGATGCACTTTAATTTCCAGAATGAAGCTGCATCTTATCTGTCTCTCTCTCTCTCTCTCTCTCTCTATATATATATATATATATATATATATATATATATGTGTGTGTATGTATGTATTCATCATGTATATTCATCATGAAAAAGTCAATTCTCCTGAATGAATAACTTATCTCAGTCACTTTTCCCCTTTGCCAGTTGGTATACCTTAAAACGTGTGAAACTTGTTTTTGAAAAATGGAAACTATTATGTACTTCACTTTTAAGTCATTCTCGTAAATCTCCCTCAATCAAAGCATCTGCTAAATGTATAAATGTAAATGAAACAACCAATGGAGGAAGTTTGGAATTTCTTATGTACGGAACGCCATGTGGGCGGAACAAAACAAAACGTGCGTCAAGACGTATCACGATGTGCCTACGTCCTACGTCAAGTCAAAATCGAAGTGGATTTCTCTAGGCGTACACTCCTTATTTTCTGTATTCTAGACTTTTGTACATACGTTCTTTAACATGATATGTTTAAAGCAACAGCTGAATACCGCTGTAAAGGATTATCCTTAAGAAACACAACGAATGGGATGGAAATCTATTATTTTTCTCTGTTAAACTAACGTAGCTGCATCTGTTAGCAAAACTTGCTAACGAAGAATCTAGGGCTACCTCCTTGCTATCTCAACTCTACCGTCGAGCTAGCTATGCATTAGCCATTTAGCCTAGCTCGCTAACCAGCGACAACTGACAAAGGTAAACAACTAACCTTAGGAGTCCATGTTAAGTTAATTGCCGTACACTACCGTTCGTCTTGCTTTCTGCCAGAGGCCTTTTAACGTATGGAAGTGCGTTTAAAAAGTCCCGTTTGCACCTTAAAGAGTGGGATATGAAGCGGAGGGAAAGGTGTAGCAATAGCACCAACGAAAAACAATACAAATCCTGAGCCTCTCATCTGAGGCTAGGCCGACCAAGCTAACCCGAGCTAACTGCTACCCAACGCTTAACTGTTGGGAATTATGTTCGCATTTTCAGTTTGATAAAACTTTTACTGTTTATTAATCCAACCAATTGCCTACACACCAACTATTCATTAGTTTGCCAGTTTAGTTGTTAATCAACATTACCACATGTAGCGGTAAATGGGCTACCGCCTACCGAGTTCAGAGTTAGCAGGTTTGACATGTATATAATGATATCGTTACCTTTGCTGGTTTGTGATTACACAGCATGGCTGTGCTTTCCTTTTGTCGAGTTATGGTTAACGTGCGTTTTTATTACATTACACACACAAGGTTCTTTTGATTGCAGCAGATTTTTGGTTAAGTGTCAGAAGTATTACTTCTGTAAATGTATGCGCCATTGTCATCATGACATGACACAAGCAGCTTGAGCAACATCTAGTTACCTTGTTTCCACATATATTTCTTTCTATCTCTTATTGTATTGAGTCTGATTTTACAACGTATTTTGAGTGTTTAAAGATGGTATGCACATATAGGAATACTTTTGTTTCTGTTTAATAGTTCACCTTCACCAGTTTTGTGTGGCTTTCCTTACTGCTGCTATGCTTTGTTGACAGTTACAGGCTGCTGGTATTAATTGTTGGAGCTGCTATTGCTGAAGCATATTTTGTCTTTGTACACTCAGGAAAGATCATCGGATCTCATTCTCCGTTATACATTCATTTGAAATAATCAGCCTTTGTTTTTAACTTAAAGTCGGAAGTCTCTCTCCACAACAAACTACTGAGAGTAGAAGAAACATATATTGCAAACTTACACCAGCTGAGAAGATGGATGCTTTCTGTATAGATACATGTTTTGTGCCATGAAAAATACAGTTAAACCTGATTGTCTTAACAGACTTTGAGTTAAAAATGAGGCTGATATTTAGTGAATTGCCATCTAAGATTTGTTTTTGTTTTTTGTTGATTCAATAGGGCACAGGAGATGTGATCTGAACATGCCACAGTAAAGAGATTTTTATGTTTGTGTCATCACCTACTGCAGTTGACACACACTTTAAGCCTCAAGACATCGTCCTCCAAATCCACTCAGCTAAAATCCAGCACACTGTCTGCAGTTTCTCCAGCACCTGAACCATGTGAGGGCCCCTCGGTCCAGTCTGAGGGGATCCCAGGACTGTTGAAACAATAACCCCGCTGTGCGGGGCTGGACTCATTCTATCTCTTTTGGAGAAAACAGTCTAACCAGTAGCCCCTCCCAATCTCCACATTCTGGTTCTCCTGAGCAAGGAGACACGTCATGATGTTCCGAGACCAGGTAGGTATCCTCACAGATTGGTTCAAAGGCTGGAATGAGTGTGAACAGACGGTGGCACTCTTGTCACTCCTGAAGAGAGTGTCCCGCACCCAAGCTCGCTTCTTACACATCTGCCTTGAACACTGGCTGGCAGACTGCACAGAGATCCACATCCTTGAAGCTGAGGCCAACAATGCAGGTAGCTTTGAAAGAAGTTCAGTGATTTATTAGTAATCTTCTTATGATTATGAAATGTTATTTTTTCTCATAAAAGAACACTATTTAATACCTAATAGGTTATCAATGTCTAATGAAATATGTGTACTTTCTCTTCAGCAATTGTCAGCCAGTGGCATCAGGAGCCAAAAGAGAAAGTTGTGTCCTTGCTGTTGTCACATTTGCCTCTGCTGCAGCCACGCAACAGCGAGGCAAAATGTGAGTACATGAGACTCCTACAGAAGGTGTTGAGTCACACTATTGAGAGTAGCCTCTTTGTGGAAGAAAGCAGACAGCTGCTCTCCTACGCACTCATCCACCCTGCCACCACGTTGGATGACCGGACATCATTGGCCATGTGGCTAAACCACCTGGAGGAGCACCTTTCAGGCGGCTATGCCCCCCGTGCACCTTCCAGCCCATACCATCCACGCCAGGGCTCAGATGAATGGCCAAGTTCTGCTGAAGCTCTTGACCCTGGCAGTGCGTGGCATGACAAGTCCTCTACATCTGGCACGTCGCCATCTGGCCAAAATGGACATATGAATTTTCCAGGCGGGATGTCTTCACCTATTAACAGCAATAATTCAGGTTTTTAAAATAGTTCTCTTACTGTTACTTGTGGACATATTGATATGCTGCAGATAACAATTTTAATTATGACGATTCCCGTTTATTTCTCTACCAAGGGATGCTACTACTTTGTTGTTTCCTTTCCAGGTCTGGTTGGACAGATGCAGCCAAGCCCTCTGACGAAATCCATGTCCATTATTCCTCCCAGCCTCCACACTTGTGGCTCTGAATGGATAAGTCAAGATGATACAGGAGGACGGCAGAACTTTATCTCAACAGACCATGCACCCCTATCACCCCAGAGTAGTGTAGCTTCCTCAGGAAGTGAACAAACAGAAGATCAAGGCTCCAGTCGCAACACCTTCCAGGAGGATGGCAGTGGCATGAAAGGTCAGTTCATTACATACATAAGGCCAAAGCTCTTCTTGCTCTGTGTTAAAGTTGTACACATCATCAGCTGTGGTTATATAAGCCATAGCACATAAATGTTATTTGTGTAGTTTTTTATTCGTCTTTTCCCAATTTTTTCTAGATGTTCCTGCATGGTTGAAGAGTCTCCGCCTTCATAAATATGCATCCCTGTTCTCACAGATGACTTATGAGGAAATGATGATTCTCACAGAGCAGCATCTAGAGTCCCAGGTGTTTAAGCCTCTTTGTTACCTTCACTGGTCCTATAGTTTGATTTCTCAACAGGGCCTCTCATTCTTTTCTTCATTCTCGATGATACATCAGCTCTCAATGAGGCATGAAATTAAACAATGCACCCTACAGTTATATTGTGCTAGTCACACATAACACAAATTAGGTGTTTCTTTTTGACTCTGCCCCTTGGCTCTAATGAAACAGATGGTGATTAGGTTTCTTATTTATTAACTGTATAAATTGCCTAGTGTCTCCAAAAGAGATGACTTCTCATATCATCTTGTTAATTCCCATCTCTTCCTTTAGAATGTTACTAAAGGAGCGCGGCATAAGATTGCCTTGAGCATCCAGAAGTTGCGAGAGAGGCAGAGTGTACTCAAGTCTTTAGAAAAGGTAATTTGAATGATCGTCTTGTCATGGTTAAAAGAGGCAATGCTATTTTCCTGATGACTTTTTTATGGTTTGGCTAAAAAAAAGCAGACACTTGAGTATTCTGGGTGATGATCATGTGAAACTTGAATTATCTCCTTTGGGAAATTCCTATTCTGCTACGTGGCATAGAAGCAGACATTGAGCAGAGTTCACTCTTCATCATGAGCATTTGGTCAAATGTTTGCTTCACCAAATATTAAATACAAGTCTGCAGCAAAGAAATGTTTTGTTTTGCTTTCATCGTTCTCCTGCCACTCAAATTCAGACTTTTCTGAATAATGCACACAGCCTGTAATAGAACAATTGTGCACTTGTCAGGACATTTTGGAAGGTGGAAACCTGCGCAATGCCCTGCAGGAGCTTCAGCAGATCATCATCACGCCAATTAAGGTCTACAGTCTCCTCAGTGCAGCACCGCCTGCCTCAGACTCCACCACTTCCCAGTCAGACATCACAAAATCTGGAGCAGAAAAAGACTCGGCACCAGAAGGCTTCCAGTCCCACAACCCAACTCCCTGTGATGGAGACTCGTCAGTCACGCCCATCTCAGATGGTGACATTCCTGGACAGTTCACCCGTGTAATGGGTAAAGGTAGGAAAACAATGTTTTCTCCCCCCTCTACATTGAGGCTCATTGGATGTGGGATGCATACCATATTTCTGGTTGTGTAATCTGTTTTCATAACTCATAACATATAGGGGTGGGATTATTTTTTTTTTTTGGTAGACTGTATTGTATTTTTTTTTTTCCATAAACATAGATGGAAGAAAGATTCTTAAATTACACCATCAGCTACTTGTACTTAACCTCTTATAAAACTTTCCTTTTCTGTTTCAGTGTGTACCCAGCTGCTAGTGTCGAGGCCAGACGAGGAAAATATCAGCTGTTACCTTCAACTTATTGAGAAGTGTCTGACACATGAGGTGAAAAGCTGCCCCCAAACTTAACAAAGTCACGCACTATTTTGTAGGACCAGCTGAAACCGTGATTGTCTCTGAAACTCTTACAGACCATTTAAAGCAGCTTTTTGATTATTAGCTTATTTAAATCCACACCCTGTTTTTGGCTGTGTGTATATTCTGGCCAGCTGTTGTTGAACCTTTGTTCAGTGTTGTGAATTTATCAGTATTTTTAGTGTTAGTAGGTCAGTCTCAGTATTATCTTAGTGTTTCCTAGTGTTTAGAAAATCCTTTTTCTTCACTTCAATCTGTGCAAAAGTAAATCCTGTCTGACGGATATCTGTTTCTTCTGAAACACATCAACTGTTCGAGCAGTTTTGGTTCTTACCTTTTCTTTTTTGGTGAATAGTTTATCATTAATTGCACATATACCTGTCACACGCAACATATTAAAGGTCAATATGATCTTTATAGCCTTTCTGCAGTTGCCATTGGAGAGATTTTCTCACTACAGATATTTAAGACAAAAAAAAAACACAAAAAGTTTTCATTCCTTCAAATTAAACTTACCCTTTTCTTGCTTTAAAAAATCACAACCAACATAATCCATTACATTTTTTTTCTTCCTCTTTGTCTGTCAGGCTTTCACTGAAACTCACAAGAAGAGGCTGGTCACCTGGAAGCAGCAGGTCCTCAAGCTGCTGCGCATGTTCCCTCGAAAAGCTATGCTGGACATACCTGCATACCGACAGAAAGGGTGAGACTGCTGGCTTTCTCTTACCTTTGATCTCCCTTTAATGCAGCAGGGATGTCACATTAGCTTATTGTAACACTCTTCCTGCCATAGTCTACTTTCTGTTTCTTTGATTCACCTTCCCTTTTTTATTTCATCCTCTTTTCCTCAGAATCATTAATGTCCTTTCATATGGAAAAGTTTCAGAAGATGACCAATCTTCTTTTTTTTTTCTACTGATTTTATAATTTATGTTTCCTTCCTGCTGTTTTGTATTTTCAGCTGGAACTATGGGTCAAACTCCCTCCCCACAGCAGGCTCTGTGAGTGGAGGTGTGGGGCGACGAGGCCAAAGGCAGTTTCAAATGCCCCCTCGTGGACTCCCAGCTGGACGCATGTGTCTTCCTGGAGGGATGGGGGGAGTGTCGCCACGACACACACTTACTAATCCTGCTCTTACAAGCCAGGGTAGACAAGTTAGTATTGCTGACAGCGGACTGATACTTAAGCAACCATGATGACGTGTATGTTTTTGTTTCACACAAATTCACACAATTGACAAATCTTCACTTTGGACTTGTTCAAGTTTTTTTTGTGAGCTGGTTTATCATGGATGGATGGATGGATGGATGGATGGATGGATGGATGGATGGATGGATGGATGGATGGATGGAATTAATGGAACAAAATATGGGATACATAGTATAAAACATATGGTTCAGGCCTTTCTTGGCTTTCCGTCAAGTTGTTTTTGTCCTTCTATAGAACCTGTGGTTTGCTAACCCTGGGGGCAGTAACAGCATGCCAAGTCAGAGTCGCAGTTCAGTGCAGCGGACGCACTCCCTCCCAGTCCACACATCCCCGCAGACTATGCTCATGTTCCAGCAGCAAGGTATTGTGCAAGGTCAAAGACATCTTTCATTGGCAAAGCTCAATACACTCACCCACAGAAAATGTATATCTTTGTTTACTTGTGAATATATCATATTCTTGTATTTAATTTCAGACATCTTTTACCGTCGATATTTAGTCAAATTTAACATAACACACAAATTGCTCTTCTAAAGCCTTTGTTTGAAATCCACTTGGAATTATAAGCCTGAAATAGTTTACTTTAGGGTAAAATGTTAATTAGTAGTGATGGATTGAGAGTGGTAGAATAGATCTTTTTGGTTTTGCAAGCACAGCCTGATAAATTACTTTAGTTTTGATAAAATAGAGAAATCTGTTATTCTGTCGTTAATAAAGAGCTAATCCTGTTCAGTGCTGTGGAAAAGATTACTCTGATACTGCTTGTTGCAACAGTCACCCTCATTGCAAATTATGCATTGCTGTTGTGCAATTAATGTTTTCGCGTGAATGTGTTAATTAATGAGATTCAACCCCATGTCTTATGAATTACTTTGAAGAATTTCAAGTTTAAGTTTACACCCATAAAGAGAAAAAACCAGAGATGCTGGTGGCCACAACTGTTTTTCTGATTAGTGAACTAGTGAAAACCAAGACTTTGTCTAATGCTGACCACAAAAACAACAAAAAATGATTTATTAGTAAATACTACATGCTTATTACAAGGCGGGCATCACACTGCACTGGCTTGTGCAGTAGAGCCAGTCACTTTAATAGGATTTTATGATGTGGTTAGCTCAAAACATTGAAAATGAATTGTATGAACAACTTGTAACTGATTTTGGAGTATGTTGTTGGTTTTTCTCTCGGTTGATCCTTATAAGCAGAAGACTGTGATTTAAAAAAAAAAACAAAAAAAAAAATCCAAATGTTCTTGAGGACTAAGATAGTTTTGTTCCCCAAAATGTTTACAATTTTTATTTTTATTTTTAAGAATGCCAAGTTCCAGGTGCTGACCTGGAGATTAACCCAACGCTGGAGTCACTGTGCCTCAGTATGACGGAGCATGCCTTAGGGGGTAAGTGTCCTCCCAGCTCAATACTAAATAGGCAACAGGTTGGCTAAACCCATGCAGTGACTCATTTGGAGAGAACTACTTAATTATATAGTATATTTGCTCAATGAGAAAATTGACAGAACTTTATTTCCCCCGTGGAGAACTATTTTTATGATTTGGGGTGTTTAAAAAACTGATAACTGGATTATTGGGGCTCTTACTTATTTATTAGGATAAAATTGACATGATGATATTTGGTCTGGTTCTCTATGGATATTTTCTGCTGTTTTTAAATTTCCTGCACAGATTTAATCTCAATGGTAAAGTTAACAACAGAACAGCGTTTTGCTTTGCAGCATGGTGTGCTCACCTGAGATTGGTGTTAGTCTTAGGTTTTGCTGATAGGACAAAATAAACAAAACAGTCAGAGATATTTAGTGACACAAATCATTTGATCATTAGTAAACTACCTGACGTGTTTTGTTCTACATTGTTTTGTTTCTATGAAATGTAAAATCTCTGTGGACAGGCTGATGTGTCGAAACCACTACCAGACCCTGATATGGTGGAAATCACATTTTACTGTATGCTGTATGATTTCAGGGTTTAAAGCTAAATAGTTCTGTAATATTATATCGTGAATTTTGTGCATCAAATGAAGTTTGTCCTTTAAAACAGTTTTTTCTCCTCTCCCAGAGACATGTATGGTAAGGTTATGAATGTGTTTTTACAATGTTTAACCAAATATAACCTTGAGTTTTTACAATGTCTTCGGTCTATTGCCAAAAGAAATTGGACAGACTAAACATTTAAATGTACCATGAAGAATTTTATTCCAAAAAGAATGAGCGGAACAAGAACTTCGGGACAGAGAAAAGAGGGTGGACGAAAAAGCACAACTTGTAGTATTTTATATCGCCTTAAATGCCATCAGTGGTGGGAATACCATGATATATGTTTAAAGTAATATGGTAAAATAATTGTCCCAGAATGAATAGAAAGTGAAACAAAATAACACGTGCATCATGGCATTTTCTGATTGTTCCTTCTCCTTTTTTCAGATGGAACAGACCGGACATCAACTATATGAAGAAAAGAGAAATAAACTTTGGTTGAGGCCCGTTCAGTTCAGCACAAAGATATATGTATGCTTCAGAAACCCAGGCAAAGCAGTCACTACAATATGACAAAAAAACTGTGTATATGTTCTCTTAATATTTTTGTACTTTATTATATACAACTAAGTTTATTAAAAATGGAATACAGATGAATATTATATTGTAGAACAGAAAAAAGGTTAACTGTATCCGCTGCACCATGTCACCTGCAGGACTGTGGCATGACGTGCAGAGGCTCAGTTTACCACAGTGAGAGAAAAACAGTGGATTGGTGCTGTCTTCAAAGGCTTCTGCCCCTAATAGCTCTTCTTTTCCTGATGCCTTGGAACAAGGCTTTCTACCCACAACACTGACGGCCACAGCCGTCGCTCTGCATAATTTGTAGATTCGAAAAATATCCAGCCAAATAGAGGGCACTTTTTTTATTAGATGAACTTTGATATTGGGCACTGAAGTATTTGGCCTCATGGTACACACTAACGTTCCTCTTCTAGACAGATGTTGAGCTCTGGCCATGCAAATCCTGTAAGCAGTGCTAGTCAGGGCTTGTGTGGGGGTAAACCTTAGATTGCTTTTCATGATTCTTTTTGTCCTCCCAAATGTCTTTGTGTAAACGTCAGAAAAGGGAGGATCAAAAGAATTGAGGAAAAGTTTGTAATGCAACTCAAGGTATACTTTTTTGTGGTTAGTTCCCTGAACATATAGTCTAAGTAGAAGTGACTGTCCTCCTCTAAACTTCTACAAAGCCAAAGAGAAGGGTTGTGCGATTGTTAATTTGAGATAGGTATTTGTTGTGAATTGCGGCAGAATGGTATACTTTTTTTTTTTTTTGTAAAAGAACAGCGGTTTGATGAATTAAGGCCAGCTGCAATTTGTCCTTTCTTTGTTTTTATCTCCTATTATACAAATGATGATGAATCTCACTTTGTGCCGGGGAACCCACACGGGTTAGTAAGGGCTGGTGAGGTTTGCACTGCACGAGCGCAGATTTGACGTTGAATTGGTAAAAGCAAAGACACCAGAATGTTTTCAATTTACAATCAAATGCTGGGAGAGAAAGCTAAATGAAACCTGCCTCAGCCCTCTGGCTCTCTTTTGATTGGTTTTGGAAAATGAAGCCTGATCGTGTAACTAGTGCTAAGAGTGCATCATCTCAACCTCGCAGTGCCCTCTCCCTCAAATGGCCAATGTGATGATTTGATGAATCATAGTTTCCAAGGTGCTTGACGATGTCCATTTTTTTCTGTTTTTGTCTCAGTGTGTTTGAGTCTCAGAGCCCTAACATTATCATGTGGTATCAGTGTTGAATCAAAAACTGTCTTATACATCCTCTGTCTTTGAATGTGGCAGAGCCGGAGGTGCATGTATGTGTAATATGGTCTTAACTTTGGATCACTTTTGGTTGCTTCAAAAGGCAGGGAAAACCATTCACATATTATTTCAGCAGAGCCATAGGAGGTCTGTCTAGTAAAGATGGTTATTTACAGATATCTTTTCCAATTGTATTTTTTACTCTCCCTTGGTATTGATAACTTATGCTTATTTTCTATAATCGCATGTTTTGCCACACTAATACAGCACTGTTGTAGATAGAGGACATGATGGTTGATGGTGCCTGGCGTCACCACCAGCTAGAGAACAGAAATCTTGCAACTAATGTTGTATGTTTATATCGCCTAAATGTCACTGTTTACATCTCTCTGGGATAATGCTCAATTAATTTTATGTGTCGTCATGAGTAACCCATTGTCTCACTATGTAACGCATTAAAGAACTGAAGCCTTCTCACACAGGGGGTGGCTTGGTAGAGACTGGAAACAAAGCTTCTACCCCCCCCCCCCTTAATCTGAGGACTCCAAATGAGTCTCAGTAGATTTTTCAAATTGTACCCGTGTGAGGCACGTAACACCTGCTTTTTGGTCATGCGGTGATGAGAGCGAGTAGCTCCTCTAGCCTTATGATTAAACTGTTAGCTGTCATGTCCTGATGAACTGTTCATATGGTGCCTGAAATGCTCAGCTCCACTATCCTCAATATGTTTATTTTAGAAGTGGTTGTAGTCTAGTCATGGATTTCTTCAGAGCAGGCTCTCGGATAGATCTGACTTCAGTAAAAGCATCACACTCATGTCCACAAAGGACTACAGCGAGTTAACAATGCTGGCTTAAGACTGGCTGTCTTATTTTTACCTACTCACTATATTGTGTGTCAACTGTGTTGCTACAAATGGCTCAGATTTTCCTTTTCATTGCCTCTGTTGCCTACCTGTTATTTCAGATCAACACAGTGGTACAATATAGATTTCTTCAAATGGGTTCATAATAATGATGCAGCAGGGGCTGACAATGCTTATCTGAGCCACAAATGATGTAATAATGAGTAAACGGAACACTAATAACAGGCCAAGGAATTTGTTTACTCCATGTTTACATTCCAGTGATGCGTGAAACGAGTTGGGAAATGCACTTCACAAGTTTATCCTGGTGTATTTTAACATACCAGCCATCCCGTTGGAGGTACACAGCCTGTGTCATATGGAGACAAAAACCAAGTGGTCATGATGATGTCCCTGCCAGGCTTGTAGTTTTTTAATTAATGCAGCCAGCTGTAGGTTACACTGCACATATTTGTCTTGTACAATTTCTATTTAATTCTAATAACGTCCCCAAACATTTTCTAATATTTTGTGAACTTTTTGCATCACATGCTTACGCTCTTTTTTACTGTCACTCATATGTTTGAATGGTCTGAGTGCAACATCGGTCGGATCATGGACAGTCCAAATAAAGAGGTTCAGTTCTTTTGCAACTCAATTTGTGGCCTGTGCTTTTGTCCATCTTATTATTGCAATTCACACACGCCTTTTGCTTGATAAAAAAAGGAGTATTAAAGACATTTTTCCCTTTTTCCTAGCAGAATAAAACAAATCATGTTTTCACTTCCGGGTCACACGATTCCCTTTTTTTCGTGTTTCGTCGAGCTAATGCTATGTAGCCGCCTTTGCCGTTAACGTCATTAGTTTATCAAACAAGGAAGGCTGTCTGTTTCGCAGGGAAACTTCGCGACAAGTAATTGAGGTATGTTCTCAGTTCGTGTTATTGCAGTAAAGGGTAAGTAAAAGCTTTTCTAGGTGCGTTTGAACCTTCCATGCTAAAGAAGAGAGTATCCAAGTTAACTGAGTGCTAGCTGCTCTGCTAACTTAGCCTCTGAGAATAAACAGTTGCTTGCTAAGATGCTAGCTCGGTAGCGCATCCTAAAATGTTAATTTATTTCTTTCTTCAAAGTTACAAATGAGTCAAAAGAAGTGCGGAATAATTTCAAATTAAATAAACCTTTTCCGCCAGTAGGTACTAGTCTTGTTTCAGAGCAAAAGTTTATATATGCAGTTTCATCAGTCCATAATCTCTTGTTAGCAGCCAGTTGATGTATATTGCTTGATATGATTAATCACTTCAACATAATTCCTCATTTTAAGAGTTAAACAGGGAAAACCAAAGTCAATGTTGCTTAAATAATATTTTAGTAAAAGAAAAATAACATTGGGAAACTTCAGTTACTGTTTTTTTGTTTTGTTTTTCGTTAAAATTGTCTGGCTATGTCTGTCAGTTTAAAGATGATGTCAGTATTTTGCTAACTTCCAAAAACTTTAAAAGAATTGGTTGACGTTAAGAAAAAATCATGTAGAGGAGACCAACTCAAATTGTCTTCGGTATTGTAATTCTTTGCCAAATTATAGGCATTTGATTATGCAATGATTTACCCACTTTTATATTCAGCACGATTATTTAGATAACTTTATCAAACAAAGCTGGTGTAAACGTCAACGTTAGTACTTCACTGACAATCTAATCCATTACTATGTCCTAAAAACTTTTCTTTCCTCCAAAAGTCTGATTTCAGTTATTCACTCAGATTGTATAAATGTACTGAAATACTTACTGCATGATGACTGATCATTTTCATATAATGAATTGAAGAAAAAGCTAAGGTAAAACTAATATAACATTCGAACATTGATAAAACAGCCGGTCTTCCTCTTTCGAGCAACAAAATTAATTGTCTTGCACAAGTCAAGCACCATAAATGTTGCAGTTGTAGTTTATGCTGGTCTTTTTTCTCTTGCTGATCTGAAAGATATGTTTATAAATTGAATGCAATCGGCACCTTTCTTGGCAATGGAAAAAGTCAGGTGTAATTTCAATTTTTTTAAACTGTCTTGTAGTCTTCATTAAGTTACTTCAGAGCACTATGCTGTTTCAGTTGCATCAGTTTTAGATTAGTGCATGCAATAGATCCCCAAGAGTACATTACCAAAAGTGGGAAAGTAACTCTTTTAGGTTTATTTTAGAATGTTTATTCTAAGGTTAATCTTTTTTTCTTTTATTTTGCAGGCTTAATGTTTGACTGGCCACTATGATTGGATCATGATGAGAGCACTTCAAACAAGAACTATGGTTAGGTTTGCTCAAAGATAACTGCTGGTCCAAGTCCTCATAATGTCGTTGCCAAAAGAGTCAGGAAACAGAGGTAAAGAACGGGAGAGGGGAGCCCGTCCAAAGGTGAGACAAAGCCGCTCAGAAGAAAGGCGAGATGCAGTTGGTGGCCGGAAAGGTGGAAAGGGGAAAAAGAAAAATCTCTCTTCTCATGAAAAAGCAGCTGAGCGGCCTGTGAGCGACGGCTTTGAATATGGAGAACTTCTGAGCGAACTGGATGCCAGACACCAAACTTCGTCCTCTCCTCAGAGGGAGAGTTGGAAATGGCAGGGCTTGGACGCCACAGCATTGTTACTCGGGCAGGAGGGATTTCCAGCCAGACCGGGCGTCGGAGTGGTTAGCGTGGCTACAGAGTTACCTGCTGTCAGTGAAGCAGATGGCAGAGGGGCGAGCAGCAGTCGCACTCTCAGGCAAAAAATCCAAGATGCCATGGGGCAGTGTTTCCCGATAAAGACACACAGTGCAGCAGCACCCGCATCAGCACAACCGGCTTTTCCAGCGTCGGCTCCCTGTGCCTCCTCCAGGCGGAAAATCCATCTCAGTGAGCTGATGTTGGATGACTGCCCTTTCCCTGTAGGATCAGAGCTGGCTCAGAAATGGTATCTCATTAAGCAACACACGGCCCCCATTACTCAGCCTCCCCTGCTAGATTCTCCAGTAGTTTGCAGTTCTCCAGCTTCCACCCTCCCTCCTGTGGTGGAGGATGTAGATGATAGGTTACGAGAACGCCGGCGCATCAGCATTGAACAAGGCGTGGAGCCACCACCCAATGCAGAGATCCATACATTTGAGGTGACAGCTCAAATTAACCCTCTCTACAAGCATGGCCCTAAGCTGGCTCATGGGATGAATGATTTAACCGGGCCGGACAGAACCTCTGCACATCAACAGCAGCAGCTTCTTCTCCAAAGACAACAGCAACACCAACTCCTACTGCAGAGCTGTTTAGACACTCTTGATGAGGTTGTGGCATCAGCGTCGGCCTCCGTCCACAGCTGTGACATAGCCCCTGACCCTGTGGTCGACGAAGAGGAAACAGCCACCAGCATGACTTCCAGAGCCATGTTTCCTCCGACCGAGCAAAAGCAATGTCATGATGGCTACCGTGTTCACACTCAGATAGATTACATTCACTGTTTAGTCCCAGACCTGCTGCGGATCACCAACCTCACATGTTACTGGGGAGTCATGGACCGCTACGAGGCAGAAACGCTGCTGGAGGGGAAGCCAGAGGGCACTTTCCTCTTGCGCGACTCGGCCCAGGAAGACTACCTCTTCTCTGTTAGCTTCCGACGCTATGGGCGCTCACTTCATGCTCGCATCGAACAGTGGAACCACAATTTCAGTTTCGATGTTCACGATCCCAGTGTCTTCCACGCTCCCACAGTCACAGGGTTGTTAGAGCACTACAAGGATCCCAACTCCTGCATGTTCTTTGAGCCCCTCCTGTCAAACCCCATCCACCGCACACAGCCTTTTAGCTTGCAGCGCATCTGCAGGGCAGTCATAAGCAGCTGTACCACCTATGATGGCATAAACTTGCTCCCAATTCCAAATGCTTTGAAAAAACACTTGAAAGAATACCACTATAAACAGAGGGTGCGTGTACGGCGGATGGATACGTGGTGGGAATGAAGAAGCATAGCAGAAAAAAAAGACTTAACCAAATTTGTTTTTTAAGCCTCCACTAAAAGGACTGAATAGTTGGTTGTGTTTTTCTCGCTACAAGACTTTCTCAGCCCATACTACACTGTTCTTATTTATTTTAACCTGCTGTATGTCTTTACATTTGTCTTAACCCACACCGATGAAGTAATCTCAGTGAGATTGCACACTCAGTTCCTTATGCTCAAATTAAACCAACTGTTTTAAGATCTGTGGTGCTCACTTGGCTACATCTCTTGTTTTTTCAAGTGTGACTTGATTAGCCTAATTACGCGGTGATAGGGGTATGATTATAATAGAGCTATTCATCAATCACACACTGAGAAGGTGAAACATACTGTACTGAAAAGGTTTCCTTCTTGTCACTGAGGTGTTGAGTTGCAGCATGTTTGCAGAATGATTAATTTTATGCCGCATTAGCTCAGGGCTGATCGGAAGCTTTCAGACTTGGGCCCATATGTTTCTCTGTCTTATTAGAAATGGGAAGGCTTGTGATCTGAAGGCATTATTGTATTGTGACATTAATATTTAGGGCGCTGTGCAGTGCATCAGTCGAAAAAAAGAAGAAAAGAGCAACTGAGACTCCAGAAGTTCTTGTTTTGCTGTCATCAAACATTCAGTTCCATCTTTACAGCGGACATATTTAGTCTTAACATCATGATATCACTGTGTGTGTGACAACAGACCACATTTCTGACCACATACTATCACAGGTAGCTGCTAATCCGGTAAAACACTGCGCTCATCGGGTGATAAGGTAGTTTTTTTTTTGTTGCATTGTTCCGCCAATCGCGGCTCAGATATGAAATCATTCAGCTGATCAGCTTTCAGCCGATGTCGCATAACCATCTGCGGGTTCCCGATCGGGTCAAATTGTATGCCGCTTGTGCCAGCTGTCTTCATTAATTTTGAAGAAGAGGATCAAATGTAACCTTTATGAACTTGTCACCAGCGATGCAGATGAATTGTCAGAATGCAAAGTGACGGCCGAGCTGCCCACTTCCATTAATCTAGAAGTTTGGTCCGGCTTTTGTTTTTGTTTTTTCTAGCTTTCCATCTAATTATACTGAGAAGCCCCAGGACCCCGCAGAATGAAATGATCTTGCTATACTTCCCGCTACTGGAGAGAGGTGGGCTGTTACTATGCTGATCGTCCTTTCCAGTTTAATGATAAATTACCCTAATGAAGTGGTACAGGTGAAGTTTTGAAAAATAGGAGAAACGAGAGGAGCTTGAACAGATTTTGAGCGGTGTCTGGGGATTGACACAAGTTTTCATGGAGACAAAAATCTTCAAGCTTTGAAAAGCTTTCCAAAGCTTCAGCCCTGGTATTAGAAAACAAAAGCTAAAGCCTCTGAGGAGAGCCAAAGCTGTTTAGTGTACATTTAGGAACAAATACTTTTGCTTTGAGTGTTTAGAAGTAGAGGCTGCTGTAGCATGTTTGGGATATTTTAGAATGTTTCCGAACAAAGGACGGCCCCAAGCACAGAAGGAATATCTGCCAAACTGAGCAATTACAAAGATAAAATCAATACAGTGCATTCAATCCTAAAACAATTGCATTTAGCTTTTTATTTAATAATTCTACATAGTCTGCATGGTCTCAAGGAACACGCTGCAAAATCAAGCGATTTTTGTCTGAGAAAAATGTCCACAAAGATGCTTTTCCTCTTTTCATGCATGAGCAGAACGATTTGTTGCAGTGTTTGATAACTCGGCACTGAAGTCGCATTTTTCTCCTCACGGACGGCGTTTTGTTTGCCCACTAATTGTTGTCCGCGCTAGGCCAAGATCAAAAAGGACAACAATCCCCAGTCAAGCATGGAGAACGCCCCCCCCCCCCACTCCCTGTGATGGCTGATTTGATGCGCAGAATGTAAATAATCTGTGCTATTGTCTTAAAAGTGATCCCAAGGCCCTATTGAAGCCTGTGTTCAAAAGGTAAAGCCTGGCCTTTGTATTCTTAATTAAGTCACTATAAAAGTGCAACTATAAAATCAGATTTACTGTAATGGATGACGCTTGACCGGTCATGCACACACTGTGTAACCCCTACACGAGCAGTTTCAGCCCTATGACAGCACAAGGCTTTTTCATTGTATTTTTAATAGATTACTGGCAGATATCTCCCCATAACAAAATATATTTTGTGTTAAGACCACATTTGGTGATGTATTCCATGGATTTCTTTGCTTGACATTTGTTCATATCATTGGAAATGAGTTTAAACAAGAAATCAGCTAAAAGAGAATTAATAATGTTTCAAAACAGGCAAAAATAGAAAAACAAGGATTTTTTAACAAGTGTGGTGTTGAAATAAATAAACTAAAAGTTAATTTTCCTGAGACATTAGTAGGAAATTATATCATTGTAAAAAAAAAAAAAGAAGTGTGACCAGTTGAACTTTGAATTAGAAGGGGTTCAGATAATCATTTTCTTTTTTAGCTCACCAACACATAGCACATTTTCTTTGATATGCAGCATCATGCGGTGCATACTGTATATGCAGTATAGGCATTATCAGCACAGCAGGGGGCTCTAAAGAGCTTCAACCTGTCACACACCAACTGTTCTCGGGCCAGTGTGTGCTTTGTGTGTGTGTGGGGCATTGAGATGGTGGGATTGAGTTTGGTTGCTGCAGCTGGCAGTTATCATGCAGGTATTATGGGCCCGGGGGAAAAAAGGAGGACTTTTCTTTTCCAGGATCCCGTGGCCCAGAGGAACAGGATGCTCAGATGAAGCAGAAAGCTGATTGGCTACACATACTTAGTGTGTTTGTGCCTGCCCGGACCTATTTTTCCCTTCCTTCTGTCGAGGGAGGAGATTTTCCTCCGAGCTTAATCTCTACTATTGAGAATCACGGGGGTGGAGAATAAGCTTTGGATGATCGTGACACCTGGGGACAATTACTTTTCCAAATACTGTAATCTGCCAGTCATAATCTAACTAATGCCCCCAAAAAGGCTTGACATTTCACAGATTGGCCTTATTTGAGACTGGAAACATCCACAACCACTCAGCCCTTTTTAGTAGGGCTGTGCTTTTGGGGCTGGAAGCAGACCCATATAGACCCAACTGCCATGAGATGCAGAGTGTATCTGGGCCATTAATTCTGCGAAGGGTGTATCAAACCAATTTTGAATTCCTTCAAGATGCACACAGCCAGACATGTTTCCCCTCATCCAGCCAGCCAGGAGGAATACATTTCTGTCAAAGAGGGAACACTGCAGATGGGAATGGCAGTTGTTTGTTTTTAGGTGACTGCTTTGTGTGTGATTTTGGAGGTAAATTGACTTCTTTGAGTTAAATTTTCAGAAGAAGTTCCTCACTTTAAAACCAAGAAGCCAAATCCCTGAATCCAATCAGTATTCCAAAGTCTCCCGGTTCCTCCCCCCAGGAGTAACACGATCACACAGAAAAGCTGGACAGACTGGAGTTTTTTTCCCCTGGAAGCAAACCATTTTTCACAATTTTTTCCTTCACACCTTTTTTAAAATCCACACTCCTGTTTCAGGCATGAAGGAGCTCATGCAAAGACTCCGCAACATCCATCTTCTAATTTGGATCTGTTCATACTCATACTGCTCGGTCTCACACTGACTCCATTTTCACTTTCCTCTCCGCTGACAGCTTGCTGAGGTAAAACAGGACGACATGCGGCAATTCAGCCAACTGACGCGACACAATCGATACAATTGTAACGCGACACAACAGTCCACACAATGTAGAAAATCTTAAACTGATCTGAAATTGTGGCTTTTGAAATGTTTATGAACTATAAAAATCACAGCGTTACGGAGGTACAGAAAACATAGATGTAAAGACAGATGAGTGTAGGCTGTTCTGAGAGTTGCTGATCATAAAAGGGTTCACTGCGAATAGGGCCCATACATCATTGATGAAAGGTAGAGAAATTTTTAATTTCATAAATGATATATTACCTTGCTAAACACCTGCTCTGTGACTAATTAGGTTGTTGCGCAACCACTGCAGTGACCAGGAATGTGTAGCCCTCATCAGCTTGTTGTTATGAGAGCCATTCCTCTCAATAGGCATCTTTCAGACTAAGCCCATTCTCAGGTTTTCTTTTTCGACCCCTTAAATTTATCATAATGAACATGACAAATTGAACTAACAGGAAAAACGAGTTGATGGATGCAAGACATGTAAAATCTGTATTCAGAGCCAGCCTCGCAATCTGCTATTAACATTGGTTGTCTTGCAAATGAAGCTTGAATCTTGGGGAAAACAAGGCGATGAAACGAGATTAGATTGATAAGATTACCATTTAAGTCCTTAAAGTGAAAATGATTTGGTTTGCCTTGAATTGGTTCCCGTTTGTTGAGACTGAGCATAAACCGTGTATCTGTGGCAATCTTGAAATATTGTTGAAGGGAAAATTCAGGAACCTAACTAATTAGTTTTATTCATTGTGTCCATGTTTTTTTTAACCGACTAAAACAAAACGGACATTTTGTTAAGTAAGTGGACCACGTAATTATTTTTTTAACTTAATAGTTCAATTGTCATTCATCCTGTCAAATATATGTATTTAGTTGGTTTAAAATTGCACGTTTTGCTGTTTTTCACTAAAAGTAATTTCCCCAGACTGAAACCACAACACCAAATTGGTTTGCATTGTGCACAGAATGAACACTAAATTTAACATTCACACAAATGCCAAGGAAATGTTTCCATCATGGGAGAATTACTCATCCGTAGCGTTTACCTGTACCAATTCAACTGCAGAACAGACTGCTTTAATGACGCTGCCAAAAAGGGACGAATACACATTTACTGTCTCGGACAACTTGACAAGTTTAAAGTTGGCAGTTGTAATCATACCGCTCTTCAAAGACCCATGACATCTAGTGTTAATAATTATGTTTCAAGAACCAAACGTTAGATGAATACAAATAAAGTGGCCTTGGTAGACAAAATCTATTACTTTGCTAAAACACACAAAAACACAATTTCATATGACTAATATAAACAATTATACAAAATATAGAATAAAATTAAGGCACTTAAATGTATTCAAATATTATTCAAAATTAAATGAGAAAACATTTTTGATATTTTAAGGCCAACTGTTGCCGACTAGGCAGCCTGAAATGAGCCTAGGTAAGTCAAAACTCCAACCAGTATGTTGACCAGACATTTTCAGTGTGAGCCAGGGCCTCTGTTTCCTGACAGCGACACCACCAATTATAGTGAAGTACAACTTCCCTACAATTCTTCTCATTTTCCACCAAGCTTGATCCTGCAGAGCTGTTTCATACAAAAAAAATAAATCAATACAGAAATGATATACTAAGAAACATAAGAAAAATGATTTTCTTCAATGGCCAACTCATTTATTTCATCCCACTTCTTATTATGTCATTTTTATTTTTTAGTCGAACACCTGGTAAAAGCCAGCTTTTGACATTACAAAGTTAATGTCGCATTGCTGATTGGATTGAAGACTAAAAGCTGCAAACCAGCAGAGGCAAGAGAGGAAAAAGATTTTCTCCTGCAAATTTGGGAGATATAATGGACCAAACCGTCAGATCAAATTCAGACTTTTTGAGACATGAATAATGGAGACTGGGAGAGAACACCACAGAAGACTCTCAAAAAGATACACTCAGCACAAACACATACTCACAATGCTGCAGAGCTCATAATGGACCATTACGATAATGATGAAAGATTCACGACATGATGAGATGAACTGGAGCCCACTCAGGTGATCTCTGGCCTCTGTCAAAAATTCCCAGGAGAAAGAAAGTAATTCTTGTGTAATTAAATGATGCTTTTCTGCTCTTGGCAGCACAGCTTTGGCTTTGTTGATCAACATTATGTTTTTTTTGTTTTTCACCGCGGTAGCTCTGTCACATTTTGGCTTGAATTAGCTGTTCTGATCACTGTTTGGGATCAAATTTGGTTAATAAAAGATCTGTCTCATAGACTCTTGCGCTGACTTTTGTGAGCCTGCCAGGTTGCTGCTTCAGTTTAGACCATTTGTGTAATTAGCTTTTGGTTACCAGGCTGCCAAATAATGTCAAATCAGACTCTTATTATTTTAAATGTGCACAAAGGCTCTATCTACAAAAATAGATTTCTTTTAGAGCAATTTCGTATTCGCTGCACTCATGTTAGCACAGGTGCTGTATCAACTCTCTGTCTACTTCCTTTCCTTTGGATGAAGTTATTACCTCCAAGTAGGCTCCATTCTTGTCAACATGAGTGACACACATTTTGTCGGGAGTGCTGACCAGCTGGGACCAGGGAAGCAAGCAGCAACATTTTGCACATTTGATATTTATTGCATTCTGAAAGATGACCTACTACTACTAGCAAATAGTTTTTCTTCTTTGGGCATTGTGTTTTTTAAAAAAAACATTTCACCCAGGGCTACCATTTTCCTTTTTCTTTAAACTAACGAGTTTTATTAAGTATATCTTTCAGACACATTTAATTAAACTTATAAAAATAATCTTCAGCCACTTAGAATGCTGAATGACTGAATACAGGTAAAACAAATGAACTAATTGAACTATTTTCTCTCTCACTCATGTAAGAAAAGAACAGACACAGCAGCCGCAAGGCTAAGTTTACTTGTTTTCTTTTTCCTTTTCCCTCTTTTACATCTCACGCACGCTTGCAAGCGCAACAAAAAATTATGTCTGAGGCTGATTCTAAATTTGATTAGAAGGTTCCTGAAGCTCCGCGTTCCTCGCAATTAAGGATCATGTCGTAAAACGGGCATTGCAGATGCAAAATAGCCTCCTAACTGTCTAAAATGCAAACTAACATTGATTAGGCTTTGATGTCTCTAAGCATGTTTAACTTGCGCTAATAAAAACTAATTATTGTGTTAGCCCAATGTTTTTCACCCACGACTGCTGAAGCATTTAGTCAAATGCCCTATTAGCATGCATCTATGCCTCACTGTTTCACAACGATAAGCCCGGGCCACTTTGATAAACATGTACTTGCAGGGTCTTAGTCCAGTTTTAGAAAACTCCAATTTGGAGCATTTTGGCCAGTGTAGCCTTTTCACAATCACCTTGGCTGGAACAACATTGATTTTGATCTATTAATATGTTTGATGTAATGGCCCCAGGGAGGCAGGCAGGCTGCCTTTTGCTAGGAGGCAGCAGTGTTAGACACCACACCACCATGCAGCCAAACAACTTACTCATCTCTGTCATTTCAAGAGCAAACGTGTGCAATTTTAACATTAAACAGAGAGTGATTGAAACATAAAAAATGATGAAACAAAAATCTGTTTTTAATTGATAGAGACGATGCTTTCAAAGTCAGGTGGGAGTTCGTACTAATCTTTTGTGACTGTGCCAGAAGCAATGTTGCAGTTATAGACATACATAGTGAAAAATAACAGAGTTATTTGTGTTTTTTTCCCTCTATTTTCTTTTGCATTTGTGCAGCAGTTTTGAGGCTCCAGTGGACGTTCAACAACAGGCATGTTTGACAGGCCACCGCATGAGACGTGTAGGCTAAAACAATAAAAGCAATGACAGGTGAGCTCAGTTTAGCTACTTTAGTTTTTCTGTCACTTTAACTGGGCTCCCGAAGCAGAATAGAAATTACCATATTTTTTTACTTCTTACTGTTCCACACATTTATCATTATTTAAATGTTAATGTACATGAAAGAGACTCAAATCCTCTGGATCTATTTCTATTCTGTACACTATTATGCAAATATTTTCTTCCTCCATTTTATTTCTTAGATGTTTTGTTTTTATTGCGATCAATAAAACATCCAAATAAGAATTGATCGCTTTGAACAAATGTCTTTTTTTGAATGAGGCACGTCACAATGCCCGCAACGTTTTACATTTCTTTTGCCTCAGCGTTTCCAGGGAAAGTGAATAACTTATTTAAGACACATCTTAAGAGTCGGGTATGGATTTTCCTGAGCATGTGACAGTGAGAGGAGACTTTGGTTCGTTGGTAGCAGCCGTGGAACAGGTGTTTTCAATAACCCTGACTGATTAGCTCTGCAGTCAGGGGAAGGACTGCAAGAGCTGTTTTACCCACTGACAATCGTGTAGTTTTCCTGAAGTGCTGGAAAAGATTCATCAGGGGTTTGAGGAAGATGCCAATCATGTGCAAACTGACAACACCTGAATGTGGGAGAAAGAGCGATCACTCAAAAAAGAAAACACCTTTGTGAACTGTGGCTTTAAAAGCACGAGGTGAAATGCCATCAAGATAATAATCTTTGCCTATGATGAATTTTGGAGTTTTTAAAATGATTAGAAAATGTTTTTTAAAAAGTCACAAACCTGGTAATGGTTTGTGACTTTTTAAACACTGGTTAATACTGTTTCCTAAATTGTTTTAAATTATCATTAGACTACATTATTTGCTTATTTCAGACAGAGGAACTAATGTTGACAGACTGAACAACACCACCTGAGGACACAGTATGAAAGGCTCTGAATGAACATGTCTGTATGCGGATGTCACTAGAAGAATTATTTTGATGGCTTCTATGAACTTTGCTCCTAGTTGCTTCTATCTGCCCCCTGATTCATGTTCTGTGAGACATAATATAGCATACTGCTTTCAGTACTCCACCACTGTCAGATTTAAATTAGATATCATCATTTGAATGATCAACAATATAAGGAAAGAAAATGTAACAATCTCATAAGTTGATCTCATAAGTGTTTTTGTCCTTTTTTGTAGGAGGGACGATTCTTGATTTGTGTATGGAAACTCTCATTTTACTGCTCCCACTAACACAGCAAAAGCACACCCCATTTTTGTTGAATAAACTAATGGCTATCGCAATGAAAAGCTAATGGCGACATGCCGATGACTCTTTGAAACAACGCTGCTTTACTTTTGTGACACCAAAATGCAGCACACTGCAACCCTAATCAAGGCTAACCCATTTCATTCTGCTTTGTGTTATCAGGCTGCAGCCATTAGCGTGCCCGCATAGAAGCAGAAACCTTGAGTTTTAAACTAATTATAAATATTGTGGCTCTCAGTTTCACCTTTCCAATTTATGTTTTATTCACCAATGAGATCTACTGGGAGTTTGGTTTTATTTAAGATGCAAGGCATTGTGTGATATTTCTTATATTTCTTATATTTTAAGGAACAAAAGAATAGCAAAAATCTTGACCCAATCTCCCCCAACATTTTATTCTAAAAAGATTAAATGGAATTTAAAAACACCATTGTTTATATGAGAACTGTGTAGTCCGTTAAAGAATACCAAAGATATACTTATTTAATATGAAATTAATAATGTACCAGTCATCCACATCCTGCATTACCTTTTGTGCTGAAAAGGTGACAGGAAGATACGTTTATATGAATATGCCTGTGGAAATTCAAATGTATTATGCCTTATGCAGGTGTCATAACAGTTTATCAAGTCAGTTTTCTATATTATTTCTGCTGCATATTTTCTATGAATTAACTGTTACCATCAGGCTCATTGACAGGGGCTGTTCTTGTATATTGTTTACTAATTCATGGCGTTATATCCTTTTTGCCTTCAAGGTCCCCAACAAGGTAAAAGGTATAGTTCTGCTATAACTAGATTGGATCCACTCTCCTTTTGTACACCGGTAGACCCACTCAGACAAGAGCACTGTACGTTTTGTTTTTAATATTCAGAGTTATTATTTCTTCCCCGGAAAGCTAAAGTTTGATAAAACATTGTTTGTTTTTTATTGGCAACATTTGATAAAGCAGTTGAAGTAAACCTTTATGAAAAAGTGAGAAAGTCAGCATATGAGGTGCAATAGCAAAGCGCAACAGGGACTGTAGTGAGATACCGATCAGTAATATACCAGATAGCAAAATATGGTTGAATCAACGTTGAAATAAGGTAAAGCAGAGATACTGAATCCATGTTGAAACCTGACATTTTAATGATACAAAACCTGGTTGGTGACTTACATGTTGAATCAATGTTTGGCTGTCAGCCATTACTGATACTATATCAACGTCCATCCAACCACTATCTGAATTGTAATCTACAAGTACATTTCTGTTGATTTTATATTGAATCAATGTTGATTCAACCCTCCTTGAAGTGACTTGCAACAGTTTTGTGTCTATACATTATACACAGTAAGTAGTAATATTTCAATCACAACCCACTGTCCTCAACATATGGCACTTAATCTAAAACCTGATAAAATCCAGTCCAATAATAAAAAACTCTTACCCAGAGCTCAGAGAGGAGGAAAAGGGGTAGTAGGAGGTGTGGGGGCTGGTGTAGGGTGTGTGTGTGTGTGTGTGTGTGTGTGTGTGTGTCGGGGGGGCGTTGACAAACAGCATACGTTGATTCAACATTGATTAGACTTTGGAATTTCAATCGTTAGACAACATTAATTCAATAACATCTTTTCAACGTTGGTTAAGTAGCTAGAATTAGATTGCTGGATGGTTGATCAAACATCAATCGTCAACTTTAACCAGAAATCAACGTTTTGACCGTAATTTAACATTGAACAGACATGTTTGGCTATCTAGGATGCGGCACAATCTGGCTCCAGATTAATTTATTTCATGCATAAACCCTCAGGACTTCCATAGAGTAAGTGTTTCACAGTATAGGAAAACGAGAAGAATTTGAATTAATACGTAGTCCCTCAAAAGTGGTGGGATAAAGAAAAAGAATAATGAGCTCCTAACTAATCTTAAAGCAGCATAATAAAATAATCAGGTTTTAAAAGGACTGTCAAATCAAGACTATGTTACACAAACTTTGACCTTGGTATATTCAACAAGTGGAAAATATATTTTTTAGAATGAAACGCATTACAAAAACAATTCTTCAAGAAGACCAGACTTATCTGTGGGATTCACCTCCTAAAAGTGTTTTCAGCAGCCTTACCTCAGCCTGATCCGTCGGGCTGTTCCACGTGTCAAACGTCTCTTTCTCTGATTACTCAGTTCCACAGTAAGCCACGGTTCTGAGTGTTTGAGTTTCTGTGAGGGACAAACTTGTTTTATCCAGTATCTATACTCGTGAGATGTGTTGTTTTGTTTTTCTCTCTACTCTTTGTACTCACAGCCCACAGTTAAATGGGTTTTTTGTCACATTCTCCAGGCACTGCGTGCCCATGAAAGCAGGAAATATTACCATTATTTTTTTACCTGTATTCCTTTTACTTTACAACCATCAATATTCTAATTTTTGTGTATATAACAGAGACTCAAATCTTGTGGACCTGTGGAGTCTAAACACGATTAGTTGTTCATCCTTGGAATGTTGTGAACCATTGCCTCTTTGTCAGAACACATTTACGTTTTGTTTATGAGGGAAAGCTTTGGCTCTCTCAGAGGCTCAACTTCTTGGATCAGTGGAGTAGTTTGTTTTTCTTGGCTTGAAAAATTGGTCAGGGAACGGGCTTGGATTTCTCCCAAAAAGTTTTCCTTATGTGTTTTTGTGACGTACTTGGCATGTAGTGCTCTTCCATGTAACGGCGCCATCCATTTTCCTGCCATCAGCAAAACCTCGGGGAATTCGATCAATGAGAACACACTTTATTGAGATCTGCCTCTTCTCTGGAGGAGGCTACCTTCAGAGCAGCTATGAAGTGCACCGAGATTAAGTATTGAATTACAATATAAACAAAATAGCTCCCATAAGTCAATGTTTTGCTCCGCTGGTTGTTGAAAAGAGAGCAGACATTCACTCTTATCACAATTCCACCTTATTGAAATGTTTAACCCAAAAGTCGGACGGGTTTTGAATGTATCCCAGCCTCAGCACCTGATTCCCATTGAAGCTCCAGGCTTGTGCAGAGCTCAAGGATCTTCTGAATGGATGCATCCAATCAGATTTACGTGTATCAAAGCGGGGAAGAGTCTAAAACCTGCTGGACCACAAACCTCGAGGACTGCAGTTGGACAACCCTTTATTGATCTTTCAAATTTTGTTACTCTGTTATGATACCAAAGGTTGCTTGATAAATGCTTTTTTGAGCTAACTGTCAGTTTAAAGAATATGCAGAAGTTTCCTAAGTGCTAATTCATATTCCTCTCCATGTCCTCTCCTTCTATTTTCCTATTGGATTATTTCTTTCATAGACAAAATTGGTTGGGCTTACTGGTAAAGATTGATTTTTTGGGGGTATAATGGATCACATGAGTCTTCCCAGGGCAAATGATTTAAGCTGTGTCTCTGTTTCCACAAATTTGAGGGTGGTTCTCAGTAATAAAACTTAATGTGTTTGTCAAAAGAAAGAAAAATATGGCATCAGTTGAGATGTAGGAATTGATTTAGGATACCACTGGAAAATCTAGAAATATATGATCCAAGGTAACCTTTCATCTTGTTTGTCATGGATTGGAACAAATGTCTCTTTATTTAAGTCCACACGCAGATTATAGCATGTGAGGGGAAAAGACCCCTCCCCTGGTATAGCAATTTATTAATGGTTTGAAAAGGAGGAGCTCTCTGGCCATAATATCTCAATAACAAGGTTTTGATGTACAAGTATATAAAATCCTTTGAAAACATGAAAAGACATTTAATTTATTTTTGCCTTGTCTAAAAAAGACTCAACAGAGTTTGTATACAGTCTTGTCCTATATAGATGATATTTTGATGAAATCTCCAAACGATGACATGATGGAGGAAGAAGAGCAGACATCTGTTCAGCTGTGAAGTTTGATTCAGTTTTATTCAGTTAGGAGCTGTTAGCAATATTAAAACCTTTATACCAAATACAACTGAGTTATGTAGAGCTAAAGGATTAAAGATGCTCATTGTTCCAAGGAAGAACTGTGCTGATTTTCTCTCTGTATAAATCCTTTTAAATGCACCACTAAAATGCACTTTAAATTGCAAACAGATCTATTTGAAGCGAGTTCTGTGACCACAGATCAAAGGATTGCCACGCAAATGAAACTCTTCCACTGACAGACATGTGAATAACTCCAGGATCTTTGTTTCTGTCCATATTGTGCACAGTCAAATGTTTAAAATGGGGCTACACCAGCAATCATTAGTGTTGAAGGTTCAGACATGTATTCTTTGTTTGTGATCATAGACAGCCTTCAAAGTTGCTGTAATGAGCTCAAAATCTGATGCAGATTCATATGGTAAAATATCTTTTATATTGGCTTTTTATGATGCACTGATTAAGCAAAACCACTCTATTATTGAATTTTTTGGGTGCCAACATCCCCATATTCCAGTGTTTTCCTGAATTCTCTTTTTCTTTTTTTATGCCCCTGAACAGAATTAGAAACCAAGGATGGTTCCATTTTTTGTGCCGGCCAAAACTGTAATGCAACATTGTGCGATTCCTTGGCAGAAAAAAGGACATTGTCCTTGCTAGATGCTAGATTGAGGGAGACAGATTTTATAATGTTAATCAAAAGTAGGTGTGGCAAAGCAGAAAGAAGGCGAATGTGATTGCATTATTTCTTGGGATGATTGCACGTCTCTGGCACACGAGTTCAATCCAGCTGCCAGTTTCCCATATCTGTGACTTGGCATAACAGTAGAAACAAATGTTCCTAGTGTTTCTGCCAGTATGCTGTTCTACCTTTTTAAGAGTGCAAAGAACCGTGTAATTATGGAAGCTATTGTGGACTTTAACACAGCGGGGGTGATGTAGCATAGCTGCTTGTCACAGCTTTATTCTAAAATTATTTTCACCTTAATTTACTCAGGAATGGACAAGCATGGGTTTTACTGCTATTTTATGACAGTCAAGTATCTGACTTGCTAGTGTTTCAGCATGATGGAACATCCCAATGGCCTTTGTATGTCTTAAGCATTTATGCTCTCAGATAATTGTTGGAAATCAGTTTAAGATTGACAGACCTATTAAATAAATCTCAGTGTTGTCTCTAATTGGTCAGACCATGACTGGGATCAAGTGGAATCTGCATGCTGTCTAGCATTTGAAACTAAACTCTCTCCTTTTGGTGTTTTTTCACATTCATTTTGATTTTTTTTTTTTTGTAATTTAAGGTACACCTGCGTCATAGCCTGTGAAGTTTTGTATACTATAAAATGTAAAAAAATGTATCGACTCTAATATAAAAATATTAATAGTGACAGAACTGTCACTGTTGTCTCATCCACATGCTGTTGAGAGGACTGATCCCTCAAAAGCTATGTTCCTTGAAGTTATTTAAAGTAATTCCTACAAAGGCGCATAGAAATCATCTAAGTCTCAGTACCTTCCTGTAATACAATGTTAACATGTGATGCAGAATTATGTCACTTGCCATGAAAAAGTGGTAATAGATTAATAGAAATTTTACTGTTAATTTTACTAACTTGATTCTCCTGAAAGATTGCTAGTTTTTATTCAAACAAAGCCACATTCATCCCAACTTTGACCGTGGCCAGTAAAAAACTCAATTTGAAAAAAGGGAAATCCTCTTCTTGACTTTTTTGTTCATTATTGTTTATATATTTTACCATGTTAGAATATTCTTCTTTCTACCTACAAGGAATAATATTGTCTGTCAGTATTTTGGTACATTGTGGTGCCAGCTGGGAATATCCTCAACACCTGCTCTAATCAAGCAATCGTTTTCTTTTCCCTTGTTTTGCCTGAAAGGTGTTTGGAAGTCTATAATGTCCTCCGTGCTGTCTGAGCTGTCACAAAAATTCCAGTTCACATCAAGGAGCCCAGTGCCAAGTCTAAAGCACATGCCAATCTGTTCTTTTAGCGACACTGGTGAGGCTGCACACTGATAGTTGTATGTTTTTTAATGGATGAACACTGCTAGTCTGACTGGTGCCAGTAAGACTGGAACTTTTCCATGTGATTACTTATGCAACTGTTTTCAATTGTGTTTGTCTTACCACTAATATCCCAAAATGGTTTAACATCTTTGTAAAAAGTCAAATGCCTTTTTTTTTTATAAGCGTGTTCACTAAGTTGGTGAATGCAGCTATTTTGCTTTAATAACCATACATTGTCCAAGTTGTGATCATATTTTATTTAGTTTCTACATCAGCCTTTATTTTCAATTTTTTAAATGTTACTTTAGAAATAGTGCAATTGTTAAGTAGCAGAACAAGTTCAAGGCTATGTTCCCTATTTATTTATCTATCTATTTTTCTTCTTTATTGACCATATTTAACTACAGCGTTGCTATTCAAGCTTTCTCCTCAAATTCCCCCCATCACTCTTCCAATTGTTCAATTATTAGAGCCGCAAGTAGTTTTCAGATGCAGCTCACATTGACCCGACACTAAGCAGCTAAAGGGTTCCCCCTGATTGACAAGGCCATGTTTTAACAACTAGAAAACAGTGATGGTCTGACTGTTCCCATCAAATAAAGATGTGCAATTTTAGATGTTTAACTGAACGTTTTCATGGACTGATTTTACACACACTGCGTATTTTGATATATTTCAGTAAAATAGATTTAGCTACTATATTTTAAGGCCTGATAATTGACATTGTTTATATATACACTTCATTCTGAAAGCAACACAGCAAAACATTTTTCCTCCAAGCAGTCAGCTTTATTGAAATTAGGAGATAATTTATTTTGGGCCAAAGAAGTGAGAAATGCATTATGAATAATTATGAAAATGAGTTAATCTAAACACAGCTGTGATGGAAAAAAAGCAGAAATATATGGAGGATTGCGTATTATCTTCATAGTGGAATGTTGAGGGGAAAGTTACTTTTCTCTGTCTTTCTCTGTCTTCTTATGGAAATCATATGATACAAGGAAGACTTGAAAGTTGATTTGTACGCTTTATACTACCAGGTTGACACAAAGTTGTCTCTCTTACTTTCTCACTTGTACCTGAGTAAAACTTTCATAAATTCAGACAATTGAGCTTTTTTGGTGTTAATAAAAATATTCTGTTTATTCAGAATTAGTTAAGATAGATGCAATTCTCTGTGATTCATGCAATGATAAAAATGTTGATTTCATATGTTTGCCTGTATCAAATATTTCCACGCTAACACAATCAGATAAATGCAAACCTGGGCTTTGCACACCTTTCTTACTTCCTGTTGGACAAAAAGACCTGTGAATTTATTGGCTTGTGTTATTTAGTCTTACTTTGAAGGCTTATTTAAATCATAAGAAAATCACTCATTAAAGCTAAAAACTTGTTCACTAAAAGTGAAAACAATAACAGGAGAAACAGAAAGTTGATGATGCCTTCACACTCATTTCAGCCTCGTCATCCAGTCCCACCCGGAGCAGTTGTCTGCCATTGAGCGGGGTGGTGGTGGTTTGATCCCAGGTTACATGTTGAGGTGTTTTTGGGCAAGACATTGAACTCCCTTTCATCTGCAATGCTGCTTCAAATGAGGTGCTGCATCTACATCAACCCAACACAAAGCAACGTGGGAGCATTTTGTTTCAGTTATTGTGCTTCTCGTCACAGTCTTAACTGCGTGTGGGAGAGGGAGGGGAGGAAAAATGGTGACTTCCGGGCTTTGTTTTCTTTGGCTGGATGACATTTTGCACTCGACAGATGGCATATAGTTTTAGTTTATCTCCTGCTTGAGGCTGTTGTCCATTCCATGCACAGTGGCATTACTTTTGGTTTTGCTCTCAAGAAACAAAAATGTTTTAAGGCAAAAAGCCTGATATTATGTTAAAGGTTGTCATTACAATCTTTTTTCTTTTCTGTTTTTCTAAATAAATTATTTTTCTTTTATTTTTTTTCATTTGCTTCTCTCTATGGAAAGAAAAATAAAACATGCTGTGTGGAGGGGCAGGGGTGGTGTCAATTAACCTTATATTTCTTTGCCTTATTTTTTGCTATGAGTGACAGATTCACCATGGGAGACTTTACCTTTTTGTCGCCCGATTCTTAGTGACAATGAATGTGCTAACACAGATGTTGGGTTCCCAGCTTTGCTAGGCCAAGCTAGAGCCGAAACATTTGCTGTGACACTGAATAAAAATGGAAAAATTTCAGATTGCAGTCAAGAGCTAGCACACACTGGTGTTTAAAAAAACAAACAAACCGTGGCATCTTAATCTGATATGCAAAACAACTGCTGATTGCAATTATTTGTCTGATAAATGGACAACCTTAATGGCTTTGACCTTTTTTAATTTTTTAATCTATTTATCTAATTATCTTTTTGTGGGGTGCTGCGGGAGGGCTGGTTGGGGGTTGAGAGGTTAGGAGGGAAATATTTGACAAATGTCACATAGTCAACCACAATGAGAGGCCGCTTATCTGGAGCTACCAATCAATGTTTCTGTTGTCCTTTTTTATAAAGACACGTGCATCTGCAGCCCTACTTAACTTTTCTACTTTGGTTGACAATTCACATTCTCTCGCACACATCTAGATGTATTGGAAGCAACAAGAAGTTCAGTTTCCTGCCCAAGATTCTCTGATATAAGGAGGCCAGGGATTAAACCACACACCCTCCCACTGGCAGACAACTCCTCTTCCTTCAACAGCCATGTTACTGCACAGCCACATACAGCCAGAAAACCAAACAATATTTTACTTCAGCCAAGGCAAGCAACATTTACCTCCTTAGCAATGGTTTTTCATCAGAAACCATAATTGCAGTTGCCATGGCTACAAATAAATGAACAAGCTGTGAAGCCCCTGGGGGGACCTTGACTCAGTCCACTTATACGGTAATGTAAGAGAGCATTCTTCTCTCTAAATCTTTACATGATTCAAACAGGAAAATTGTTTCAGCCTGTGACTCTCAAATTTAGTTTTATTCGTCCACACTTGATACTGATGTTTCACTTCCAGCCAACTGATTGCTTTGTGTTGGCAGATTAAGGTTTCATTTAACAGGTTGATGGAAGAGTGGCTCAATATTTCTATATACGCACCGAGATTTGGTGCTTATATCTGATATTATGGCTGGAATGTAAAGTTTAAGTTTTCTAGTGACAAACAGATATGCAGGACTGATAATCTGTCATGTCACAGTAGGCTTATTGTGTTTTGTAAGGCTTTATTGATGAGGATGCAATTAAACCTGATGGAAAAATGAATGAATTAAGGAACGCTTCAAACTTGATAGGAGCTACCCCAGCTTTCTTTGCAACCACACCTTTTTTTTTTTAAATGTGTTGGTAATTTTTTGTTGATCCGAACAGCCAATGAATTGGTGGCAAAATTGACACTTTAAATGAACGAAATAAATTAGGAACCAGAAAATGTTTTGTCAAAGCAAAAAGATTTCTTGTTACACGCATCCATTTCCTCTCGCTTTACAATGTCCTTTTTTACGTGTTCTCACAATATTCCAAGTAAGGACATTTTAACTTAGAAGCTGATTACATCTATTGAATAACTTTGCATATCAATTTATCTGATAAGATTACATTTTAATACAGCAGTTTGATTTGCAAGCTTTTCATTAAGAGCTGCCTTTGAAATCCATTCCTTAATTAAAATTTTGTGTCATTCATGGAGCGATATTAGGTTGTGGGGTTGAACTGCTGTTATGCCATGAAATTTTGTTGCATGAAATGTAAGTAACGACAGTTCCATTGTGAATGTTGTGAATGAAACATCTGATTAACTATCATTTAACAAGTCTCTGTATACTTTATTAGCCCGTAGACAGCATAACAGTCTTACTGATGTAGACCTTTAATTATCTAATTTAGAATAAGTGTTTCTATGTGGGAAAGTTCAACTGCATGTTTACACATCATCAACCTAACAATACACCCTTATGACTTCATCACTAAGCTGAAATAAAAGCATCTGTTTAACATGTCAAGAGGGGAAATTTAAAACATATCATTGCATTTTTCTCTTTTTTACACACATGATACATGAAAGCTGTACTGATTCTGATTATTAACAACTACTGACTGAGAGCCTGGTCCGTTTCTTTATAATAGGGAGCAGAGAAGGTTTGGTTACTGCTGAAGTCACCAGCAGCAATCAGGACTGTGGAGCTCTCACACTCTCGCTCAGTAATTAGAATTAGGGAAGATGGAGGGGAGAACACTCATTTCACCTTCACATCTTCTTTTTTTCTAAGAAGTGACTCACCTCTAATGGTCAGGATCTCTAATATGGACATACAATTTTATTTGAGATTATTAACCAAAATCTTAATAGTCTTAAAAAAAAACAAGTCTGAATTAGCAGGGCAATTAAAATACACCCTTGCTCATAAAAAAGATCAGATTTAGCAAAACAGCTTAGGACATTTGCAGTGCTTCTTATCTATGGCACAACTCATTTTGTATGCCAACGGGGCTTCTTGGCTTGCTGCCGTTTACTGTGTGCACCGAGGGAATCCCAAATTCCTGTCGTAAAAGCACAGGAAACTGTGACCTCTTTTGAAAGACTATGAATCATCCTGTTATCTTCATCTCCTCACTGGCAGGGACTCTCATTCCAGCATATCGCTTTTGAGTTAGGCCTTGGAAAATGTGGTGGGAAAGCAGTTGTAATGAGATTGCAATGGCATTCTTAAAATTGAATTGTGGAATCAAATTTGCATGGCCGCACATATGCACACAATATTAAGCACCACAGTCAAGAGGAGGTTGACGCAGTGAGGAAGCTTAAAACAAACAAAAGGCAGGATGATAGAAAGACCTGCTCAGTAATAGACTTTTTAACAGTGTAGTCCAAGTCTGGAGTAATGAAGCGCAGACAGTCATTAGTATGCCCTATGGGTGTCTAGTCAAATTACCTCCTGGCCTTGGTGCTGTGACACAAAACAACCAGCCCTTCTAGTCAGCTGATTTAAATGTAGCAAATCCTCACACTATATATTTTCTAATTGGTGTTGAAGGCTTGTGTCACGTTTACACTCAAAATATCATTCTTGAAATTTACTTTCAATTTGCACTGTATTCAGCCTCACCAGGGATCCAACTTTCCCAAGAACAGCTAAATGGCTCATTTGAAAGACAGTGGCAAAAGAAAAAATGTGGACCGTTTTTAGCTCTTATTTGAATTAGCATGTGCACACCGTCGTGACTTTGAATTTTTTTATTCTTCCTAACATCGGCATCCGTTTAACATCCCCCACATACCTCGGCAAAGAATAGTAATTTAGAAACATTTGTCGGTGAATGAGAAATCATTTGCAAGGTGAATAGTTTGAGGGGAGATCATAGTTTGCTTTTACATCTGCTTTCTAATAGTGTTAATCTTGGTGTCGGAATATTCAGTTGAGGGCTGATTATTTGTTTTATGAGGTGAATAAGACCTAATAAACATTTCTTGAATAAGGAGAATGTGTTCTCCCCTCTCTAATCTGCGTGCAGGAGTTGCAAAGGTCACTTCCCTGTCGCAGAGAGACATAATGGATTTGTCAGTTGTCTGTTTGTTATGGCAACAGTCTGAATGTATAGCAGGGTCACACCACACATCAGCTCTGTATTCTCAAGCATGAAATTACGCCCCAGCTGTGACAAGGATTTGTCAACTTTTTGACCACCAAACAAATACACACAATTGGGCCGCAATTTAAAACTATTCTTTGCAATTAGTTAAATGATTAGGCATACTTATCAAAGCCAGGAATCAAAATCTGAAATTACAAAGAGATTTTCACAAAGGCTAATTTCATATCAAGCAAGAAAGTGGGGCTGATCTTCTCCTAAAATACTAAATAAATGTTGTTTGTGCCTAATCTAATCAGGATTCAAGTTGGATTACAAATACTCAGTGCAGTGTAAAATTTCCAACAATGGCTATTATAGATAAATAAGAATACATTTTAATGGTTTTCTGTGTAATGTATCATAAAGCTTAAGATACACTCCCATATATACTAACCTCTTTTTAGAATTCCCTGTGTAAAAAGGCAGGTTAGGTTGAATTTCATGGTCTTAATGGCTGTGACATTTCTAAATGTCTTGTAAAATGGGGCACATTGCCCGTCTTTGAAAGGGAAGTTGGGTCACCTGGTGGTCCATAGTCTGCCAGGGGGCCCAAGAGATAGAGAAAGGCTAAACTTTTGAAATAAAATGATAGTGGGTCATTCATACTTGACTCAGGATTCTGTGCTGAGAAATAATGAAATCATAGTATTCTCAGGGCATCTCATCGACAAACCTAAACTCGAAGATTAGGTTTCATGTGGCTCATCTACAGCATATAGGACAATGCATATAAAGTAGCCGAATACAAGAGAGATTTACAGTTTCGAACTGAGCGGTCCTTTTTCTCTGGCATAATTTTGGCCCACTCATGGAGCAAGGTCAGTTCTTATATTGATTCTGTGAAGTCACAGTGAGAAGGCTATCTGGAAGGCATTTCAGACTTCCCTCCGCTGTCAAGGTTATAATTTCTTCCTGTAAATTGCATACCAGCATCTGCTTTACCTACTCAAAACATCAGTGCTAAAAGCTTTTATCCCCGGATCACGGTATGTAATGTTTGCATTTAAGCTATTCGCATTCAAAAGACAAAACATTTCAAAGTGTGAATGTAGTCTGATGACTTAGTCGTCTGATTTCTGTTATGTGATTTTTGAAAATCAGTGGTGTAAAGCATTACAACCAACAAATGGAATGGATTTCTGATGAGGAATTAACTTACACACTATGCAGCTGCATTTCATGTTGCCTTACTATCAATCTAGGTATCTGGATGGACTGTGCATCAAGATCTAGAAGAAAAATTTGTACCTGTACTACTTGTGAGGCAAGTTCTTTTCTTCTTGATATGACATTTGTTAGAAGCATACAATGAAAATTGGCCAAAACTGGACAGTATTAAGATAAAAAAAGCCCCAGATTTATGTTGTGGGCTTGAAATGGGCTCAGGAACTCCTGAAAACCAGTCATATAATATTTTATTAATGCATTTAGACATGCAATTACATTTCTAAACACAAAGACAGATCAAACAAAATCCAGAAATAGAGCTATTACTATTGTTTGCAATCAACTGTGGTGAAATATGAGACAGTTCTGTGGTTTGATTTATTTATTTCTTTTTGAATTCTTTTTAGATGTTACGGATGTGTTCTAGTGGAAAGGTTTGGAATTTTTAGTACATCGATCTCTTAAAAAAGATCACTGATGTTGAACAAGCTCTTAAACAAGCATTAGAAAAAGTCTTTTTTGATGTCTTTTCATGGTATAACTCCCTTATTTCAGAAAAAAACAAACATGTGAAATCACACTCTGCACGTATCAAATTATAATGATGGTATTCTTGGACCTGATTGCCTGACACAACTATTGGTCATCTAATGAAAATTAATAAATGGAGGCCACAAAGAAATGAACAGCTTGGATTGAATTTTAAGTATTGAGGAAATATGTCTCTAATTCTAAGAATTCTTGGTGTCAAACGACTCAGAGGTGAAATGTCTGACTCAGCGTCTGGCTGAGAGAGAACATGGAGAACTGCAGGGACTCTGAGCCCTTCTTTGTCAGCAGAGCCTCCACTCTTGGAGCTCATGTCATTGTCATTCAATATTTTCATTACACTGATTACATACAGAAGCCTTTATAAAAGCCATGTTACCGATGCTACAAATTCAATTCTCTACCCCCAGGAAATTAACCGGGTGATGTTGACCTTTTAGTGTGATAAAGATAAATCCCCAATTTGGGAGATAGTCCTTCCACGAGGACATCACCATCCTGGGATAGAATAAACAGTTTTATCATGCTTCAGCGGTGCTTGAACAGCGGAACAATGCTGCAGTTAGTGTTTGGCAGTGCAAATCATCTGTCTTCTCCTCCTCTTTTTGCTCTTTTTTTCACAAAACAACCCACTGGTTATACCCATTGCACGTCCTCTGAGAACCCAACTGGACTACTCAAATTGGACAGATAGACGCTCCAAACTCCTTTTTATGTGTTCTTTCAGATCAATTCTTTATTTGAATTGTGGATCTATGGTAAGTCACTGTTGTGTCATGTCGTTTTTCTTGTCTGCGCGTGTATATTGGATTTATTTCCCTTCTCATTTAAAAAAAAATAACATTCAAGTTCATGAATTAATGCCAGCAGTACTTTAACATTTTCATTTGTGAAATGACTCATTTATCATTCACGATAACTAGTCATATGTTAAAAAAAACAGCTTTGTATTAACAAAAGATTTTTTTTTTTAACAAAGTTTAATGGTAGAAGCATATTTTCTTATATAAATACCAATGCCAAACAAGCATCCTCTAACGCAAATGTCAGTTTATATGCTGAGCTCATATGCCTTAATTACAAACAGCAGGCAGTTGGCTTCTTCATACATCTACCGACTGACAACCCTAAGACAATGTCACGCATTTCTATGCTGTGGCAACAAAGTTCAAAGAAGTAAATAAAGACTTATTGAAGTCTGGAGTTTTTGCCTAACAACAACAGAGTGCTGTTTGAGAAGGCACTAATAAACTACACTTATGTTAATTAAAAAGAATGTCCTTGTACTGAAATATTAATTTACTATTCAGGCTTATTTGAAATATGGTGCATATTAGTCCTTGGAAATGTTTTTGTGTGTCTGCCTCCTAGCGCTGTGTTAGAACAGCGATTATCCGTTTGTCTTCTTAAACATTAGATGTTCATTATCGTATTTATCTACCCCATACTTTTTAACAAGGAATCCTACTCCGTTATCATTGCTGGTGAAAAATTTTGATATTTGCAAATGAGTTTAATGATAAAATTTGACATTTATCGTACGGGACACTGCATGGTATCATATATATTTTGAAGCGGTTTCTTCCCACCAGAACTTCCCAAAATTAATAATTTAATGTAAAGTCGTGCATCAAATCCTTGGCCAGGCTCTGTTTTTACTGTCAGTGTTACCTACACTATAAAATAAACGTTAGCTGTCATGCTCCTCATTAATACATGACCCTTTAAACCTCCTGGCTTGTCAGAGGAAGAGTTATGGCTCTTTATAGCAGCAGCTGCAGAGCCCGATAAGCCACTTCTTGCTGGTGGTTGTGAATTGAGACCCTTGACTATCTTCACAGGCCCTGTTACAGAGTCCAGGTCTCAGTTGTGGACCTGGATAAAAATCTGGCGAGGATAACCAAACGGATGAAGAAAGAAACGCAGTTATGATATGTGTTACATGGGTCGCCACACAGACCTCTTCTTTTATTCGGCTGCTTTGTATGCAGCTTTAAAATGTGGCGTGCAGTCTGTGATCTCTGCAGCTGCAACATGGCCTTCAGCAGGTGTGATGACAGGACCGTACAGGACGCTCAGACAACTTGGCTTGTGGACAACGGGGGTCTTTTACAGACAGTTTTTGTCTTGAATATGAATTATAACCTTATGTTTTTGACTCAGTTAAGAAAACTGAGGAGGTGAAAGAAGGATCCACTACACTACTTTATCCTTTTTCTTTCATTGGATGAATTAGCGTAGATTCCCAGTCATCTGGATCTTGGTAATCCGAAGAGTTTAAAAAGGCAACTGGACTTCTATTTACATTTATCTCTTAACCAAAAGGCTTCTTTAGTTCTGAAGGCCTTTAAAGAAATCAGTGTTGATAATGTTGAACAAAATAATCACTTCCTTCTAAAGTGTTGAAAAAGATGGCATGATGAACTTGTACAAAAATGATATATGTGCAAAAAGCCATGGAGATCCCCTTTGAGGGAAATTATTTTCTTATGTCTTAACTTTCACACATTGTTGGAGTTTAAATAAAATGCTTCCCAAAGTCTTTCAGCACTTGAACTCATAAAGATGTTTTCCTATGCTGTTGTTTTTTCTGGTTTGATTACTTTTTTAATACTGAAATTAAATATGCATTGGATTTTGAAGAGGAGTTAGCTTTGGATGGGAATGGAGTGCGCTTGCAAACCTTGTCATAATAAAACTTGAACTTATTACTTTCTTGTGGAAAACTGCTGACAAAAAGTATAATTTATCACACACAAACAGGCGGAAAGTACTCACTGCTGTAGTAGGGAGGAAGAAAAACTACACCACAACAATTACTGTTGTGGCCTGCAGGACACACCTAAAGTTTTAAAAGACTGAGATGATTAATCACACCTCTGATCGAGATTTGATAAAGACTTCAAAGTGTAATACAGATTCTTATTTGTTTTTGTTTAGCTGGTTCTTACTTTATGGTGTTGTCTTTTTTAAACCACTGCCTCTGTGATGGATTGTATTCAGCTGAAGGCTGCAAAACAAAACTGCAAAGTTCAAAATGGCAAACATGTATTTATGTTGACTCGATAAAACACAAAGCAAAAAGACTATCTGTTGCTCTGATTTCCTTTTTAACTGGGTCTTAATGATTTCTTATCATTATTATAGTTAGTATATCTTGAAATGTTGTGCTGTTGTTCTTTTTGTTACCAACTCAATAAGATGGTACATAAGTTTCAGAATTCAGTGTCACTAAATGTTATCATGGTTAAATACGAATACCGAAACAGCAACATTTGATCCACACTGTTTCAGTACTTTATTACATCTTTTTTGCTAATGCTGGAATTAGTTTTTGAACAAGTGTCAGCCGACCTTATAAACCCTCCTGCTAACTTGATATCATTGTTGATTTAGAGCTTATTGACAATGAGAACTGGTGTAACTATCATTGCTTGAAAATGCAAATAAAGGGAAAACCTCACAGGCAAGTATTTCATCATAGACACTGAGCCCTAAGGCACATAAAATCTAAATCTGCTTCATAGTACATGAATATGAAAATGTGCATTGGCCCTCGTGTGTTTGTTCTGTGAGATCATCTTCGCATCTTGCTTTTTGTTGTTCCCTGTGATTGTTTGTGTTTTCCCATGGTTCCCATACCTCACACTCCCATATTACTGCCAGTGTTTCTCTCCAAGTTATTTTGGTGTGTTCAAAATAGTTTTTTATTCCTTCAACAGTGTCTTGGTGTGTTTTTTGTGAGACAGATGCTTAAATGATGCACACGGACACATAGCAGACTTATGTCTATTTCCCGAATACTTCTGTGCTTCAACTTTACTGATTCACGTCAAAGTTATATTAGCGGGTTTGTGTAGAGCTCAACATGGTCAGGAATAGTTATACTTAATAAGGGAAAACAAGGAAATGTCAGAAACCTTGATCAGTGTTTGACACTTCTGCTTTAAAGGTACACGGTGTAGGAATTTGTCCCATCTAACGGAGAAATTCTATTTTGCGTTCTAACAAATCAGGCTGTCTAGTGCCTCTTTAGCTGATAAAATAATTAAAATACTACACAACGTCCCTTTAAGGGAGTAATTAATTAAGTCCAGTTCATGGTACAAACTTTTTTGTTTCCATTCATTCATGGATTAACTGGCAGTGGAAATCATAGTTACACTATTATTTTTCTTTCTTCATAAGAGAACCATTGTTGCACATAAGTCAAGTCAAGTCAAGTCAACTTTATTTATATAGCACATTTAAAATAACCAAGGTTGCCAAAGTGCTGTACATAAAAAGCATATATATGCATATATAAGCATAACATTATGAATGTGAAGGAAAATGTTGCATATGGACATGTTCCTTTCTTTGTGTACTTATAGTTTTAGTCAGGAAGCTAAACATTTTTTATGTTTTGTGTTTCTGATATTTTCTTTTTCTAAACAGGCTTTAAAATATCTGGGCTCATTTTCTGCTCTGGTCCTGGCAAACATTTGCATAATAGTCCAACTTTCCATAAAATGGCCAAATATACACATATAAAAAAGTGCTGAAGTACAATTTATTCAATAGAGCAAACTAAACACTGAATGTTTGTTCCTGTGGTAGTGTGCATTGGTGCAATGATAGGAAATAAAATTATAATGATTTACCCTGCGTTTGATGCCAGCTGGATCTCTGAATTTCCAGTCTAACAAACAACAAACTTACTGACTGAGATAAAGTTTCCAATATTGCATGTTATTCCATTAAAAAGCAACTTAACCCTATAAGACCAACAGTTGCAAATGTATAACGTGGTTTACAATGGGAAGTTTGCAAGTAGAGGCCAGATGACTTATCAAGACTTTTTTGCGTCCAATAGCATCGTGAGGATAAACATAAGGCCTATTAACTATGTAAATGTGGTCTTGAGAAAAGAAATTGCAGGCCTCTTTGCCAAACAAAACATTTTCTACATGTTGTTTGTGTATCTAATTCTTATTGAAGTAAACTTCATATTTGATTTGGCTCGTACACAAGCAGAGCGGTTTAAAGTCATTGCAGAGGCCGGGAAGCTACAGGGCAGCTGTCATGTTTATGTCCACTGACTCTTTGCCCGTACACTGTAGACCGCACTGATATTTGATAATAAATTACATGTTATGCACATAACCTATTCTGTACCAGGAATGTTTGCTCAAAAACACAGAACTACTGATGATACTCTGCTCTGACACTTGAAAATGATAGATGTCACTCAACCTCAGTCTTGCTAAGACTGGAAAGAAAGATGATAACACCCTCTGCATTTTTTCTGTCACCACATTCCAATTTGATGAGGAAAGACTCATTTCTCATTGCTTGATAAACATGTAAATGCATGCAAATTTCTGAAGTGCTGATGTTAGGCTTGCGATTTTTCAGTACAGATTTTCATTGCGGGAATGAATTGTGACCCTTGGCGATTCAGTGGATGAATCAGAAGACCTCTGTAATGGATCCTGTTGTGGTTCTGATGAAACCAGAAGATGGGATGGTGGGGAGGGGAAGAACAAGGTTCTTTGATCTCCATCTACTTGAATGAGCTCTGGCATAAATTGCAGCATCCACTATCAGCAGGGAAAATCAAATGAAATCTACAAAGCATGGGCCTGGTCTGGCTCAGTGTGCTCTAACCTTTGGCAGCATCCTGTAAGATATCATTAAGATCACTGTAGTGGACAGGCAAAGATAAGACAAAGTGATAGGCTGCAGAAATGTGATACCTGATTGTTTGCCTCCAAGTCTTTTTCATCTCTAATACACCCATAGTGGTAATGAAAAGCTTAGTTGGTTTGAGCTGGTCAAATAAGTGGTTCAGAAAATGGATGGATGGAATACAGCACCAAAGGCAAGTTTTATTCATTTAATCAGTAACTTGTACTAAATCAATATCAATCATAGCACCTTTTAACTGAGGTGCTTCCATTTTTACTTCACGTTTTAACATTTAGTGCTTAATTGTCAGTGACTTATTCCTGTTGCATTAACTTTTTATCCCATTCTGAAGTGTATTGGAAAATTGACCAGGCAGACTGAAACAGATGATTTTTAAATAACTGACCATGCTACGCCAGTAGCACTGATTAGCCCCCTTCAGCAGCATCGGTTAGGCAGCAAAGTAAGTGGCAAAGAAGAGGGAAAAAACAGCAGCTCTTACTAAAAAAATGACAAAAACACCAAATAGGATTATATTATGTATTTTATGAAAAAGCAGTAGTTGGTGGCAGTAGTTGGGTGCACCCTGGAGACAAAAATGACGAAAAATTAATCGTTTTATACTTTCATTCGTTTTAACAATCAAGATGGAAAAATAAACAAATTAATCAAATCTTTAAAAAGTTTGTAATGCAACAGCAGTGCAAAGCAGCAGTCTATCCAACAATACTGATTCAGTATGATCAGCTGAAGGACACATTTTGAATATCATGTTAATGTTATAGCACCTGGAAACTTGGTGCAACAGGCCTCTCTTGTTGGACTTCTCTAAAACTGAGAGAACTCTGCTGTCTATTCCAACTTTGGAACTGAACTGAAGCACTTTGGAACACTTCTGGATGACTTAATTCCCCTCCAGGTAAAAACAGGCAGGAGCTTATGAGACCCAAAGCTCCAGGGAGGAATTAAACTGGACAGATTGGCACTGGATGGTAAAAAGAAAAAAAGCAGGCCTTGCGATGGACTGGCGGACCTCCAGGGTGAATACTGGTACAGGCTCCAGTCCCCCCCTCCAGTCCATTTGGAATAAGCAGTTCAGAAAATGAATGAATGTATGCAAATGGTAAAAAAGCACAGGATAACCAGGGTCGGGGACAAAAATGAATAATAATAATTAAAAAGTCAGATAAATAGACATTTAAATGAACAAATAAAGCCAAACATTCTTACATGGAAATGGCACTAAATGCCACTAAAAGCAAGTTAAATACACACAGCAGGTGTTTTAAATGCCAGCAGTTCTTGCTGTCAGCATTCAGCATCTCTGTTTAAAATCTAGATAACTGCTACATAGATGCACAGCCATGTGAGACACTCTGAGGTCATTTGAATTACATCTAAAGTGTCACCTCTGTAAGTGAGCCACTCTGCTCGGTTATAAATCGTAATCCCATAGGATTAATGAATATCATGAAATAACGGAGCTGCAAGTACCACAAGCTGCAAGTACCACATATAAGTAATTGATACCATCTAACTATCACCATAAAACGTTGCCATACCTCTGACAAATTGCTGCCAAACACAACCCAGGAGCGAATGTACCCAGTCAAAGGTAGATGTAATTTTCAAAGCAAAGAACGATTTTCCTATGAGAAGCACACAGCGTCATCTGATGGGAGCTTTTTTTTGTTAGTGTGGTGTAGAAAAACATGGCACTATCAATCTCTGCTTTTCCCGCTCCCTGGTAATAAGATCACTGTCCATCTCGCTGAAATTTGGTTTAGGTTTTATGCGATCTGCACATCAATAAGACACGTTATAAGCTCCGAGCAATCATTCAATGTAAACTTTGTGATTGCGAGGGACCGAAGCTTGTCTCCAGAAATGTATCCATAACAACATTCTGAGCCGCAAGGAAAAGCTTTTAAAGAATTCATGCATATTTACACTTTTATAGGCGACATTAATAGTAGAATCTTTAAAAATAGAGATTGATGGCATATCAAATCATTGTCTGCTTTCACATAATGATATCAGAGAGCTTTTTAATAGCCTTTAACGCTCTTGCAACACTTCACCTCCTCACTTGAATGCACCAACACGGACAGACCTTTGATGTGGTTGAGCGACATTTCATCAACAAATGAACGACGTCTGTGTTCTGCCGGTTGTGAAAACAGTTTCACAGTGTCTGGTCCTGCATTGAAATTCCAGTCCTGTAAAAGACACAAACGTGGAGTGGAAAGATAACAAGCTCACTCCTAATCTCTGTAAATGTGTTTGAGGCAGGTGCTTCCTGTAAAAGGGGGACAACACACAAGATCAAAGCAAATTGCTTCATAAATTCCGTCATCTCATTCCGCATTCAGAGTGAAATGACCTAGAAGCTATTTGCCATTTGGAGCAGTTGGGGAAAAAAAATAATAATAGTACAGATGCGTATGCATCTTCAGTTTGATACAGAAATCAGTTCCTGACACAAAAATGGCCGTGGATTTCATTTCGGATTCGGGCAGATGGAATGGTGACATTTTTTTCCTTGTAAACACAGTAATAATGCACTAATGAACTGTGTAGCAACAGGGGAGATTTTAGGTGAGGAAAACAAAGCTGAGCCTGTATTCATTATCCTCGCCCTGAGAGAAGTCCACTGATATGGCGTCATGTACGTATTAGTGGCTGTAAATCATATAAAAGGGTATGTGGCCACCACTGGACTAACATCACAGTCCTTTGCCCACTGCGGAACGGATATTTTTCTCAGATCAGACGTATGTGGGATATAGAGGAACCTTCATGTTTGTGAATGTAGCCCAATGGACAGCCAGATCCACATCTAGGTTTTAAGACACAAACCCACAAAACTCTCCCTGTGAGGCTAATATATTCCAATCATGGCGCTACAAATGGCAAGGTCCAAAACTGGGCATGTATTAATAGTACAGGTATTGTAATGTTATTTTCTATCAAAACAAGCTCAGTTCACTATCTGCTGGTGCAGAGTGGGTGTGTAAAGGCACATGCACGTTGTCTCTGGACTGTTTAATCTTCAGTGGATATGTAGCTGTGGTTCTTCATTTGGCTTTTTTTTTCTAACTCTGTCCTTCAGTTTGTTTGCTTTGTTTGCACCGTGAGATGTTGGATTTAGATTCCTTATTTGATTAGCTGGTCCCTTTGTAGAGTGAATTTATTTATATGGTGTGTCATTTTAAGATGATTCCCATGCATTAAAGTAAAATCATCCCCATAAAGCTTTGTGTTATCTTTTCTTTCTCTCTGTTTAAAGGAAAACAAAACAAGGACAATTTTCAAACTCATTTGTTTGCTTGTTTCATTTAAACCAATAAAATGTTGTTGTTTTTCTTAGTCAGGCAGCACGATTCCACATTCAAGATGGTAGTCTGCATGATTTCTTTTTTGTATTAGTTTTTTTATCAGAGAGAAAATATTAGACAAAGGCGTTTATTCAAAACATTCCAGCATTATCCCGTGGTTATGTAACACCGCTTCTTTCCAAAACTCCTCCTCTATAATGAGAAATAAATTTGATCTCACACATAAACACACAAAAAAAAAAGATTACTGTCGTGTTGAGAGGGAATGTTCTACATGCTGCCTTTCCTCAACAGGCTAAATGAAATACATTTCTCTGGCATTTCATGAGCAATAGTCTGAAAACAAAAAATGGTGACATTTTATACATTGATAGAGAATTTAGAAAATCAGGTTATATTCCTGCAGACACAATCCTAAATGAGTGACCGTGTGACCCTGTCTACACTGATTACCTACAGAAATGCTGTGTGATTACTTTGGTCAATCAGTTGTGTAAAGAGAACTGTGATAACTGCACACGAGTCATTGCCATCCTCCCCGATGGGGAGATCACCACAGCTCCTGGACTTTATCAGTGCTTATTTGCACATTGTTTATAAAGCCGTAACACGATTTGACACCAGGTTACGGGTATGTGTCTTTGGGTGTGCATTATTCCTACTGTTTGATATTTTGGGGGTCAAAGATGCATCAATAGAATCAGAGCTGTCTTATTCCTCAATGTGAAACCATCAAAAGGAATGACTACTCTGACAATATGGTTTCATAAATTTTACTTAATAATTTGGGGGAAAATCATCTTGCATTTCTGCAAGAATTTAATGGATATGAGCATGCATGTATTTTTGACACTATTGGGAATGATACATTCACATTCTAGCATTTAGCAGATATTTTAATCCAAAGCAATTTACATGGTTGAAGGACGCCTGCCGGATTTGCAAAAATCCTATTTAATTCTATTATATTGTGAAACTGACCAATATTGCTATATTGCTACACCATGAATGGTTATGAGGTCAGGTGCTACTCCTCAGTTAAAAGACAGTAGCTGTGGTGTTTTAATAGTATGGATTCATTTGCATTTTTTGAAAATGTATGCACATGACATGGAAGATGTTTTAGCTAAATAACTTCCAAGTCCTCTCATGAGTCTAAAAGCCTTTTTCTAACTCATCATGCACCTAATCCAAAAACCCACCAACAAATATAAAGCTTTTTTCACATTGTTCAGAGACCTTATTCATCAAATGAGGCGTTCTGAGCTTGTCAAAATACAGTAAAAGTAGATTCAAAAGGGCTGAGCTTCAAAATGAGCTCAAGTTTAATTTATTTTTAACTTTTTTTTTCTTTTAGAGGAAAGCTTACTCAGAGAAGTGCATCTGAGCAAACTGAAGCATCTGAATTTCCTCATCCTTGGGAAATATCCAGAATGGATGAACTGAGGTGATGGCTTTGCTAGCTTATTTACCAGACAGATGGAAATGCTGCTCTCTATTTGTGTTGGGCATAAGACGCCTACCCTTTAGGACCCTCAGAGGAGGAAAAGCGAGGAGTGAAGGCGGTAACTTGCTTTGAGTGATAACTCTGTCTTAAGAAGATGTTTTGCAAGTATCTAGTCTACAGCAGCCAGGGGTGGACAACCCTAGGCCTCAAGGGCCGCTGTCCAGCAGGCTTTAGAGATTTCCCTGCTTCTTCACAACTGATTCAGATAAATTGGATCTCGTCTAAAGATTGTTAAGCTCTTCACAGGACTGCTGATGCTGTTTTGATGTGACAGGTCACCAGTCCATCGCAGGGCCACACAAAGACAAACAACCACTCACACTCACATTTGCTCCCAGGGGCAATTTGCAAGGAAGCCAGCGTACCCTGAGAGAGCCCATGCTCATACAGGGAGAACATTCAGACTCCACACAGAAGTCTACCTTACAACAAATCTATTATAACGGTAAACATCTTACTTGTTTGAGATGGGAAACCTCCTCAAGATCCAAGAGGAAGTCCAGTTGCAGTTATTCAAGCTCTTAAGATTAATTATGATCGTTATTTTCACTTTTACTGGATCAGTAAAGTGTTAATGCGGTACATTCAGAGCAGCGGAAAAAATGGATACATTTTGTATTAAAATATGCTTGTTTTGAACCAGATATTCCATTGGATTGTTATGACATTTCTAGGTACGTAACTGCATTGCCTGATTATGCATTTCTAATTAGGAAGCCTTGGGGCTTTCCGTGAAGGGAAATGTGCATGCATATTAATCCATAGATGCCTACAAATGTTCTGTGTGTCATTACAAGAGAGAAAATCTTACAAAGTGGGATCTGAGTTCTGCATTTAGTGATACCAAGTGGGCATCAACTTTTATAGCTTTCGGTCAAGGTATCCAAAACCACCCTTTTACTGGCCTGGATCTACAGTAATCCTCAGCTCTTGGCAGACAAAAAATGATCCCTATATACTGAACAATGTCTTTTAATCTTTTTCAGTGGTTGGCAGATTTTACTGCCTTGTTATCTCTTCTTAGTACCTTGGGCCTGCCAAATATAGAGCTTTCTGCTCCCTATGACATTTAATATGGTGTCTGTTGTCCTTACATGCATAGGGGAAAAACAGAGGGCAAACTAATCTTCTGATAATTTCTTCTCCCAATACTTGTATTTATATATGTTTGTGTACACAGATATGATATAGTTAATCAAATTTCAATATTTTCCCACATACATGCTGAGAACACAAATTCTGACAACAAAAAAGAAAGCAAATCTGGTATCTTTTTCCTACATTTCATAATCAATATTGTGTAACAATTCTCAACAAAATGATAATTAATCATCACAGTGCAGAACATTTGATGATATGTAGTATCCTCACATACAATTTCAAACCCCCCAAAAGTCAGTCCTGACGTTGGGACATTCTGGAGTTGTCACCTTTTTTGTGAGTGTGTTTTAATCAATATTAAAGACAATTGCCAAAGGCTATCTTTACTTGATTTTCTGATAAGGGAACGAGGGTATGCTTTCTGCTGTTCCTAGGAGACTTCTTTTTGTTGCTATCTCTGCTCTACTTTCACCTAGTTGAGCAGTTCCTCTATTGTCATCTCTTATCAGGAGCTTGTTTGCTCAATTTAGCTGACAGTTGATGAAGCCAATTTTTTTATACAGATTTATCTGATGTGATTCCTGGCTTCCATGGGCTTTCCATGCCCTGGGTAATAGAGCAGTAATTGTAACTATTCATTAATCTTTCATTAGGATGTTTACATACATTCTTTACCTTGATTGCTTTGTTGTAAAATTGTCCAAGTCTTGCATAACCTGATAAAGTATTGTACATCTCTCCTTTACGTTAAGTCTCCTGAAATGGATGTATTCTTGATAGTGTAGTAAATGTATTGTAGCTAATATTCCAAGTGAGATAACCTTCCCAGAAAACTAAAGAAAGCTCTTTTTTCTTTGGAGGAAGGTTTTTGAAATTTTGAATATATATATAATTGTATTTAAAAAGAAAACCCTGGCATTGCTGTTAACCCAGTGTGTTTATTGAAAAATGAGAGCAGCATGAAGCTGAAGGCCATATTATTGAATGCCTCTGCTTAAAAACAGATTTATTTACTCTGATTTTCAGTGCGCATCATCTTACAAACTCTGGTCTCATTTGAAAATCTAAATTTTCTACCTGCCAACAAGATCTCTTCCTGCTTGTCAAGTAGAAGCATCTCTACCTTTCCAGTCATCTTAAATCAATCACATAATCTCTTCTTCATTTACTTTTGGTCTTGTTGCTTCTTGGTATAAGACAGCTACAATAACTGTAGTATGAAATAAACATGGCAAACACATCCAAAAATGTGAATGATTGTATCCACAGTTTTATACTTAGAATTTCTCCTTTTAAAATGATTTGAGTACAAAACCAACAGGTACTGCTCAGCCCTACGGTGACTGAACAGACGAAAAACTTCAAACATTTGAAAATGGTTTACTGTCTTTGTAGTGCAGAAAAAAAAAATCAGTCAAAATGGCCATACTGATCCTGAGAGAAGGCTTTGATACCGTTTTCCATAACATGCATTTTAAGATCTGCCTTTCCAAGTTCGCAGTATTCCCTGGGGCTCTGTTGGTGTCTCACATCTAAAAATGAACCATATTTTAGGCTATATCCATGTTTTCATGGCCTTCAGTATCATGCTCCTCTGCTGTTCTGATCCCTAACTACAGATGTGACAGTAAAGATCCTCTCGTGCGCCTTTACTTTTCAAACATTCTCTGGGAGACATTAAGTTCCCCATACATATAGTCAAGTCATCCCCAAACACTGACCTCCTCGAACTAACTACGATTTGGTTTGCATTGCAGATAACTGTGGGTTGAAATTATTGTCCAAAGACACCTCAACGTCGAACCATTGACCAGCCCAATGGCAGGCAAAAACTCCAACCTCTGAGCCAGCCAAAGCTGCCCACCCACTTCTTCTGTAATCGTGAAAAAGAAAAAAAAGATCTTTGACAAAGATTAGAGAACAAAATAACATGTTCGTCCTGTGTGGAAATAAATGGGACAAACCCTGAAAGTGAATTGTAAATTGTTTGTCCTCTTTCAGAAATGTCGTGGGACAGAATCCTGCCAAATTCAAAGCTCAAAGACCACTGTGAAATCTTTCTTTTAAAACATGGTCATTCTGTCAGATTAGTTCGTAATGCTGTGCTGTGAATGCTGGATCTCTTTTTTTCCCGTACGAGCCCCGATTTGTCAATTATGTTTGTTGCCTGAATGGAGATCACACAGCTGTTATAGGCCGAGATAATTTCATGGTCTTCTGTTCTTGTAACAAGATGCTTTTTGGCCTTGCAATATTGATTTTGTGTGGTGGTTAAAATTGCTGGCAGATGGCCACGTTCTCAACGTTTCCCCAAAAACATTGAATGAATCACAGGATGGCTTAAAAGGTTTTGTTATTTGTAATTTGGTTCACGTTGTCCGTTATTGATATGGTCATGTTTAGCAGAACATCCCAAAGAACTAAATCATGATTACAATTATCAACCCATTCACCCTATTTTCACTTTATGTTATCTATGAACTGAGATGTAAAGCAAAATAATGTACTGAAAAGTAACACAACAAATAGATTTATATACATCAAATCCATAAATATATGTATATGTATATATATACACATCAAATGATGCTTGGAAATGTAGTTTAAAATGTAGTTTAAATGTAGCAGCAAAACTTCACTCCAAAAACTAAAGACATTAAGTGAAGTAAATAAAAGGCAATCGAAGACAGGCAGCAATAACATAGCACTTACAAAGCTGAAAATAGAAGCACAGCTCTGCAATTTGTGTTTTAGCATTTTCAGTTGTTAACTTTTGTCTGAAGCTGTTTTACAAAGACATTTCATACCAAGATTACTTTTTTCCATTAAATTTAGGACAACATCAGATTTAGTGGAGTTAAAATGGCAGCAAGAGAAGCAGGGCTCCAGAGTGGAGCAGCGTCCTCGCAGGACTTTCTTATCTGTTCTTTCATTTGTCCAAGGCAAAATTTTAGACCCTGAAATTCAGGGGATTATTTTTTACTGTGATAACTGACAGGATGTGCCGTTGGACATGCAGCTGCAATCCATGGGACTGCTGAACCATGCCGCTTTCCAGAAGTATTTCATTTAGATTTTAGGGATGAAATAAAAGGAAATAACTACATCAAAATGAATGGTAAATGAAAGGAAACAGGGTAAAAGTAATTTAACATGCTGACGATGCACTTTTAATGGAAACTGGGATTAAAGGCACTAGTATTGTTTACTTTTCCACACTGCAAGGGAGAAGTTTAAGTTTTAGAAAATGTCAGATAGATGTTTGGAACTTGAGCTGAACTTGAGCTGTAACGATTCTTTTCCAGGTGTATTGGATTTAACTTAACAACTTAACACATGGTTAAGCTTTACTTGTTTGGATTGATAAAGTTGTCTTTTGAAAGAGGGATCCATCTATCCATTGTCTATACCATTTAATCCTGAGGTGATTTTGTGGCAATGAAAAGCCATCACCATATCCAAAATTAACCAAGACAGAAACATCATTCGTTAGTTATTCATTACTTTCTTTGTATGACTGCTTGGTTTGAATGAAAGAGCTAGTGGCAATGCAGTACAATAAATTATAGTCAAAAGACAGCATACGTTCCATGATCTTGTCTGTTTTTATGGTTTGATCGCAAACAGAATTAAATTTACATTCAAAAACATTGTCTGTACTGTATTATCGCTGGTTACTTGGAGTTATCTAGTTGAGCTCCTGTCAGCTTCCAAGGTGAACAACGGTATGGTTTGGGACTTGAGTATCACGTCTCTTTATTTGCAGATGACATGATTTTGTTTGCCTTTTAGGTTGTGACCTCCAGCACACACACTCCAGCCAAGTGTGAAGTAGCTGGGATGAGAGTCAGCGCCTCCAGCTGTGGTACTATGAAATAATTCTCTCCTGAAAAATGGGGGATTGCTCACTTCAGGCTGGCAGTGACTGTTTCACCTAGTGAAGGAATCCCTTTGGGGCATAACTAAGTGAGAGATGGACGGGTGGATTGAAGCGGCCTCTACAGTAATGCACTCTTTTGATCTGATTGTCAGGATGCAGAAATATGTTTCCAGACTGTTCATTTTCCAACATTCGATTCTGGTAATGTTTATTCCAAAAATATGCTAAACAGCTTTCCTTTGCACAGTTCAGCTTTTGAGATAGACAAAAGAGCTCTGACATCCAAAAGAGGTTTAGGATTAATGCAATGTTCCTCCAAATCAAAAGAAACAAGCTGAGGTGGGTTGAGTATCTGATTAGTATGCGACATGGGAGCCTTCCCTTTAAGGATTTCTGGATAAGCCCAGAGAAAGACCTGGGGTGGACCCAGGATTTCTAATAGGACTGTATATCCCATTGGTAAACAACAGCAGTGTTGCTGAGGAAAGATGTCTAAAAAGTGATTGGCCTGTTTAATCTGTGACCTGATCATGGATAAGCGAAAAAAGAGGGATCAATGAATCCAACTCTTTCAGATATTATTAAACTCTGTTCATTTTACATAAAATTTACACAAATGTAATTGTGGCTATTTTCATTACCATGATAGCATTTCAGAGGATGCTTTATGCCATAAGTATAGCATTTTTAGGGCACTTAATACTTCCTCACTACTCAACTTAATCAAACATGACAAAATACAAGATTATCAATTTTGGTAAAATAAATTTCAACCTGTAGGAAAACCACCTTTCTTCACATATTTACAGCACTCATGAATAGTTTCTGGGAATCCAGAGAAAAAAGGGAATGAATAAATGAAAAAAGGAAATTTTTCTTTCTGTCTTGTCAATAAATCATGAATAGTTTCCACACAGGCTCCATAATGAAAGAAAAGTGGGCAATCAACATTTAAAATATAGATTTAGTGGCTTAGAGACATTGTTAATGGAAATTTCATGCTACTACTGGATACTTAACAGAGGATGAATAAATTCATAGCAATGTTGCAGTGTGATGTGAGGAGTAATGATCGAAGCAATTAGTGCCATTTAATTTAATTGTCCACATATTCCCATTTAATTTCCCTGCTCAAGCGTATCAGTCCATCAAGTCTTAGAGCAGGAATGTATTCACAACCTGCAAATGTTAAATAGCTTTGCTTTCGTTATACAACTGTTGTAATCTACAATGTATGTATTCTGCTGTCCCGATGAATGCTCTTTTCTTATTTTTTTATCTCCATAATTGTATTCTTTGTTTTGCCAGTGCTTAATGCCTTGCAATGCTCTCGACTGATCTAAAACTTCAACATGATTTATTAGAAGAATTTGTCAAGGGGGCACTAGCATGATCTACAGAGATTCTAACTTTAAAAAAAAAAACAGTCGCATCATTTGATAAACTGCACTGCATTATTATGACAACTTGGCTCTGTCGCTAGCTTGGTTTATAGGGCCTCCTCTGCAAAAAAACAAAAATAAAGACCGCACTGGAGCTGCGTGTTGAAGTTTGTCTTTACTAATTATGCTGCCAGGACTGCTGATTACATTCACAATAATCAATGTAACATCCTCAGAATAAAAAAAAAGCAGAAAATGGAAATTTGTTCCATCTATGAGCTATTCTAACCCATAATACACTCACCGACCAAATGATGGGATGAGAGGGTTTATTTTTCCTGATGTATAATTAGATTTTTAAGCTGCCGTAAATCAGTTGTCTGTGCTTGTGGTTGCAGCTACCTATTGGAAAGAGCTCAGGATGAAAAATTGGTATTGCTGCTGTGGGCTGAGAAGATGCTTGTTTCAGCATGTTGTGCATGTCACCCTTCCCACCACAGTTCCAATCAATGCTGCCTTGACAAATCTCCCCTGGAGTATGAATCATATTTTCAAGTGTTTTGAAGGGCATTTGCTCACAGTGGTTTCATAGTGACCTAGCTCTGCTTCATCCTTACAGCTGTCTCACTCCAGACACATAATCAGCTATATTCAGTAAATGATTCCAGGATGTCATATATCCAGGCAGGGTTCCATCTTCCTAATGAGATTTCACTTTAATTTAGGAAGGAGTTATCTTTAAATGACTGGTCAGGCAAATAATATTTTCGATTTTTCTGTTGGTGTTTGGGTATTTTTACACATGAACACACGTATTCCACTTGAGTCTGAACTGTTTCAGAGGAGGGAAAAGCCAAAATGTGGCTGTGTGAGTGTTTTGACAGCTATTGCAGACTTTTCGCTCATCAGTCCTTGCACATGAATGCACCTGAAGTGCAAGATCATAAGTAGTTATGACTGTGACCAGTGACAATCATCTGAACTTGTAAACTAGTTTTGATGATCAAATTCTTATGACACATGCCGACCTGTGTCATGAGAAATTTGTGTTAACGATGACACATCAGCTATTTATTTCTATTAATGTAAGTGCAAAAAATTGAATTTTTTAAAAACATTTTATATTATTGACTTTGAGAGCAGATGTATGAATTGTTTATTGACTTATTTGATGATCTTTATACAGTAAAACAAGATGAAAACATTCAGCAATCATAATTACCCTACAAATATTTCAAAATGTTTTTACAAATCCAACAAAATTTCAAAATAATAAAGGACACAAGTACCAAAAATTATATTTACCTTGTCTGCAGTGGCTGACATTGATTTTTTCCAGTCAAACCTATAAATTCAATTCAGTAACATTTTCCAAAATTGTTGGGAAAGATGCAGAAAAAAGATACAAAACATGTTCTGAAAGATTCCACAGAAAGTAGTAGGATTGGGTATTTATTTAGAACAAGATGGATATCATTGTTGGTTGAGTGTGGCCTCTGAGCCTTCAAGTGACATTGCATGAGAAATTCTCATGATATGATCAATAAAGCCACATGGGCTTTAAGACTCAACACATCCTACTGTGTTCTCAGAAACATGACCTTAAACTGTACTGCACATGGAAGAAGCCATATCTCAGCTCTGTGCAGAAAAAGGGAACCTCCGATTATGAGCTCATCTCATATTAATAGAAAAATGGAGGGTAGTGAGTCCACATTTCAGCTGTTTTTTGGGTGGAGAAAAAGTTCAATCTGGGTTTAATTAATAGAGATTGAAAAAGGTGCAAAAGTTCAGTGAAGGTATGGGGGGGGGCATAGATGTCCATGGCACAGCTGACTCTCATAAATATCAGGATGTCATTTAAGCAGTGGTGCATATTGAAATTGTTGGGATATTTATGTTACCATCAAGTTGACATGTTTTCCTGGAGGGGTTTTCAAGCAGGACAACGTCAGATCTCATTCTGCATGGCTTCAAACAGAGTGGCTTCATGGATACAGTGTGTGTGTGCATGAATGACCTGCCTGCAGTCCAGATGTGTCTCTTATTGAAAATGTGGAGCATCATGAAGAGGAAAATCAGACTATTGCCATGGACTGCAGGGAAGCTGAAATCTTATATTTTTTTTAGCAACAATGGAGTCATGTTCCTCTTAACTCAGTTGGTTTCCTCAGTAATCAAATGATTAAAAAATGCTGTCAGAGAGGAAACTGATGTAACACAATGCATAACAAACCTCTTTTCTAACTTCCAAATGTGTTGCCAAACTAAGATTAAACATTTAATGAATTTTCTGAGCAGAGCAAAAAAAGATCAGTGTACAGTAGACAGAATAAAACAAAATAGAAAATTACTTTTTTTTCGTTTGAATTCCTTATTTGACCTTTTAACAAAATATGTAAAAAGAAAGAACAGAAATACATTTTATTATTAATAATTTATTACTATGCGATAAGTCAAGACAGTTTTTTGTGTAGTCTTCTGCCCCCTCTTATCAGGTGTATCTGATGGTGTACAATAGGATTTTGAGAAAAGTTTTTACTATTAAACTATGCAAAAGGTGTCAGACGCAAAACGTTTCAGAAACAGTATGTATCAAATATGATGCATTTGGCATTAAAGGGTTAAATCAAAATAAACAATATCAATAAAGCAGCTTGGGCTGCAAAGAAGAGGTATTGTTTGTTCAATTCAAGATTACACAGTGACAGCAGTGCCTGTTCAGGAAGTGATGGTACAATCTGAACTACCTTTTCCTATTCATCATCAACTCTCAAAGTTCAGAAAAGCCACTGAATGTTGCACCATGGTTGCATTACAAACTAATTCAAATTGCATATACCATATAGATTTGCCACATGAATGGATGTTTTCCTTTGAAAATGAACAGAAAGATGATATCTGGGCTGAAGCTCTTGAACACAGCAGTGAGGAATCAGAGGGGGTAAATTTGGAAATAGAGGAGAATCTCATGACCTGAATATAGGGTCAACAAATCACTAAAAAATGAAAAAATGAAAAAATGTGTGTGTGGCCGCACACAAATTAAACACTGTAGCTGCCTACCACACTCTGAAACTTTCAAGGTGATACCTGATTCTTTGTATCAGCAGGGCACTGTTGCCAAGGGAACAGATTTACTTGACTGTTGATAAAGAATGTCAGCAATCAAGAGGGTGCTGGAGGCACTGAAGCACGCTCTGATCGGGCAGCAGCACCTCCACCTTTTTATTCTCGACGAGAGCGTGGGGAAGCGGACAACTCATCAAATATCCTACATGTGATGGTCAGACTAATTGCGATCGGCGTGGTAACATAGTTGGGGTCTAAACATCTATATTTGAGACTGCCACAGTAGAGCAATGCAAACCAAAGACATTCACAATGACAGTCATTACCTGACAAAAATAGACCGTGGAAGGTCACTTGCATAGAGCAGAGCCAACAAATGCCAGAATGCTATTCTCAGAAGATGTAAGCTGGGCTATCAGTTAAATGGGAGATCCTTAGACATATTTCATTTTCATGCATTTCGTTGTTCTATTCCAAGTAATGCTGTCAAATGTCCACACATAAGCCTCCTGTTTATGTAATGTATCTACTTCAACAGTACTTGTTTCAAGTGGAAAGCTATTCACCCAAGTGAATGTTTCAGGCTGAGAAAACATTGTGTTGAGAGCTGTATTTTAGATGTGCACATATATATATATATATATATATATATAAATGCTTGTTTTCAAATTTGATGTTTCAAAGGAGAATTTTGAGCCAGATATGTGCACCAAATCTTCAAAGTGTTAGGAAATGATTTGCAGTCACTTTTTCAGGGTTATTCAAGACTCTAATGCACAGGTTTGCCTTTAGCTGAATTTTGCAACATGCAAGATTAACAATATAAAAATTGCTATGTTGAATTGAGACTCTGTAAGCTTGTAGTTGTGATGATGATTTTCCTTTTTCCCAATTAACATTTAACCAGTTAAAAGTACATTGAGTTGACAGTGAATTGCATTCATAGTACAATGGACCTGAATAAAGTGAACCACATGAAGAGGGGGTTAACTTTAAGGTAAATTGCTACTGTTTGAATGCATTCAGTCAGATTAAGTACTCAAAACAACTGATTTCAAAGCTTAAATGTCACGCTGTAGGCTTCAAGTGATAATCCCCAATCCGGTATTTAGCTGCATGACTGCATGTTCATCTTTTATGCACACTCTGCTGCTTTGAAGCCAATTTTTTTTTCAAAGGCCAAACCTTATACATTATTTGGTGTCTGTTTGTGGCAGTTTTTGGAGCTGAATCGAGAATAATGGATCTACATCCTTTGGAGTCTTTGACTGGGATTGGGATTTGGATTCGTTCTTCAAAAGCCATTAATAATTAATCATAAAGTAGCTTTGAAGCATGCTTCCCAGTGTTGGTCCAGTTGCAGGTAGAAGGCACCAGTGCAAAATAACTTACAGACACAAGTATGCAGGCAGCACATGGAAATGAGAGCAGGTTTGATTTTCTGTCTCTTGCCACTGGTAAAAAAAGGTGGAGATAAAAGTAATCCATCAATTTTTTATACCGTCTTCAACTCTTCAGGAAAAGGATGGGCCATAGCTGTCGTCAGTGGACAGTGGGGGTGAAGTTGCCACTCATAGTGAAATATGAATGGGGAAAAGTAATCTTTAGGTACAATTATTTATGTTATTTTCCAAGTGTAACGATAATCTAAATATTTCTTTGTCTCTACAGAAGGTTGTGTATTGTTAAACAATTACAAATGGTATTTCAAGTATAAATATATATTACCATGCTACCACCCATTTATTCCTCACAAAAGTGTTTTCTCATATTTATGAGATGCTTACAAATCATTCCAAATGAGTTTCAGCAAACCCGAATTGTGAGTAGGCAGTTATTAAGAACTCTTCAACACATAAATCAGCGATACTACTATAATTTAAAAAAAGATCCATATGCACAGTCATGAAAGCTAAATTATTTAACCTCTGATGATAACAGTGATTCATGAATAGTTTCAGAGTTTGAGTGATCCAACATGTATTCAAATTCTGCTAATTTTCTGCACAAATTGCAGGTTGTAAATTCTGTAAATACATTCATTTTGATTATGAAGATGAAGAGATGCAGTAGTTCAGAAGTACAGTTAAAAAAGGAAATGATCTCACATGATCTGATATCTTGAAAATAAAAATTAGCATGCCTAAGACATCACTCGCATAAAATATAGATATTTATGTAGTGAAATTGTCATTATTCAGTAACTTTTATAAACGAAAATACCTTCTCCTATAATCTTTTTTCAAAGTCTTGCATTCCTAGGTCTGAGATTAAAACAGAGATTATTTAAAGATCACTGTGTACCCATCTAAATCATGTTCAGTTCATAAAACTGTAAGCAGCACATTGCAAGTAATTATGTACTTATAAAATAAAATTACCTCTCTAAAGGCTCTTACTGGCTAAAAATGCTTGAATTCCACCCAAAGACATTTTATCTTAAATTGGTGTGTGTGCAATTAAAGTAGCAAAATTGTAAAGTAGTTTTTGGTGAATCGTATTGAGCAAACCCTTTACTATACTACAGTGGCTGAATAACATGAAAACAACCATTTGGGCTCTGGAAACGGCTCAGAAGCAAAAAAAAAAAAAAAAAAAAGCTTTTGGCTTGCCTACTAAACTCATATTTCAGAGTCTTGGCAAAACCAAAGCAGATAATCTGTTTTTTGACATTGCCAGCACTGCCGACTTACTACAGACTGAGATACCACGAAAATAATTACCCTGATTACACAGTCACTAATATTTGGATTTGTGTCAAGCCCACACAATTGAGTAAGTGTTGATCCACCCTTCTTTTCTTTACATTTAGCCTCAACGCATCACAATATTCTTGTAATTCATCCAAGGTAGTTTACAGCATTAATTCTTCAGGTTCCTGAAATGTGTTCAGTGTTTATCTTTGAACATAACTGATTTATTTTCTTATTTTTAGTAAACACCTGGTAACCCTATAAGTTTCTGAGGGACTATATACTGTCCAGTGAATAAAAAAGCACAAAATGACAACTGACTCAAATGTGTCACATAATAATAATTTCTAATGCTAACTTTATCTAAAATAAAGTAATTCTCTGCAAGGTGATTCCAGAAGATTTCAAGGAAACTTTATCCTTGCAGGTGAATAGAAAAAGTGGCAATTTTGAAAACTAATCTTTGCAAAATACTTGTACAGAAGAAAAAAATGCATCACTTGGAGTTGAACCTAGGACAAAATCTGAGAGATTCATAATGTTCTTCAATAGCTCTATCTGCTTAGTGAAGTTTCATCAGCTATTATTTCCAAGGAAAAACATCTGTTAAGCAGTGATTCTTGAGGAGTGAAAATAGTGTTGAGTGGTGCAAGTAAAACCCTATTTTCTATGTGCAAAATACAGTATGAGAAGCATTCACTGCACATGCTAAATATGCAAAAGCATGTGTATATCATACTATTTCCAGATCTAGGAGCAATGATTAGACTGTACATCAGCCTTTACTCCTCCAGTTGTAGAATCAGGTTTTCTAGGGATATGCCCCCATCCCAACTGCAAAGCATTAGCGGTTTGATGGTGAAGAAAGACTTTTCATGTTGCTGTTAATCCCAAAGGGTTGGAAAGGGTTGAGGTCAAGGTCAAGTTCCTCCACGATAAATCTGCAAATCTGAGGTTTTATAGTGGTCACCTCTGCTTTATATAGATGGTGTTGTTACATTGAAGCAGAATGATCTTTCCTCAGCAAATCAGAAACTTTCAACTGTCTCATACACTACTGTAAACCACAGGATCGAGATTTATCTGACAATGACACTGAAAGATAACAATCAAATTAACCAAGAACACAAAAGAATCTCTGTAGTGTTGGCTGTATAATTCAAGTGGATTTAGGATTGTCTAATTCTCGGATGTTATTTATGTCTGCACCAACTTGTCCAGTTAGGGCGTTTCAGGTGTGTTTCTTTGGCCACTCAGTCACAAATGATTGATTACTGTTCCAATAAGAAGGTACAGAGCAGAATTGGATACTGCTAATTTAAGAAGGATCAGCACTTTTTTGGTCAGTGTTGGTAATTAGACATAAAGTCATTTCATCTTTGGTTTTACATTGCATTACATTATTATTCTGTAGTAGTTATTTTCCTTCAGTTTTTTCACATGCCAGGATATTACAATAGAACCTTCCAGACTAATTTTGACAAATATATATATGTGTATATATATATATATATACAAAATTTTACATATACGCTTTGCAACGAACACAAAACAAATTTTAAAAACTATAACAAATAAATCCTGATTACAAAAACAGAAAACTACTCTTAGCCATAATGTTGTTAGCCCTTTCTGTGATATCAGTAATCAAAGCAAAGTGTGTACAGATTGATCAGTGACCAAATGAGATATCAAATCAAGTATAACATTAAATCTGACAATATCGCTCCACGCAGCCACAGAGCTAATTGAAAAATCCCTTAACTGAAGTGTTTGACTATGATGACTATTGTGGATTGAACAAAGAGAATTTGTGATCCACATGTCTTTCCAATTTATCCAAACTTGGCTGCTTTCCAGCACCTGGCCCTAATCACCGACTAACTCTGAAACCCTTAGTTGTTCTGTGCAAAACACTTGAAGTGGAAGCAGCTGCTGCCAAGAGACCTTGACCTTTCCAAGACTGTCTGAACAAATTGGGTGGCAATTGGATGAGTTTGTGATTTTAGCAGAATCACAGGAAAAAGTTGTGGAACTGAGTCCCTTTGTGGTGGGTCATATTAGGTCAAAACTCACCTGACTTCTGTCGATATTATATCAAAGGATTTTTAAGCATCTTGTTATTATTGGTATTAACTGTGACATGTTTTTTAATTGTATGCTTATTTCATTAGACCCTGCGATGGACTGGCGGACTGTCCAGGGTGTACCCGGTCTCACACCCATTGACGACTGGGTTAGGCGACCTCACTAGGGACTAAGTGGTTACGACATTGGATGGATGGATGCCTATTCCATTAAAAAAATGTCTGCAGCAGAATAAAGGCAGAGTTCTGCAGTTAACTGGGACTCCCACAAAACAGTCAATCACAGGAGTGTGTTCACAGACACGCATCAACATGGGTCTATGCAGCTTTTTATAGCAGGACTTTTTATTGACTGCAGTTGATTGTGTACCACCTGCCCCGGAGTAGGCATAGCCCAAACGTCATACATCTCCATATATTTTACCGTTACCAAGACTCCAGAGTGGGTGTTTTGCCTCATTAGGACACAGCTTTGATTCCCATGTTGCCTGCTTATAAAAAGGTCAGTGCTGATACCGGGAAAGGTCCTAATGAGGTAATGGCCGTTTAGAGACACATAAACACATATACACACTGAGTAGCCTTGATCAAATGGAAGAAAAACACTTCTGCTCACACTATTTCTATATACACTACGTGACAGTGTTCTGAGTAGAATTCCCTTGATTTCTGATCTCTGTTTAATCTAATTCCTGTTACATAAGTATTTCATACCTACATACTGTACTTGTTTATATATTTTTATATGTTTCCATATTCACGTGGCTATATTTCTTTGCTGTGCTGCTGTAACAATTGCAAGTCAAGTCAAGTCAATTTCCTCACTGTGGGATAAAGGACTGTTCAGTTTCCTTGAAGGATTGTAAAACAAACAATATGATATATAAATATTTAGAAATTAATTTTTATATTATATATATATATATATATATTGTTTTCAAATGGTGTGAAAGGCAAACTGTGACCTGACAAAATTCTTAGTGTCTCAACCATACATTGACAAATGACAAAAACGCATTAAGACTTTTGAGTTATCAATAATTTATGCCCTTTTTTCCCACGGCAAACGCAAAACTTTATCAAAATACTCAAATAACCGACTCAAGTTTAATCCCTTCCTGAAACAGAAGACTCAGATCACAAAGTCTGTGAATGGAAATTTTTGGGTTTTGTGTACAACACAGATTCAGTAACACTTTTTTATGCTTCAGGTGAATAATTTAAGTCAATAGCTGTCAGCTCAGTCATCTGTCAGCAGAAGCTGGCTAATCCTTACTGCCTGCCAAGTAAGGAGGCATTTGAGAAAAATTTGACTTTCTTCAAAAGTGCTGGAAGATGCTAGACCTTTTTTTTATTTTTTAAAATGGGTCTGATAAAGCAACAGAGGGGAGGTACATTCTAACAGAACAAAGTAGATCGGTCCTATTAATAGCAGTGACACCTATCCTGTCCTAGGCTGAGAGGTGGACAGAGTTCATTAAGCTCACTGAGTCTGAAACCTAGTGACTTCCCACTGAGGCAGTTGGCTTATGTAACCATTTCACACCAGGATGCTGAGGTGCTTCTTCTTTTTCCATGTCTAAGATGGCAGTCTTTAATTGAATATACATGAGGAGAAACAGGATGCTAAAACTGTCTTCTCAAAGGAAGCTCAGAGCATACCTCTCTTGCTTGTTGTAACACATCTTACATTCCAAACATACTTAATCTCACTCACTCAATTTTGTGACCTGACAGTTTTGAAATAAATTTGTTTTTGATGTTGTTCTGACAAAAACGATAGCCCAAGATTTAAACGTGGCATTCAGATATAAATGCAGGCCTGCCTCTGTGAAATGGCTTTGCATGTGACATAAAGGCAATACTTTAAATCAATTCTATTCATATCAACTGTGACAGCAAGCTATTCAGTTACTGGTATGACTTCAGAAAGTATTTCAACATGCTATGTTTCAGTCTGATGCTGAAATAGTTTAAATTACTTTTTCTGATTAATAGCAGAACTGTAATTCACTTAAAGCGATTGTGTCGGCATGAAGTTGCATTGCACCAAATGGTAAATGATGAAACTTATACTTTAACCGTACTACCGTGAACAACCACAGAAACCACAAAGTATAAGTATATATTATCCAACGTTAATATAATGTGTCATTTTACAAAATGGTATGCAGCTTGTCCTATAATATAAAGGAAAAATGAAAACTTTCTGCAGCACTACACAGTCTGCAGGGGTCTGTCTAAAAATATCACAAATGGTCACGACACATTTGATTGATGTGATGAAGTGTTTTTTTGGGCTAAAAAAACATGGAATTGTACAAATGTTACAGAAACACCTGGACTACTGTAATGAAAAATATAATGTACTTGAGCAAACACCAGTTGTGAGTGATTAGCATATGCAAATGTTTCAGCACTCTCAATCAAAAGAGCACAATGTTGCGGGATTGTGTGTCTACATGCAAATCACACTTAAAAAATCATAGTCTTGTAGTAGTCTTGAGTGATTTCATCACTGTTAACAAAATAACCTCAACAGTGATCACAGTCTGAAACAACTGGGTATGAATTCAAACACAAATAAAGGACCTGCTACTTACTTCTTTAAGTAATAAACAATTTTAGTAAAATTTTAAGATTTTGAAGGCTTACATTATTTGATGAGGCTCACAAACAATTTAGTAGCATATTAGTCAAATATAGCAAAAGGTTTTAGAATGTGAGGACACATCTTGCTGAAGTGGTCTCTTGGCAGAGCACATGTGTTATCTCCTAATAAAACTGTTCAAGGTAATAGCCACCTTTTGTTACTGGACTTAATCATCAACCAAAGATGCATACCAACGAGCCATGTGTCAATGGCAACCTCTTGTTTTAGGCTCTTCGGTTGAAGTGCTTGGTGTAGCATTGTTACTAAGCATATGTTCTGTGAAGCAGGATATATTGAAGCTATTCTTGAAAGAGGGCTCTAATGTGCGTATGCACGAAGTCTGTTGCGCTGCCATGGGAGCGGTGTTGAATCAGCCACTGATGTAGCTCAGAGTCATAGACAAATGTGTCATGCTCCTGTTGATTAATCTGTCACTTAGGAACAAATCTACATGAGATAGTAGTAGTGAAGAGTGCTTGTAAAAAACTTACCTTGTACAGTTTTAAGAGGAAATATCTAAATAATAGCCACTACATTTACCACTGCTGACCATTAAATATCCACTTAAAAAACAAAATGTAATCACAAAAGACTGAAGGCACCAGGGTTAAAATAATAATAAAATTATATTTTAAATATCCACTTAAAAAAACAAAATAATCGTGTAATACAAAAACTGAAGGAACCAGGGTTAAAATAATATGGTTTTAAATCTTTTTATGAGAGGATGTTGTAGTTAAAATTAAGAGGTCTAAAAAAGTTATTAAAAAGGTGTATTTCATAATGTGCTGTCATTCTAATAACCACAAAGTTATGTGAGAAACTGAGATGAATGTCTCTTTTCTACGGAAGACATGTTTTGTGTATATCAAGTGATTTATGTTAAAAGAATGTTTGGATTTATCCCTAATGGTCAAATTATGCTGTTGAAGTCTACCTTATTATTCTACCTTAAACATTCATGCTTAATAAGCTTTTTTTCTGCTTCTCCTTCAGGAATTCAAATTTCAAACTGTGAGCTCTTTATTTGGTCTCTTGAAGTATGTGCATTTTCCACTGAGGGTATTTCACAGATATGAGTCGTTAAGAAAGAACCCTTTTTTCAATAAAATGTGGATTTGATGATAGTGCTGCATGGGGCAGGCCTAGAGCCAACATTTGATTATGTATACAAAGCTCTCTCCAGCACATCTCTGGCCTGGGAATTACATCAGTTGGTTAGTGGCATAAAGACACCACACAAGAATATGTTGATTTTAATGAGATGCAAACACAACATCCCTCTGCTTTCTGTTGAGACAAACCTCTATTTAATTCTGAGGTAAATTATGGATTGATGATGTATAAAAGCCATTCAAAGCTCCTTAGACAGCAGCCGAAAGCTCTGGGCTATGATTTCTAAGTGTTCCTTTCCAGGATTGCAATATTTCAAGTCTTGTCAAACAAAAACAAAAAATACTATAATGGAAAGTAACATTCTTAGTCACCACAATTTACCCAACTCAGTAACTGTTTGAGCAGTGACTAAACAAATACCTTAAAGAAACGACCTCTTAAATAGTTGATAAGACGTTATGCAAATATTCAACAAATATGCAAAATTGTGTTATATTCAAGAACCTCTATAGTCTTCATGAATGTTCTTTTTTCTCTGATGTCCTGGCAACCCATCCAGCCTCTCTGTGACCCTTATCAAATCCAGCTTTAAAGATAATATTATTTGTTAGTTGTTGGAAACACAGCAAGTACAGTTTTGTCACAGTAAAATCACGAATTTTGGGAAGGCGGGATGGAGCACATAAACTCAATGTACCACTGTGGTAGTTCTTTTTTCTGTTGGGTACTTTTACATTTCGCATCATTTTGTGACATCAAAACAGACCTGGTTTTGGGTTGGAAAAATAAACGGTTCAGACAGCTAGACAGCTGCCTGGAAAACAATAAATGAATGTGATTTTTGTTTTCCTTTGAAAGAAGTAAGCACAGACATTTTTACAGGGATGGTGGTGTTCTCACCTTGGCTACAAAACAGACTACTCACATAAGAAATATGTAAGACTAGAACAACTTGTTTACAACATGGATTCAGAAGAGGAAATATGTTATAATCTGTGGTATTGACATTAAGCGTGAAGTTTTAAATGCACTCACCTCGAACATGCATTGTCTAAAAAAATGTAGCTTTCATGTCTCTCCATGAGATCGTGCCGCATTCTGTGATTAGAATCATCCAGTTTACACAGGACTTAACATTAAGAAATTAGTGGGGTGGTATGACAAACATGATATAAGCAGATGCTATCTTTTTTCTTGGTATCTCTTTGGAAAAATAAGCCACACTTATTCAGGCTCTTTCTGATTGTCCTGTCATGAGCTTTAACATCTGACAGTGAGACCAGCAGAATCTGAAATGTATTTTTTTTTCTTCTGCAATTTCTTTCTGCATTGCATGGTCTGGCCTTGGGGCAGCTGAGATGTCCACCCCAGTAAAGACTGGCATCTGTCTGGAATATCTGAATATTTTCTAACCATCCATTTTCTACTCTTACTTTATGTGTTGTCACAGGGATGGATGGAGCCCATATCAGCTCTCATTGGCTGTGAGACGGGATACACTCTGGACAGTTTAGCTCTCCATGACAGTATCCCACACATGAATGAGAACCCCAAAACAAGCACACTCCTACTCACTTCAAGTGTTACCAGTTAACCTAATGTGCATATTTTTGGGAGGAAGCTGGAGTACTCGGGGAGAGCCCACGCATACACATGGAAAACATTCAAACTCCACACAGGAAGGCTCTCAGCCAGGATTCTACCACGCTGTGACACAACAGTGCTGAGCACCACATCATTTTCAGCCCTAAAATGATTCCAAGCTATGAATCTTTCTCACTGCAAAACAACGGACTTCAACATTTTTGGAGACTGATGAACAGCAATAAATACTTTTGAAAAATCATTGGTGACGTCTTTCCTCTGTTCACTCATCTGACTCATCCAGGCCTGCAAACTGCCTAAAACATGTTTTTTTCTATATCAGATTATAACTTGATTAGGATTACTCAAATGTTTTAAATAAACCAAATTTAGACAGGTCACCTTTTAAATGTTGTGGAGTCTAGCATGCAGCCTCTATTTGCTGCATATTGATGTATTTTTAAATAGTTACATGGCTGTCATAGTGAATAAAGAGATTTCACAGTGTCTCAACCCATCATTGCCGGGGTTAATTGCTCAAAAGAGTCCCTGTGCCGTTATCCCAAACAGGATTAAACAGCAATTGATCTCCCTCCTAATGCTCTGCACTGACACCTTTTACCAATGAATATTTTCTGGAATTGCACTAACCGGTATTTGTTTGTGCCGCTAATCACACTGTCTCACAGCAATGCAGTTTGGTTCTTTTTTTTTTCCTGAACACAGCTCAACAAGACATTAATCAGGCAGGAATGATAGAAACTCAGCACCACTGATTTAAAAATGGGCATCTGTTCATTCCCTTTCTTAACATCTGCTGCTTTTAATAACACTAGTGTTGGTTCCGTAAATGAGAAATATTTTAGTGTCTGTCTGTCTTTTCTTTAGCACAAGGAATATTTTGCGCATGATGAAATCTGCCAATTCTCAACACAAGCATAAAATAACGATCAGCCCGTTAAAACGGATCACAGTGTCTTTCTCTCCCCTGGTAAAACAGTCTCTTTAAAATTTCTAGAGGCTATTTACTTAATGTTGAAGAGTTTTCCATCAGCCACAGCCACACTGACAATAGAGATACACCATTTTTCAATAGAAGATTATTTAAGTATACTGCATTAATCTTGTGATCCCCTTGCAGATATTGTTTTGAGCTCCAATGATTGATCAGGGAAAACAGTCTCTGTTGCTTGATCCACAGTTGATACACCACAACACAAGGTATTGAATATTGAATGATCAGCCCCAGGGGAAATTAATGGGGTATCTAAGCAAACAGGCTCTATCAGAAGTCTAGTTAAAATGATGGTGGCAGGACAGAGTGGGTGAAAGGGCTTTTGGGGGTGGAAATAGAGAGAGTACTTAGTGTTATCTATTGAAGTTACAAAGCTGCAGGTGCCCAAGGCTTAACTCCACCTCTTTCTCTCTCCTTCCTGTGTACACATTTGGCTCTTCTGAGAAAAGTGAAATAACAGATGTTTAACTCGAAGCACTTCTGTCCAACCAAAGGATTTATGGATAGAGGGATGTCATTGTAGAAAGGAGAACAAGCTGTTGCAGTCGCCTTATTCATAAGTCCAATGTTAAACAAGAAGTTCAGAGAGTGAACAGCTGCTCTCAAACTTACATTTAGCATATCTTGCAAAATCCCAAACAAAAGCATGCCCTGAAGAAGGAGAACAGAGAGCTTCTGTGCTGTAACAAAAAACAGTCCCTTGTGTTGGGGAATCTTTTGTAATGGGTTAACCTGATACCGATTCTCTCTTTGCTGGACAGATGTGCCATAGGAAACCTGCATTGTTTCAGTCATTACAAAGTCCTGGATCCAAACCAAGTGCCAGGTGGAAAACAATACATTGTGTATTTACAGTTTTATTTCCCTACTGAGCTCAATAATAAAACACGGAAGAACCTGAAGACATGTGAATCACCAAAACTAATTTCAGCAAATTGTAGGCTGCAGGGAAACACCTAATATGCACAGTAAAGGGTATTTTTGCATTGTAAGTTTTAAGTGCACAACATATTGTCTTGTGTGCATCAAATCACTGGCTCTCACTGTTGTCTGTATACCTCAAACAGTTGCCATAGATAAAAGCCTCCGCTCTCTTTCTATTGCAGCGGATCTCCTCTTTATGCAGTGTGAGGTATCAGATAATCCAAGACTTTAAACACCTGTCGTATGTAGGCTTTGCAGATATTTGCTAAAACCCCATCAAAGAAAAACTGGTGTGAATGTGGGGCCAGGAAGCTTATGCCTTAAAAGGAAAAGAAAGAAAAAAGACACAATGCTTGCCAAAAAAGAAGCCACTCACTGTTCTGGAACTGTTAAAAGACAGATAGGGGAATCCTGTCCCCGCTCCCATTTGACAAGAAAAAGGGAACATCCTCAACCTGCCATTTGTTTTAGCTCATTTTTTCACAACAGTCCGTCTTGATTTTCCACCTCCATCCATCCATCTCCACTAACTACTTTCAATGCAGATGAGCAGCAGTCTATTCTGACTTCTGTCAGCCACTCCCATCTGGGCTGTAAGGCAGAGCCCAGCATCCCTCCACATCAAACCCATTTCAGCTGGCTGTATCAGTGACATCATTCTTTTGATCTACATCTTAAAACATGGGTGACAAAAGGAACAGAGATGGTCCCATAAATTGAGAGCCTTGGCTTCAATCTTAAGCCAGTCTTCCCCACAACTGGACAGAGCAGCACCATCATAGAGACTCACCACCCACCCAGAATGAGCATACCAGCTTTTGCCAACTATGACCTCAGATCTAGAAGTGCTGACTTCCATCCCAGCCTCTTCCATCGCAGATCTGAACCTCTCCAGCACCTTGCTGAAGGTCTCGTGCTGTTTCAGATCCTGTCCATGAAAATCACAAACAGGTGGGTGACAAGGGACAGCTCTGGTGGAGTCAAGCCCCTTCAGCACACCCTTTCAGAATCCCTTAAAGAGCATCACTGTCAGCCTGGGTCAACATCCCATGATCTCAGACGCTCTGCAAGAGTAAAGATGTGGTCCACTGTCTCATCACCTAAATGAAAACTACTCCTACTGGATCTGTGGTTTGTCAATCAGTCAAAGCCGTTGCTTAATTTGACCGCTTCCCATGGGTGATGCTACGCACAACACAACTGTCGAGTTCATGCTGAGGCAGCAATTCTACAGAGAGGGTAGCTCAAACAGGGCTCTTTGATTTCCTGAAATTCTATAAAACGCACAGGAAAAATCAATCTCACTAACAACTCCATTCCATGTAGCTTCGTCCTTGTAAAGACTTTATCTTGTCAATGCCATGTGTAATTTTAATTTTGTGCAGGCAGAACCTTGGTCAACCTTTCTGATCTCAAGCCTCATCAGAAGGGGTCAGTGTTAATTGCCACTACATGAGTATACCATCCTGTTTCCTAGCATTAGCGTCTTTTGTCTCATGGGAGACAACAAAGGCTACTTGAAGTGTTGTTTTTCTACTCACCGGTTAGCTGGAAAATTTTAGTCTGAGGATGAGCGAGCTTTCACTCTGCGTTTCTTAATTGGATTCAGTGGGGTGTGAGGCAGTCTTGCATTTAGCTAAATTCAACCAACTCTAAATCAGCCTTGAAAAACCTTGCCGCTTAATTCTTTTCACATTTCTAAGAGTAAAAGCAGTTATAAATCAGAATCCCTTTGTGCGTGACATATTACTCATCAGTGAACCTTAGTTTGATATGGTGATGTACCATTGAATACAAGCATGCATAAATCTGCACCTTTCCCGTGGGTTAATTCACCCTCTGCCCCCGAGTGGTCCCCCGTGAGTCGGTGAGTTGTGACATTCACCTTCCTCCCATCGTGGGCAGAAAAACAGACCAGTAGCTCTAACCTTTACCTACCCAGTGATTTAGCCTGCCTGTCTGGACTGATAACACACTCCATCAGAGTTTCCCAGAGATTTAGGAGACGAGTGTTACTCTGTGATGCTGCTGTGCTCAGGTAGGGCCTTTTGTCCCTGCTACCTGTCCCCTGTATGTTAGCCGGCAGCCCTCTTTTATCTCAACCTTGGTATTCTTTATTTCAGTACAACACCGTGGTGTAAAGCCTTGTAAGTCACCTGCATAATCTTGTTCAATGGCGGCGTCAAGATGCATCTGTTTCTTCATATTCATGAGGAATCTTGAATACAGTACAGACATGTGCTAGGCTTTATGTTCGCATCAGATATAATTCTATCAACACTGGCACAATGACAGGTTGCATGACAAATTTCTTTTGTTATTCCTTTTTGCTTTTCAGTGTATAAATGTTGTATATGACAGGCTTTGCTCCATATAGTTTGTTAGCAACAATTACAATGCCACAGCTGGGACTGAGATATTATCTCAAAAATCCTAATTAGGATGTCACTCATTGATCTAACAAAGTAAACACATTTTGTAGTGCTAATAAAATGAGTTTTCAGTGAAAAGAAAGACACCTTAAACAAGCTGATGTTGATGTACTCTAGAACTGTCGTTTGTTGAGTTTCAGCAAACCATTTTTTTTTTCAAGTCGGAGCATCTGTGAAATAAAGTCTGTCTCCACATATTAAGAGAAAAACAAATCCAGTAAAGTATTTACTCAATCCATATATTATCAAGAATTTGCTTGGACTCCGCTGTACTGGAATGGAGGTGTCCAAGCACATATTTGAGAATGCTGTGTCTCTGAACACAGGGGATTTTACAAGGCTGTTATCACCCAATAATGTATAGCTGAGAGTTGTCTATTCAGCACAAAAAAAGGTGTTCAGCAGAGGGTTTTTTCAGATTATTTCCCACTGACAGATGCTCTCTAAATCTGTGCCGTGAGTGATTATGTTTGTCAGGACGGTGGCCTGTTTGCAGAGCACTGGAGAGTGAGATTGGGAGGTGAGAATGGCCACCCAAGATAGACAGCTGCAATGCTGTGTTGATTGCCACTTCCTCTTGTGTGATTTGAAATGGAATTTTTTCAGGTAGGAAAAAAAGAACTGTTTGCTGAGCTCTTGACTGAGCCCTTCATCTCCATGCCAAGGCAACACAGCCTTTCCCACTCATCCTCAGGCTGATAGGCCATGATGGAACAGTAGAAGTGGTTTTTCTCTGTAGCCTACACGGAGAAAACAACACAATGGTTCCGTGAATTTTGTCAGCCTCTATGGCACTTGCAATTGGAGTAACACATTTTCCTTCCTCATAATCAGTCTGTCTTTGCTTGCTGTTCTCATCAAAATTCTCTGAATGTTCTGTTGCCATGGTACCTTGAAAATCTGCAGCAGAATAAAAACGGTCATTGTTCTGTCTATTCCAACAACTTTTAAGGGAAGTTTAGACAAAATTAGTGCTTTATCTATAATTGTATTTTTATGGAAGAGAAACGTAAAAGCTTTCTGCATATTTTTTATAATCAATTTGCAGAGTTTATCCTCTCAAATATCACAGGCTCTCTCAAAAGTGTGGGGTTTGAAATAGCTCTTTGCAGGATTTTAGAGACACCATCAGAGACTTCTCCCAAAGCATATACACATAACTTATAATGGAGCATCTGTGCAGAAGCAATACAGCTGGATCCAGATATAAATTCTCAGTTGAACTTTTCTCTCAGAAAGCTTCCCTCAGAACAGACATCAGGGACATTCTGTGTTTGTCTGACTTTATTTACAGCCTGTGTTAGAGTACCAGGGGGAGATGTGCGAGTCTCTCTAAAGACAGGAGATCATACATATGGGGCATCTGTAGCACAAAAGCAATTGGCTACCAATCAAAAGCTCAGTGGTTTGACTCCTAACTTTGCTGGGCCACAAGTGTTGAAGGGCAAGACACTAAAGCCCATGTTGCCCACCACTGCATCTCTCAGTAAATTAATGCACTGTGTTGCTTGCATACATACATGAGAGGATCTACAGAAAACGGTAGATAATTCTGACAAATCTGACTGAAATTTCAAATTCCATTTAAATCCTTTTTTTTTAATCAGTCTGCGATAACAGAAAAAAAAAAACTGACCTGTCCAAGGTGCACCCATCTTCTCACCCACTGGATAGGCTGAACTGAATGACAGTCAAAATAGTAGTACAAACCTACTTGTTGAAGGTTTTGCAAACTGAGTTATTGGAGAAGTAACATTTTTACTTGTTCATATCTCTATAAATAGGAACGCAAGATCAATATAGGTCCACCACCCGATATGACTCAAGTAATGGGTGTTTTCATAAATTGTCACCTTGGGGAGTTCATATAAGTACTAAGAATTTACATCTTTACATTACATATTTTCTTTCTGCATGAAACCATCTCAATCTGTCTTCCTTTCTTACAATGCAGGTCCAAGGAACCACACCAACAAAATATCTAACTGCTGTTTTAGAACGGACAAATTGTTATTGTCAGAACCTATCACACTCAGCCTTTTGTCAGGGTGACATGTTAATTTGCAGCCGACCATAAAGACATCCAGCAACATACAAAGTGCCTACAGCCTTAATTGACCATATAGAAGAAAAGCATAAAGTATTTGTAAGACTGCAGGCATGCTGAGATTCATTAGCTGTAAAACAACAAATGTGATGGATCATTTCATGCTTTTGTGAAAAGTGAAAACGAGGTTTCTTTGAAAAACAGAATTACTGAGTGCAGTTGCTCCATTAAAAGAAAAATAATGTAAAAGCCACTTTAAAGAGAACAGATATTCCAAGCCTGCTTTTTTAATTTTATTGCCATTGAAAAGGTGTCTCTTGGTCCGGGAGGATATGATTTAAATTTTATTAGAAAAGAGGGAGAATGACCTTTCAAATCCTTGCTTACTAAGTCCTATCCCAAGATGAATAAATGGGGGACCTGATTTTTAAACTTATCTTTTAGCTTCATGTTTCTTTATACAAGTATTGTAGTAGCACATGCCTGGAAATGAAATTTGAGTAATGAAACATTACAAGTGATATATCATTGTTTTGATTCTTTTTGCTCTTCTTGTGTTTTAAAAAAGCTGCAGGATCCCTTTGAAATTTCCAGCAGTGACAACCAGCATGCATGTGAGTGAGCTGTACCTCACACTTCCCCAGATGGCCTGTGTCTATCTTTAAGATATCTAATACAAGGGCACACTGAAGAGTCCTTGAAATTGGAAAGTGGCACTAGTTTAATTTAAAGTGGACCACATTCTGATACTGCCCATATTATACACTAAGGCACGACTGCCCTTGCTTTATATTACTGATAGGATTGGAATAATTCATAACTTTCATGCTACTTGTGACACAGGTATGATACATTATTCATGCTGAGCCATGCAGGAGAACTGTTTGTTCTACTCATAGACCAAATTACTTACTTTTACCTCAAAGAAGATGTTTTTTATGATGAGTTTGGCCTAATTTTCATATTCTCAAAAATTTGAAAGAAAAACAAACGGATTGAATAACAAATAACAGAAGAAGCGCACTGAAAAACAGTATATGTATACATAATGTAAGCTGATCTCATTACAAAACTGCTTCCTGCTGATGTCTGTTTTTCAACCGTGATATGAAGGAGCCCATTAAAGGTACTTACTGTAGACAACAGCTCTCGCACATTAACAGGATTTTTTTTTTTTTTACCTCACCTGTTTATGCCACTCAGTCACACAAAATGTGAAATCAACAATCATGGAGGTCTGCAATGAACTTCACATTTAGAATCTGGAAAAGATGGAGGGGGGAGCTTGACAAAACTGTAAACTAAAGCTGCGAATCTTTGCTCCCAATACAATTCATTTGCCATTACCACTGATTTGTAGAAGATGCACTCCGGTGTGTTGCATTACCAAATAACTGTATGGGAAAACACTTCTCTTCTCGTATAGACACAAATGGTCAGATTAATTTAATCCTCAACTCCATACCTAGCTCCAAAACACAAACGTCTGCCTTTGAAATAAATTGTCTTTACTCTGAAAAACAACATGTTATACCTGAAGAAACATGATAGCTGTACTCTAGTTGATTTGTAGAGTGCAGGTAAAGATTTTTCTATTATGTTTAGTTTGCGACAGGAGCTGCAGCTTTAAGGATCTTGACATCTTTTGAAATCTAGGCTGTCAGATATGTACATATCCTATTCCTTCTAAGAGTTGGAGGACAAAGCTGGCATTATTTTTTCTTTATAGATGTTTTTTGGGCTGGATATGCTCCTTAAAGTTGCAGATGCGTGCTCATGGTGAAGAATGGCCAATTCTGTTATACAACTGTGCCGAATTTTTCCACGGTGGATTTGAGACACTGTGTATTTAGCCTCATTTGTAAATGATGTTAAGTTAATGAAACATGAGGTTTGTTCAGACTTGTGCTTTTATTTCACGCTTCTTGCTCCCATTTGATATTTTGTATTTTTGTTTTTAAATTGGGGTTATGTGAAGTCATGATGGGTAAGCCAAGACTAAAATATTTTCACAGGAAAAAAAAATTCTTCACCAATTACCAGAGATGAGCATCACATTGTTAATTTCTTCACATTGTCAACTTTGCACAAGACATTGATGCATTTAATTTTCTTTCTTTGAGGTTTGAGTTGTTTAAGATCAAGGAGAAAATTGACCTACTTCTGAGTAGCTTTTAGTGAAACTGACTCTGCAAACTGGGCACACTCTAAATGATATTCAGACGCTGACCACTATGTTATTCACTATAAATAGATCAAATGTTAAATTGAGGTTAGGAAAATAACAACTTTAAAATTGTTATATAATGGATTGTTATATAATGTATAATGGATTGATGGTCGTCTACTGTTTAAGTTGCCCCCACAAATCCACAAATTAAAGGATAAATTTGGGGAATTCAGTTACATGACTTTACACAAACACTGAACAAGTTTTTATAAAATGTTGGAGCTCTGGAAAATGAATACAGTGCTGTTTAATTTTGTTGAGAATAAACATGCAGGGAGACTCAACCCTTAAGCACATTGGAGCTCAAATTTCAGTCAGATTAAAAAGTGACTGTATAAATTAACAGTTTTGTTTTGATTGAACTGGAACAGAAATTCTTTAAATAGGACTAAAATCTCATCCACAGTCCTGTACTATTTATACACTGATGCTGCTGGTCTTTGACTGCATCTTTTGATTGGCTCTGTTACTTAGATATCTTTGACCATAATTCAAAATACACATGCACAAGAAATCATTTTGACATGCAATTATTGGAGCTACACATTAAAAGGTCTCTCGGCTACACCCAGGAATAGAAATTGGGAAATCTGCTTCTTTTAATGAAAAATTGATCAAAACAGTTAAAACAGCAACAAGGGTTTGTATTTGTGTGTCTGTGCATGTACTGTATATCTTTTCATGACGTTTTACTTTGAGCTCGACTTGAATGGGCAACCTCAACAAGTAATATGTTCCAGGTCATTAGGAATGACCTCTGAAATCTTAGTGGCTGGATGGTGTGTACAGCATGTGAGAACAGACCTGCCCCCCTCATGTTTAGCATTTTAGGGCATTGCAAGTTTCCTGATTAGAGTGGATGGATCGGCCTGACCTAATCTGCTATTATGCTTTCAAAGAGTACTGTGCGGTAATTTCATCACTTCGGGGAGTGAGGACTGTTAAGATGGACAATATCTCAATAACAGACTAATCAATCACTTTTAGAGTGCATTACTGTGAGAGGGAGCTTAGCCCCATGGATGGCAGCCTGATATAAATAGCAAAGTGGCTTCCTTCGTGTCTCTTTTTCAATTTTCATCAGTATTCACTGCTATTCCTTTCTGCTCACACAACTCATAACACACATTGAGATCGGAGTCAAAACAGAAGTTACCTTTTTAAAGACAATTTTCAGAAGACACCCAATTAGTTTGGTTGGGGCGTTTGAATATAAAATTATGGTTTGGCAAATTCAACTAATTATGTGGTGCATGTTGGTCTGGTTACAGCTAACAATTTTGGCTTTCATTAGGAGAGCAAGCACATGAGCTGTCTAACCAGTTTTTGTCTGAAAATGAAACATCAGGTCACCGGCCTTATTGAAGTGCCTTTTAATTTAACAATATGTTCATCAACAGTGAGTCAGATAACTCTGACCTAGTCATGTAAAACAAAGATGGTCTTTGACTGTCAGTTCACCGGCAGTAAGAGATGTTCTACCAAACGGTAACTAGAAGAAAGACTTACTGCTCATGATTGCTTTTTTTAGGACCATAAAGTGCACATATGGTGTGTTCGAATTTTTTATTAACCATTTTTTATTTGTTGAACCTTTATCTCTTATCATTTTAGACTATGATATCCACTGTTATGGTAATGCTACACTGGGGACCTTTTTATGATTGTTACTTTTATTGTGTCTTATATTTTCTCTGAAGAAAGGGTACTTTTTATGGCTCAAACATTTAAATCAACAGGTTGCTTTAAAGGTGAATTTCATCCTTTGAGTGTCTTTATGTATTTAATTTCTGAAGCACATCCAATGTACGGTAGCGTGTGAGTCTGGGAGCACTGCGTGTGTAATATTCATGTTGTCCGCTCGATCTGATTGGACCAGATATGTAAAGCTCTCCAGAATAGCTTTCCTCGGCTCATGTGTGGGGCAAACAGTGTTGTGGTTGAATACGAACAAAAGATCACATTCAGCAAGTGACAGGTGTTTGTATTATGACGAAAAAGGGTGATTCTTTGCTTTCCCATGCAACTCTTACAGGATTAACGGTTGTTTTGTTTTTCTCCCTGGAGAGAAAACATCCATGTTTTATGACTGATTTTTCTTTAGGCGGCACGTCCCATGTCTGTTGGCAAAGCTGGATGTTCATCCTGGAAAGTGAAGCTGGAGGTGCTGTTTAAGACATGTGGGTGGTCAAGGTATTCATGATAATTACCATGCCTGTTCAATGAGGGGTAAGACAAAGAAATAGTCCCAGCACAAAGCAATGAACACATCTTCTGCATGTAGAGTGAGGACTGTGATTTCTGAAGTGCAGCATCTCTCCTCCTTCCCTCCCTCCCTCCCTGTACACACTGCACAGTTGCAGTATCATATTGTGCTGGACCATGAGATACCAGCCCATCCCAAAGTATCTATATCACACACACACACACGCGCGCGCGCGCACACACACGTACGCACACGCATCCCATGGCACCTCCTCTCCGTGCATGGATTCACCTTCATGTTTAAGTCTTCTTCTTTCCACCAATGTCATTGAATCCGCACTTTGGCGTGTGTCCGCGGTAAACGCGCTCCGCATGACATCACAGCGCTGCAATGCTGCACCGTCTGTGAAAGGTGTCAGTCGTTTCCCGTGATAACCAAGATCTTTAGTCCACCGGCTACTTGCCTTTTTTTTTGTTGCTCCGTTCCAGACATTATGGCGTAACGGCGCGTATTCTTTAACACCGACGGCGCTCGTATTACGCAGGTGGGCGCCCGTACGAGGACCAGAGGTGCTTTTTTTTTTTTTCTCAAAAGGTTGCCCTTTCTCTGGGATACAGCGGGGATTTTCGTGCCAACATCCCGTCCGGAGAATTCACCCGCCTTGCTTTGCTGGAGAGGACAGACCAAGTCGTGTTTGAAAAAACTAATTGCTCGCATGGGTACGTCTAGTGTTTGGAGCGGCTGGAAAAAAATCCCGTTATCTGTGCTTGGGTGGGATTCCTTCATTGCGCCTCAGTGGAAGTTGAAAAAACAAACGGTAGTGACAGGCATGATGACTGCATCGTGGAGCTGTTATTAGATCAAGAAAACCGGGTGTATACGGAGACTTTTCTTTCCACCAGAAATTTTGACGCTAACCTTCAGAGGCTTTTGCAGAAGCGCAAACTATCGTTTTGCAAACAGTCCCGGACTGCAGCTCCCTATCCTTTTCACCATCTCGATTGCAATTTACTAAAGGCGTGAGATTCATCGAAACTGAACCCACAGAATGAATGCGTTATAAACCCACACGCCGGAGACTTGATACGTGCACACTTGAAACCTTTCTGGAGACGGGTCGGACCCTCAGACTTCTCCATCTTCTGGATTTGGGTATTTCAGCACTGCGTTTTCTGCCGATAAGTCTCGGGCGGATTGTTGTGGGATTTTAGGTGGGGTTTTTTATTCCGACGCAGGTAACTGAAGAGACCCCACTGTCTCTTGTTTATGACACTTCAGATGCAGATTACCGCTCAGCGTGTCCTCGGGATTTTGCAGCACAGGGCTGCCTCATGAGAAGGTTTTTACGTGCGAATTTGGATTTAATGAGCTCTCGACATTATCGGCGATTCAATGTGAATTTAGCAAGTG
>CAJRST010037777.1:4461904-4524094 GCA_907169785.1 Menidia menidia
AGTTCTGTTTTATGCCTCTAACCTAACCCTGCTATACAGCAGCATTGTGCCATGGCTCTCACGCATGCAGTTAGATAGTTAAACAGTGATACATGAGTTAAATTTCCACAGACAAGGCGCATGTGGAAATGGCCCGGGTGTGTCTGCATCAGCAGAGACCAAGACTTTTCACACATAAGCAGCACATGTTTGAATCCTACCCATCATTGCAAATTTGTACCGATTACTGCAGAAATCGGTCAGTTTTACCGTGGGGCCACAGAGGGGGGATGAGGGAAACTTATTATTAACTGCCAGATGAATAGTTCTGTAGGCCTCTCTATATGCACTTTCCGTATGAGTTGGGCACACATCACATTGAATTTTGGCAATCAGCTAAGAGGGTTGAGAGATAATAAGGGGATACAGATGCACTGATTCTGCATGATAATGATCTCACCGTGAGTGGCTGATACCGATTATGTTTGCAGCAGGAATTTTCATCTCATCTCATCAATTTCCTTAGTTTAACTCAGCATTTGCAGGGAACTTGTTTACATGCCGTCTGTCCTAATTTTGGAGCTCAGGGCTGGGGAGATCGGTGTCTGATCTCTGGCAATTTCTGTTTATTACTCAGGGGATCAAAACAATGCCTGGGAGAACTCAGGGTCCAGCATGGCAGAATGAAATTGAAATTCTTTTAGTGAGGTGGTCAAGTGGTCACGCTTCACCCAGCCCTGCTTAATCCACGCAGTGCCTTCTGAGATGTGGGTATTGGCAGCTGTGTGGTTACATCAGGGCAGACATTACTGCAGCTTCTAACGCTGTTGAAGATCAACTGACTAGCAGCTGCAGTTACTGTACACACCCTGTTTACCATTTGTGATGCGTGCACGTGAGCGTTTCACCTCTTTATGTCAACTGACGTCCACAGTAAATCTAGGCATGACAGTTGTCACTGGATGTTGGCAGCAGTATACATCCTGGCAGATGAATAGGAGGAATGCAATTCTCTCATTCATCTGTCAAAACAGCCTAATTTTACTGAATAAGCAGCTATCTTGCGCAATGTTATTGTTTCAAGTAATGGTTTAATCCAGCGCTTTTGACGTACCCATTGAATACATCGAATTAAAAATGACTGATCGTCAAACAGGTTCTGCAATAAAGAACTTGAAAGAGCTCCTTAAAACAGAGGTTAATTAATTTGCTACATACTAGTATTGATACTCTTGAGCCTTATTGTATTCATAATTTGAATTACCATGTGTGCAGCGGGACACTTATAAATGTTCTTTATTTTTTTTCAACCAACTGTGTTTGATACTATAAGTGGCGATAATCACCTCTTTGGCTTGTCAGTGTGTTGCGTGACGTTCCAAAAGAAGCTTAGGGCACTTCCAGTCATGGGTTTGCCTAATGAAATCAGACAGGATGGCCGTTATCATTATTGTGCATTATTGCCAACACTTCCATCTTCAGTAAAGCCAATGCAGGCAGCGCAAAACTGCAGAACGATTTAATTTCTCAGCAGGTAATGCATAAAAAGACATGTGGGTAAGGAATATTTTCTTTTTTTGTAGATTTCTGCATGCAGGCCACATTGTGAGATTAATGGGGTCTCACTACTTTGTCATTCCATTGTATTGTGTTACAGCAGCTGCGCTTGAGCCGATGTCATGTGTTCTCATTATGAAATCGGGACCAGGGGAAGGTTATCAGCCACTGTAGGAATGGGAAAGCAGAAACACAAACTATTGATCCGTATTCTCAAGTATGAAAGACTCCATGAAGCAATATATAGTTCACTTGTTGTATATACAATATATTTCAAAATAGCTATATGCAGTGAGTCATGTTGGCAGCTTGACATTTTCAGGAGCTATTTTATCAAAAGATGACTTTTTATTTCTAAGCTGTGAAGTTTTAGTTTTAGTTGTACACAAAATACATGCTCAGTATATTTACAGTGTATTACTTTGTTATTGGGGTCACAAGCATAAGATTGCAGTGATATTTCTTTTTTGTTCTTATATACCCTTTTAGAAAGAGTTAATATATAATCAGAGAGTTAAATTCAGTGTTTCAGCTCTGCAGTCCATCAGTTGGAAAAGAAAGAAAATCCATTTTCCATTTTCCTGTAATTATTATTATTAGTTTTTGCTTTCAGCTGCTTCCTATGCATCATAGCTACTTGGTTGCTGTTAGTGTGGATACATACATATATGAGCTTACTGTTTCACCTCGCGTTCAAATAAGCAGGTGTCTCCATCCACAACATAAATGCTCACATACTGATCATTGGGACCGGAAGCTGCTGCCAGATGAACAGGATGAAAGCCGAAGCTATCTGATGAATGCTAAACTAGAGGTTAATAGAAGAGGTTTGCACTTTGTTGACACTAAGACCAAGACAGAAAAAGCCACAGGGGGGGTTTGGTAGATGGTATGACAGAAACTAATCTAAAGTCAGCTTAGTCCCCTTGTGTGTTTTGTGCAATTTTTCATATAATTACTGTGTATTCTGCATTTATGTATGCAAATATTTGTTTTATTATGTTATGATGGTTCAGGGAAAAAACATGTTGTAATACCCTAGTGATTGTATGTTGACATGTGAATTTAAATTTCTGTAGCATTTCTTAAGACTTTTTGGCAGAGTTCCATCAATTCGTATTACCTTTGTAGAGACAAATGCAGTGTCTAGTCTTCTGGTCAAAGTTACTCCTTCTTTTGCTTTTCTGATAACCTGCTTGCAGCTTTGTTCTTTTGCTTTGCAGTTGTGAATACTTTAGATACATGAAATGCTAGAAACACAAAAAGTGGCACCACTGAGCCTCACTTTCTACTCTGGAGATGCTCTTAAGAAAACACCATGATTTCCACTGGGGCAAATCTTGCGTCATGTCTTCTTACCATGTGCTCCGCAATGACACTCCGTGGCTCAGTCGTATTTTCAGCTGTGACTTACTGTACATGTTGGACACCCAGAGAGGAAAAGCGCACTGAACTGCCTGCACTTTTTCCTGAATAGTTTATGTCTGTTCAAGAAAGCGGCTTTAGAGCAGTCAATGGTCTTCAGACTGAACTTCCTTACTTTCACATAACAATTAACGATCAACAGAAAATAATCTTAAGATAATGTTACACAACCATGACAGCTTTAGAACAAGACATGTCAGTGACTAAAAACTATAAATATCACACTCTGCAAGCAGACAAGACCTAGTAAGAAGAAGAAAGTAAGTGCCAATTAAGTTGTTAACAGCGACGCAGTGAGATAAATGTTTCTCTCCAGGCAAGTGAAGTTATTTAGCACTCAAGATGTTTGAAAAAAAAGTTCAAGAAATGGTATAATTACAAAAAAAGATCAAAGGAATAGCCACCAAAGAACTGAAGCAATTAAACTAGAGTTACTCTTTGAATTTGCTGTCTAGGGTTAAAAAGTAACAAAAGTGACAAAAAGAAGCAGTGGTGCGCTCAAAGCACTGTTAGCTGGAGGAGACACAGGTAAATAACGCGTCGGCCTCAGAGCCATAAAACACTTTCTACTTTTTAACTCTGCTGCATCATGAATTTTAAGAGCAAAAAGGCGAGAACAGTAAAATATTACACTTAACGGTAACTGCAGTGCAATTGTTGAAGTCATAAATACTTCTGTTTATTCCCTCCATGAGTTCCTAAGAATGGCTCATATAGGTAGGCTTTTCTCCCTCATCATTAAACAGTGAATTATTTGGCGGTGTGTTGTGGAGAAAATGAAACAACTTGCTTCCAAGTTGTTCCAAGTAGGCCATATTATAGATGCCCACGACAAGATATACCCGTAAAAAGAGTCAGATGGTGTACTCATTACATGCATTAGAAATGATTTGTCTGTTTTTAGGGTAAATGTGACCTTGTTAGTGTAGACTTCTGAGCAGTGCAGAGTGTACCCTGCTTCTCAGCCGTTGCTTGCTGGGCTTGATTGCTCTTCCCGGCGACAGTGAGCAGCCCAAGCAGGGAAAATTGATCTGTGAATAACATTATTTTCCAAAGGTCTTTTGCTCTGTTACTGATGTTGCTCCAGATAAGGTGGCCTGGTAAATTTGAGTAAACTAAGATGATATGAACTTCAGTAAAGAATGAAGCAACAAAATTGACCAAAACCTTTGTGAAGTACTGTTTAAATTGACATGAAGTACATGGGGGAAAAAAGCACCTGTCTTACTCGTCACCTCTTTCTTGTTTCAGTGTTTTTCTGGTATTTGCACTCTCCCTTGGTTTTCTAAGGAAAGAATGATTGCTGCATGTTTCATTTCATCTTGAGGGCTTTCAGACTCTCATGAAAGAATCATATGTCTGAATAAGGAAAATTGTCATCTATTGTTCAGCGCATGAATGTGCACATAGAGTGTGCCTTTTAATGATAAGGCTAAGCTTATATAGTTTGTTTCTGACAGTTAAAGAAAAGTATATGAAAGAGGTTTAAATGACCTGCTTGGCATATGATGACTGTCATGTAAAATGAATATGGTCTAACTGAAAGAGAGGCTAAATTTCAATCAACATTTCATATGAACCTTTCTGCTGTCATGAGTTATAAAAGTCCGCGATATCATATAATCAACGGTTGATAACCAGAAACAATACCTTGATGCAGGACATGCAAACCAACTAACCACATATAGGACTAAAAAGAAGACAGATTCTAAGCTTTCCTATCAGCCAAGCAGTTTGTATAGTATTAACATGTAACAGTATGAACCATACTTCGTCGACAGAAGTAGAAATATGATATGTAATAAAAAACAAATCATTTAAGTCTGCTTTTTGGGGAAAAAAGCTTTAATATTGGATTTAGCTGTTTCTATTAACCCTTCCAGCTGCAGTACTTTAAAGTGTGCATAAAAAATGTAGGTGGAAGCATGCCACATTTTAGATAAGATCACAGTTGAATAAAGAGGTTGTAGCAGAATTAGTTCAGTAAAAATTGTTCAGGTCCAGGTGCAATGTTGGAAATATAGCAGCTAAACAAGTGTCATAAGATAAGCCTTCTGTGATCATTTGATTTTCTTTTCTATTAGTGGAATTACAGTTTAACAATGAGGGAAAACATTGGATTCAAAACTATACATGCAAGTAAAAATGACTTTTCTATTTACTTTTAAATAATCTTTTTTTTGTATATTAGCTGTTTCAGCCTTTTGCACATTTTATTCTACAAATCTTACTAATTATCTGCTACGAGTTTTTCTGGCTCTCCCTTTTCCCGTGGCTTACAATCAAAATGTGCCAGCAATCATGCTGGTGTTTGGTTTTCCAGCTAAACCCATGACCTTAATGGTTATAGTTCATCATCATACTGGCAGTCCCACCGTAGAGTTTAAGTGCCTCAAAGTAAACAGTTGGCGATGCTAATTGTCCATACTGGTGCCATTAAACCATGGCAAAAACTGAGAATCGCAACATGGTGACATGTTTGAAGAAGTGCCAATCAAACTTGGAGCTGTTAAAACTAAATACAGATACCGAGGGAATACTGACACTTCTGTGGGCCTCATCCAGCTGGATTTATTCAGGTGAATGGAGGCAATTTGAACAAAGATTCGAAATGACTGTCAGCTGAATACTGAAGAGCAGTCAGGTGGTAGGCACCGGCTGGAATCCAGGCGAACTGTTTAGCCAGTCTGGACACAAATTTTCAGTTGGGAAAGCATCAAACCAGCTGCAAACAACATGACACTGGAACTGCACAAGAACATCTTTTTATTCATCTGACTTTCACAGCATAGTCCCAGTATGATCTCCCTATGCCTCTGTTGATTCAGGTATGAAATGATTGGTGGCATCTGTCATCCTAAAGAAGAGCCATTGTGCAGTCATCCCATGACTGTGACCGCGTTAAACTGTTGCTCCTGAACCGGTGTCAGAATTATACAGTGAAAACAAGAAACAAATGGCTGGGTATGATGGCTATGTTACAGATATCTGAAATGGTAGCATCTGGCCTTCTACTGTTTACCTATAGGTGACATTGATTTAGCTAATGCTTTCAGTTGGTGCATCTGGTTGTATTGATCCATATCTTTTACTAGAACAGCATTTCCCTTTAGCTCCCTCAAGCAAGCCAATTAAGAGAGCTGCATGCTCTCATACAGAATTTGAAATGTGCGCAAACACAGTCTTCCCCATAGTCCCATTAAATAATGCATAAGAATGATATATCATTGTACAAAGCTTACTATCGCTGTTCTCACTAGTGCTATTAAGCCTTTTCTCTAAACTAAGACCATTGGACAAAATGTATAGCATTCAATACACTCTTTAATCTTGGCTGGGGCATTAGCAAAAAGATAATGTCTGTGAATTGCTAAACTGAATATACCACTGTGATGAGAGATCATTCCAGCCTATGTATTGATTTCTTTGTCAGAAAGTTATATTCTTTTCATCTGACTGCAGCAGCTGCATTAGAGACGTCTTAGTCTGCAGCCTATTAAGGGCTGGAAGACAACAAAAGCATTAGCTATTCTGATGAAGTGGATGGTTGAGAGCCTCAACCTTCACATTTTGTTTTTTTCTGTGTGCTTGAGTGTCTGGCCTTAATAAAGATGCATAATCTTTAATAAAAGTCTCTGAATGTCATCCTGTGACTAATGTTTTTATATAGCTCTCTTTGCAAACTTTTTTTTGCATATTATTTGAGGACTGCATTGGCAACTTCCTTTTTATCTTAGTTAAGTTTGAGGTTGTGCAAAAACAATGAGAATTACCACATTTAACATTTTCCCAAAACGTTTTTTTTTTTGGTACTTGATTAAAAAAGTCTGTGGGGATTTGCAAACACACATTCTTGAAAACTGAAAACTTTTCAGTTGACCTTGATTAAGTCTCTCAACATGTTTTAATATGATATTTTTTAAGTGTTTGTTTAAACACTTTTTTCGTGTTGGACAAATAGTTATGGTTTTGATATTTGTTACTTTGAAAAAATTAGAACACTCCATGTGCAAATCGATTCAAACTATGTCCTTTATGCTTGATTTTGATCTCAAATATCAATGATGCAATCTGATTTGCTTAAAAACAGACAACATTTATTTCAAAGACTTGTTATGACCCACTTATAAGATGAGGTTATATAGTGCGGTCCTTTTATGTGGCCTTGTTTTTTCTCTTAGTTATTAGGATAATGCCTTGATCAGCACATTGCTGCAAAGTTGTGATCGTTGGGACACTTAACCTGGGTGCATTTCTTGCTGATACAGAGCTTTATCTTTCCTTTCTTTCTTCAGTTTTTTGTCCTTGTCAATTGTTGGCAGACGTTTGGCTTTTGAAATGCTTTCATTTCTTCACTTTCTGTTACACTTTTAAGTTTGATGCTTAAATTTTGTTTTAGGTACTACTCCCATGTTTCCACGGGCTGTTTACGGCTGTTTATTAAACTGTTTAAAACCAGGATTTTATATTTCATGTGTTGTATGACCGAGTTGGCCCCATGTCGAGATAATCGTTTATGAGCATTAAATCATCTGTATTTTTTTTAGATTTTAATCTCTCATTCTGTGTCTTTTTCCACCTATAGTTCCCATTCTTCTTTAATGTGTTATCTTTACATGGTGTTGCCTGTCTCTAACATTCATAATAAAAACTAAACCAGTCTGAGTTCGTTCAGTCCCCCTATAAGTCCAACTGAACCTACAAAAACACGATGGTAAATCTGAAACACTTATCCACAACAAAATTAAATATTTATGATATATCCAAATTATATGCCACATTGAGTACATACACTATGTATTATTTATGATTTTCCTGGTGTACCGCTTGAGTAGAGACGCACACACAAACACATTACACAGATATGTTCACATACACGATATGTGCTAACCTTCACCCTGTTTCCTGCTTATAGAGAAAGACACAGAGGTGCCAGTCACCATGCAACATATCTCAAATCGAAATAACTGAAATGGAGGAAATTTAAAAACGTTTAGATAATCCAAGATGACATTTATGAATAGCTTTCCAGATATTTCTGAGAATGTCTCACTACGATTTATTATTAGCTGTGAAATTATCCATTTATTCTAAAAAAAAAACGACTCCTCAATAACACAACACTGTTATGATGTAGTTAATACAATTGTTTTTTTTGTCCTCACAATGACACCTGATCACCTCGATGTGATCATTAATCTTTTCCTGCAAATAATCTGTTTAAAAAGGATTCCATACTAATATGTAGTCTAGTAGGATGCCATGTAAAAAAAAGTTGTTGTTTTTTGGTGGTGTAATTTGAGACATGCTGTCGATTGATTTTTTGCAAATTTAGTGAAATGGACATTTTAATTTTTCCTGAGAAAAAACAAGGGAAAACTGTGAGAAAAAATATGCTTCAGTTGCATTTAATGCCACAGTATGATGTGAAACTTACAGATGGATTGGCAGGTCCGCAGCTTTCACCATTTTACAATGCAACTTTAGCAAAAATATAGCCTGAAAAAGGCTCTATTGGTACAAACACTGTTCTTTACTTACAGCTAACCCTTCAAGCCAGTGGAAGGCTTTATTATTATAGGGATACATTGCAACAGAAAGTCATATTTTATACTGTGACCCCAAGGTGCAAAACAAAACAAGAAATCTGAAAACAGGACAATGTTTCTGTACAAACATAAGAAAAGAATGGGGAAGAATATTTCTCACAACAAAAGAAAAAATTGATTATTTGATGATCTTTTCTTTGTTACAAATTGTTTATTAATATAATTTAATTTTCTTGTTTTTTCTTTTTAAAAACCTTTTTAATATACTTTGCTTTCTTTGCTTCCTGATGTTGAGTGTTTGGTTTTATTGATGTTTTTTGTCACTATACTTGTCTTATAGTGCTGTATGTGAAATGTGTGTCTTTTGTGTGCCACATGATCAACACACGAACAATTCTGATCACCGCAATGGGTTTTATCTTGCCACTGTCTCATAAATGGCAGTTTTCCCCCAACAAACTTTGCACTGACATCTTATACCTAACAGAAAAATCGCCCATAAAGTGCTGAAGCCTTCTTCGAGTTTTTCTTTTTCAGATACCATGTAATGAGCCTATTTGTCAACATGTCCAAGTTGAACTTTTGTTAGATGGTGAGGTGGAAAATTCTTTCCATTTATTCCCATTCCCAATTATGCCTTATGTGTGGGCTGAAAGGCTTTAGAATTTTGCTATTCGTTTTGTAACGTCAATCTATAACCATTTAGGATAATTCCACTGTAACCATCAGCAGATGAAAACACAGTAGGATTCAAAGTAAACACAAGAAAGGAATTATTAAAGGGAAGCAAAGAAATTAGATGACTAGAATAACTTGTCTCAACCTGAGAACGTGATGCATGAAGCTTCATGGATGAGAGATCTGTCTTATTTATAATTGTAGCCCATGAATACTTAGTGAGATGTGGAATTCATCGCATGGTAAGATTAGTGTTTCTGCAAGATGTTTTTTGATGCACAAACAAATCAAAACTAAGGGAAATGGAGTGACTGTGGACATTTTTTTAAATCTTTCTTTAAAAGTGAAACCGCAATTTTTTTCACTAAACCAATGTAGGTTTTTCACTGTATCATGAGATCAGCCACTGTTAAGGAGATGAATAATTAATTTGGGAGTAGAATGTCTCTTGATGGACATTGAGAAAACGAGTGATGAATAGGAACATGTATTTATGCATCAAACAGTCATGGTGTGGTGTCTACACACACTTTGACTGCTGTCTAGTTTTCATGTGAATACACACATGAGACAAGAAATGTAATCAGACTTCTCAAGTTTGCAAATGCAAATCTTTTAACTGTGAGTCTTTGAAAGCAAAAGCAAGAGTGCAGACCCAACCACAAGCCAGTAGCTGGGTTAAAGTCGTGTTGTGGGATCACGGCTAAATGCCAAAAGCCTTCTGTTGACGTTTTAAGGAACCTCATAAAAACTCACACATTTTTCTTGTCTGTTAGCGTTTGTTGTTGCTCAAGCAAGCAGTCTAGTGCAAGTCTGAGAGTGTGTTGAGCTTATCAAAAGGTTATAGATGTTAAACAGGCATGCAGTTGAATTTCAATTTGTGATGCATGCTGTAAAATGTATGAAAAATAAACTTTCAGCAAGTAAATCGCATATGGTACGATTCTGTTTAAATTATGAACTGATGTTAATGTCATATCTATACATATTATATATATATTCGGAGCATCTATTGTCACATCCTTGTTTTACAAATAATCTCAATAAAAATAAAAAATTCACTGACTTTCACTGCAGACATGAAAGAAACAAAAAAAACTCACATATTGATGAGAGCGTTCACAGGTGAACTCATGCTGATTTCTGAGAATTTTGCTGCTAGTGTCACTAATTAATCCTCCTAAGTGAGGGAAACTTACACGTGTCAAGATTTTTTAGCTGATTTGTAACAAGTTATTGACTTCACTTGAACTCCATCACCTTGTTCTCCCAGATAAAGTGCCTCTATCTGACAACACATGACCTAATGGGGTAAAAGTTGGCTGTTTGATTAAAAAATACAATAACAAAGTTAAAAAAAAGAAAAGAAATCCTCCCTTCTTGTTGCATACTTTGTTTGATTTGCTCAGTGATTGGGTGCTGCTTTGTGTTTGGTGCATGTCTCAGAGGAAATAAAGCTCCGTTCCAGGATGAAAAGGACATAATGTCTGAGAAATTCTGTAACTGCCAGAGCGTGTGGCATGAGCTGGGTAATAGCAGATGGATACCCCTTTGATCCACGGTTGGGGAGAAGAAGTCAATTGAGCGACTTTGATAAGGCATTCAGCCGTTAAACGTTTGCATTGCATCCTGGCCGACTTCTGCTTGAAATCCTCAGACATATTGATAAAATTATTATTCAAACTGAAATAGTAATCATCTTTATCTGTTAGGCACTTCAAGCAAGGCGGATTTCAAAAGAATGCAAAAGTCATTTAGGGGACAGGAGGTAGATTTCAATTTTTCATGATGCTTTTTCTGTGTGTTATTTGCACCAGATTGCCATCCTTAATATAAAGAAAGCGAAATATCAGCGACTATTGAATGTTAGGACATATTTTTCACTTCTTATTTGTTTAACTTATATATTTCTTTAGCTTTAAAAAATGATAAGCCCTCCCAAAGCCTCATTTATGTATTTGTCGATCTACATTTCGTGAATTGTACATTTACAATTAAGACACCAAAAAACACAAAAAGTGTCCTTAAGAATTAATGAAAATATTCACAAAGGTTTGTTTCCAATTAAATTAATAGAATCTTTCATACCCGAAAAGCAGAGATCCCCGTTTCAGGAGCAAAAAAGTGCAATTTTGTTCCTGTCTAGCTATCTAATTTAAACATTGTCAAAAATGTATTTTATTATTGATATTGATAATTTTTTCTTTTTCTTCTCTTCTGTAAAAAAGCCCTCGGCTTTGAAATAATAATAATTGAAACCTATCAAAGAAAAAATGGTTGCATGTGGGCAGTTTCTCAAAGTACATAAACAAATTACCAAAAATATTTGACAACCCACTCATCATGTTATTTATTTGTTTGCAACAGAAAGTATGAAACAGTACAGTTGTAAACCCACTGCAGCGGTTGAATTCAGCCCCCTGTCTCTCTCCTTCACACTCGGTACATTAGTTGCTTATTGCTTCATCGAAAACCATCAGAAGGCACAACAAAGAAATGCTTTCTTTATTCACCAACGGTTTGGTGAATTCTAGACCTTTTCTTTTTTCCCTTTGATATTTAATACCTCAATGTTGGCTGAAGCTTCAACATTTCATGCATGGTATACATTTCATGCATGATATATATAATAGAACCTGGATGTTTCATTTCCTTGTATTCGAGGTGAGTATTTTGGCTTTTAATCACTTGCACTGCCACTAGAAAGAAAAGTGACAATGTCCATCTTTATTGACGAGGACAGTACAACCTTTCAGTTTAAACTAAAATAAGATGAGCAGTTAATCATGAGTATTTCTGCAGTTCTGTAAATCTTTTAATTTTAACATGCCAGTGATTTGTAGATTAGACAGCTTAGCAAGTGAGATGCCTGGCAGCTGTCTGTCACTTGAGTCGCTTTGGAGACTTCATTACATGAGACAGTGAAATCCACTGAGCATTTTACAGTCTTTAGTGTCTTCCCCGGTGATCATGGCACCTTTCCCTGCGAGGGAATTTAGTTTTAACCCATAATAACCAAGACCCATCCATCCATTTTCTGAACCGCTTACAGGGGACTGGAGCCTATCCAAGTATTCAGTGGGCGAGAAGAAGGGTGAGCCCAGGACGGTGCGCCAGTCCATGGCAGGGCCACACAGAGACGCACAAAGATGGAACAACCACGCACACTCTCTTTCACTCCTAAGGGCAATTTGAAATGTCCAGTCAACCTAACTGTTTTTTTGGACGGTTGGAGGAAGCCGGAGTACCCGGAGAGAACCCACGCAGACACAGGGAGAACACGCAAACTCCACACAGAAAGGTGAACAAGGACTCACAAAGTGAAATTATAAGGAATAAAAAACTAACCAAATGACGCCATATATTACAGAATAAAAAAAAAAATAGTCAGATACCATCATCAAATGTAAAAAATCTGTAATGTTCATAAGCCATTTTTAAAACTAAATTTGTTCCATTGTGCCACCCTGGGTTCTTATGGTCCCTTTTGTTGAGTTAGAAATGCAGCATTAATGTCACACTAAAGTTTAATGGAGACACCACCAGCGCTCACAGGAGATTTTTATCTGGAACTTCCTCTGGTACAAAAAAATAAAAGGAATATATTTTCCCCAGTTTTTCAATAAGCTATTTTATTGCAAGAACATAGAATGATAGAGCCTTAAGTAGATTTCCTTCCTGGGACTCTTTACAGACCACTTGTGAGTCTGTTCACAATAGCAATAACTTCATTTCACTCGTGTGGCATTGTAACTCATACTTTTTGGTTTCCTTCGATTTGTGGCCTTGTTCACAATACACATAGGTGATATTTGCTGTGTTGCCATGGTTGCAAACATCCCACAAAACTGTTTGTGACATCCTGGTGTCTCAGCTGGATACAGTGTGTGTGTGCCATGTAATCGTGATATGCTCTTTGAGTCCAGCAGGGATTCTTTCTTACCTTCCTGCTCTTTCTAACTCTGTTAAACCAAGAAGAAAAAAAGAAATATGATGATAAAACTGAAAATGCTGGGTTATTGTCCTCCAGATGAATCCATTTACCATGGATCATATGCAGTCATGTGCAGAGACGTCTAAACATCCTAATTGTTTTTTTTCTGAGCCATTTAAAAGTATGAATATAAGACTTATGATCATTGTTTTCATAAATGTTGTTAACCATGGGCGGGTGTGTGCACAGCCAAATATGTGTATAGCGTCTAAAAGTTGGATGCAAGTTTCAGTTTCTTCTTTGAACTTTTTTTATCGTATACATTATAACCACCACTTGCTCTCAGGAGAAAATATATGTTTTCAAATTTGCTTTTGATACATAGTTATCCTGCATGGAGAGGTGATATTGATTTTCCTCGTTAGTAGTTTGCATACGATTTGCATTTAATTTACCTTGTACTGTAGCATCATAACATAGCTTTTAGTGACTCCATCAAGTGTGTGTCTTGTTTCTGTCTGACATAGTTTTAGTTTGTTCAAAAATACCTAATTAGTAGCTGTTTTGGTGTTTTGCTATTCCTATACCATTCTTATTCAGGACATGGTAAAGTTGTAAATATTTTCTCTTTTGTCAGCAACCCCTCTAGACATGTTGGATCAAACTGCTGCAGAATCTTACTTGACAGGTCTGCCAACTTTATGCAGAAGCAGAAGTCATCCTCAAAGGAACTGCAATTGTCATTCATAACTGAATCTTTTTTGGGGGGGGAATTATGCTAATAAGCAAGATGAAGTTATAAAACCTATCAGTGTGGCAGGTGATGAAATGCTTCAGCAAGCATATCACTTATGTAGGGAAATCAATGTCGATGTACCAGAAGGGAAGGAAAACAAACTTGAGCAGGACGGAGATGCCATTCTAATGCTGCTGTTATTGTGCTCAGCTCAAAATATATTTCAGCAAATGCTCTTTGATCACTAAATGAGTAATACAACATGAACAAAAGACCAGTGAAATGTTTTGGCCTTCCTTGTGCACTGCCAATTTACAAAACATGAATTTTCATTTGCTTCATCATTAAATACTATTATCAGAAAATTATATTGTGCAGATGATGTATCGACTATAATTTAGACAGTGTTACCATTTCAGGTGACCCACTGTAAGAGGAAAAATATGTTATAATACAAAGGCACTTAGAAAAGACACATTAAGAGGAATAACATTTATCATCTGTTAATCAGCTCTCAAATCTTTACGGACAAAGGCTTGTGTTGGGAGACAAAAGAAATCCAAACTCCAGCTGACTAAATTATGACGATATCACTGCTGCAACAATTAGATTTTGCAAAGCCGAACTAGAGGCCAATGACTGTGGCTGACAAAGGGTTACCCTAAATGGTAGTTACAATTAATAAAGCAGAGATATGCTGCATCTCCTTGCATAGATAATGAAGAAGGTAATTAAACACTTTCCATGCGCGACAGTGGAAAATTCATGCTTTTAGGTACCCATCTTTGGTTGTATTCCCTGAGTTGGAGGTTGTCTGTGAATAATTAGCTCAGTTTGAGCTGACTGGTTAAGAAGCTTACAAGTGCTATGAGCTAAAGTATAAGCCGGCTTAGCGAAGTAAGTCATGTACACCGACTATTGACCACGTGTTCGTGTGAAGCACAGATACAGTATTTTCACAATCTCAGGATGGTTTACTGGAGGCTGATCATCGGATTAAGGGTTTTCTGAAACTGAAAGCATGAAGAGAGAAAAGATACCCGAGGGAATGCTCACGCACCTATGATACTAATATGGTCATCCCATTTCCTAGTCTTAGAATCAATTTGTAGATCCTGTGAATATTTGATATGGCATTGTTTGGAATGTGTATGTCTCAACCTGTCAAATATCGGTTACACCCACAACCTACACTGGACAAAGACTTTGTGACTCTGTTGCATTTAATTTGGACTTCACACTTTAAGAAAAAGTAATAAGCCTGTGTCCCTCTGTCAGCTTGTCCAAGCTGTGACGGCAGTATGAGTCAAGTAAGAAATGTATAATGGCCTTGTAGCTGCTGCTGCCTTTTAAAGATTTCCAGATTTTCCAAGCCATTACCTCTGAGAGATGAGCACGAGCACAGAGTGAAATTTCCTGTTTGAGTGGTGTGTTTCACACAAGCATTGACTCACACAGAAGGGGACCTTGTTTTTGTCAGTAAATCAACATGGCCTGTGAGTCTTGTGGCTTCACACAAGAGGAATCACTGGCAGGTTCCATCTTTCAAGACTTGCCTTTGTCCTCTGCATAGAGGTCTGTTTCCATTGGTTACGGAGACCGTCACGTACCCAGAGGGTGTTTCAGCCGACATAGTTTTCCCAACTAAGTAAAACACCTGCAGTATGCTCTGTTACACTCTAAATCTGTCCACTATTGTAAGCTACATCACTAAATAAGAGTGTTAAAACCTTTCTACTGCCAGGGAAGAAAGAATTAAGACTTCACCACTATAAGAGGCAACAGTATGTGTCACTGCGGTGCACTTCATATAGTGACCAGCGCTGGTGCTGGTAAATGTGCCTTTTTATTATTCAGGCAGATTTTCCAGTGAAAATGACCCTATAAAGAATTTGTTAGAATTACAATAAACCTCTCTCTGACTGCTTTGACAGCACAGTAGGAAAAACTAACAAACTTTAAAGTCTTATTTTGATTAAAGGATTATAGAAGATAGGATAGAATTATAAAGTCATGTACTATTGGTACCTTAAAGAAGGGGGAAGAATCCTCTATGTGTTATTTCACAAGTATGAAATACTTTTCAAAGAGTCCCTTAGGTATTTAACACATGGCTGTAATATTTTGAGATGTTGTGCTTTTGACATGACCTGCAACAAAACACAATATATATGAGCATTTCAGTGTTTTCCCAGGCCCAGATACAATACCCTCTTTGTTAGATTTGTAAAAAGTATTTGCCTATCGTTTAATAATGGATGTTTAACTTGCTTGCTCGCTGTTTAAATTTTGCTAAGATGTAGAAATGCCCTCCAGCAAATCAGTCTACAGCTGGTTAATGCACTTCTTCTTGTTGAGATGCACTCTATACATTATTTACTGGCATTGTTCTGGTGGCTTGGCTTCTCTAAGATTGCAAACAGGCAAAGATCAAATACTACGTTCTCGGGACATTGTCACCTGTAATTTCCAGTGCACTTAAGAGGACTGATGCAGATGGTATGATTGGTTACGTTTGTATTTTCTGAATTAAAAAAAATAATTCTGAAGATATTTTACATGTAGACTTCCAGAGAGGGTGAAAAATGATTTAGGACAGAAACTTAAATCTTAAATAGTCATTTTAAAATATCTATCAATGGAATACATTCAACATTACACAATTTGCCACCTAAAGCCTCTGGGATGAAAAAAAAAAAATTATTCATTTTTTAAGATTTTCTTTTTCTTATACAAGTCTTTTGTGGCTGTTAGACATTTCCTTTTGACATACATAACATTTTTGTACCTCAGATGCAGAAGCGTTTCTTCAGTTAGCTTTCACTCCTTTATCAGGTTTCACATATGTATCCTTTTACTGCAGAATGGCTCAAGAGGATCAAATGAGCGTGTGGAAAATTTAACCCTGATTGTCTCGGTTAATTTAAGCCCACCGCATTTGAAATGTGGAGATGGGAGAAAGCACATTTTCAAACCCAGTGTTGCAGCTCATTGCTCTACAGCTTGCCCTAGCCATGGGCATAAAGTCATACCGTATCCATTATTAATCAAATGCTTCTCAAGGACGACATTTCTGCAAATTAGTATGCAGACAGCACAAAAGTTACTTACCAGCAGTGACTTCAAATTTAAGTATTGAAAACAGAATTTTGGCCTCTTCTAATATATTCGGAAACTGCACAGAATGGCCACAGGGACTTTGCTGAGAATTTCAGGCTTTTCTCTCTTTGAAAGAAAATAGACCAATCATGACACACAAGGTTTCAATAAGATGAATATTTTCTCATCTTGTTTTTTGAGCCGGGATCAGCAATAAAGAAAGAAAACTCACTCACAAGACCTTGCTGAACTTCATTCCCAACATAAACAAGGTCAGTGTAATCATAGCTAAAGGAGTAGGGATTTCTTTTGAAAACACATGGTGATGGAAAGGACCTCAGTGTTATTATGAGTAAATGAAATATGAGGATTGCGTTTGAATGAGCAACATCCAATGTAATCGCAACTCTTATGCACCTTCTGATTATATTTTGCAACCAAAATCAGTTTGAATGGCTTTCATGGATTTCATGGACTTATTTTCTTTCATGACTTCATCATCTCCTCAAACCTCAGGCTACATTTTTTTTCAAATCAAATTCATACAAGTGACATCTCCACTGTAAAGCTGAAATGAACTGCCCTGGGCTCTATGGATAAGAGACACTTGGGGGGAAGTTCGACATACAGAAAGCCTCCTTATCTCCCTTACCAGGCTACTGTGATAACTGAAAATATTCCTGCAGAAATGACTATTTTCACATCTGCATCATGAAACATGTAAATATAAAGTGCACCTTTGGTTGAACCTGTTGTAAATATTCTTAACTGCATCTTCTCTGATGTAAAATTGAAGCACAACAATTGATTCACTGATATATGTTATAGTAGTACAAAGATTTACTACCACAGCCACGGGCGTGCCACAAGGTTAGCATGTTTCGCAACCGTTGGAAATTATAGCACGCACTACCACTGAATTACTTTAGTACAGACTCAAATGGTGGAAAAACGTTTTTCTTCTCAAATGTTTCACAGAAACGGTTTCTGGAAAAAGGCTGAGACACAAATGTCTAAGGTTGCCTGAAAACTGGGCAAACTATCTTCTGATTATGATCAGACTTAACGCTCTCTGTAACAAGGTTCAGTTTTATATTATTTAGGATACAAGGGTTAACTAAGTGAAAATGTAACAACTTATTTGCTGTGAAAGCTGGGCAAGGGTATTCTCCTTCAGGGCTTTTCTGTTTGTGTAATTAAACAAGAAAAGGTTCCTATAATATATTTAGTACCTTAACAGCTGTTTTTGCCGGATTCTATTAACACAATGGTTTTGCTGCAGTGCAAGCTGCAGTCATGACCATTTATAGATGTGTAACTAAGGGCACAATGCATGAAACCGTCAAAGTGTTTCTGTACATAGATAATTTGCAGCACCTGTTTCTTTGGTGAATAAATGTTTAAAAGACAATGATTTAATGTGAGAAAAATTATGTTAAAACTAGTTAGTACTACAAGTTTGTTGCTGAATTGACCAACATTTAAGTTTAAATGAATGGGTGGTGCATTCCAAATGTGTAAATGAGTAAAATTGGACATTCACAGCTGTAGCAGATCTACTGAAAGTTTTATATGACGTCTATAGTTAGAGGTAGGAGAGAAAGTCAATTTAAAAACTTGAATACAAATTTAAAGTGATGGAAATTAATTTAGTAAAGTATGAAGTGTCTTTATGCTGTGTAAAAAGCCACAATATTTCCAATGAAACAAAATGTTCTCATTTTCTCATGGAATGTTCCCATTTGGAGAACATTTTATCAAAAGAGAAGAAATTCTCTTTTAAAGGGCAAAAGTTCAGAGATGAAGTTTCAGTGGAAGCCGCTTATCAAAATACAAAGGTTTATTAAATACTTTATGAATGACTCAAAACTAACCAAAGGTCCTCTTCGTGCCCTGAACTGTTGCTGAAAGGCACGGTGTTCATTTACTGGCTGACATTCAGCTAATGAAACGTCATGCTGTTATATATTCACCTCCCTGCTGTTTCTGAGAACAGGTTGGATTTGGTTACGGAGGGATTTGTCATTGCTGTTTATACACTTTGAATGCAACAGTGGGTAAACACCATGAGCAAATGACAATTGGTCATTTAGTTGCTCAGAGGCACAAGGTTTTAAACTGCCCCCATCACCAGGAGAGTGAAACTGCGGCCTCCCACAGGGGAAGTATGGAGTCAATTTGGTAGGTTAAAGGGATTTGGTGGGTTAAAGGAAGTCATGATAGTCTGAAGTTCATTTTGCGGTGGATATCCACTTTTTCAAAACCTATAGTTGTGTATAGTGACTCTTAAAGGCACAAAAGGAGCTACACAAGAACAACACCACATAATGGTGAAAGCATCCTTTTCTCTAGCCACAATTACTCCATCCAAGCTGCAACTGTGGCTTCAGAGAACGAAATAGGGCTTCAGGGGTACTATGACCTCTTACCTGCAAAAGCAATAAGTCTGCTGACTGTGGCGATAGTGACTCTATAGACTTTTTGGACATAGTTTATTTTTAGATAATTGAGTTTTGGAAGACAAAAGACAGAGCTATACATTTGCTAATTGTATGCCATTAATCTAAATATAATCACAGGAACTCTGTGTGGCAACTTGACGAAATTACCATCTGTTGTCTACTGCTTGTATTTTGTGTGTTTTCAAAGACTCAAATGGAATCGAGAAAACCCCTGTGGCAGCTCACCGAGCTCACCGTCTCTGACAGAGATGCCTTCAAACCTAAGATTCCACATTGATTTTCTTTAAGTTACTGTAATGGGCCGGGGTTGCCATCCTGTTAACACCACCCCAAACTACCCGTGACTTCTCATTAGATTCAAATGGGAGTGAGGGCTTTTAATCATTGCAGCTTCCATCAGTAGTTCTGTCATCATTGTTTTTCAAGTCATTCAACCGCAAACAAAGTCACCAAGCACATGTGATTTGTCACTAACACTGGAGCTGCTCGTCTGAGTTTTTACATAACCTTATGTGCTATACAAGAGATCTTATCCCAAGAGGCGGATAGTTTCTCGAGGGCCTTAAGTGTGAGACACTTAACCTGGCCAGTTAATTACCCATGCTAATTATATCTGCTGTGAGTCCATATGTTGTATGCAAGCCGCCAATAAAGAACAGCTTTCATATTAACTCAGATTAATGTTTACTGAAACATCACAACATGTTGGTTGATAGATAAGGTGTTTCACCATCAACCTGTGAGTTTCACATTCATAGAAATTTCCAGATCTATGTTTGTGATTATATGATGTGTGTATACACACAAATTTAGGATTTTTGTGTCTCTGTACCATGATACTTTGATATGTTTTCAACAAATCCGGTCTTTATTGTGTAATTACCAGAAATAATTTTTAAAAGATAACCCACTGTCCCTATATGAATACATTACTTTCTGTATCATGACAGAGTCTCGGTATTAAACTTACTAGGTTCTACTAATTCCAGATATCTTGGAGAAAGCAAAAATGCACATTAAATGAAATATCTTTGGAGTATATATAATATATATATATGTAGATACATATATATATGTAGAGTATACATTATTTATATATTTATATATATATATATATATGTATATAATGTATACTCTATATAAACGTTGACATTTAGTTGTTTTATGCTATTGTACTCACATAGCAGAAGAACCACGCAGTGCAATTTGATGCCGTTAGGTCTTAAGTGCAGAAAACTGGCTCAGCTGCATCCTGCAGGGTAAGCTTATACATGTATGCCAATGCCATTAACATTTTGATTAAAGACACAAATAAGAGTGTGCAGAATTTTGCTCTGCTGTTTAATAGAAAAATACAGAATGAGTTTTAGTCTTATTTTCCAGCACATTTTGTTCAGTTACAAGCTTGTTTGGCCTGGTTTTTAAAGCTGCTTAATTCCGACTTGGCTATTACAACAGAAGAATAGACTCTTTAAGAGTTCAGTAACCAGTGAATAACATCGTCATACGAAAGGGTGTAATATTTTCCGATAAACAATATTGTAATGTTAGGAAACTAAAGGTGAGAGCACCAAAGGTTCAAATCCCTGTTGATGTTGATGTGCTGGAGGATGAGAAGAACTCTTAGCAAAGACTGAGAAAAAAAAGGCAAATATCAGTGACAATTTTGTGTAGCATTCCTTCCATCTCATAAGTCAGTAAACATAATTTGCCAATTCATTTGATCATAATTATGTTTTGTAAAGCATTGAAGCAAAAGTGATGAACATCACTTATTTCCCCATTCTGCTTTGTTTGTTGCTTAAATCAAACATAATAGTGGCATTAAAATTTTTGTACATTATTTTTGCATGGTATTTGTTACACACATAGTAAGTGTCTTCATTACTTATTACTTGTTACTTATATGTGTACCTTATGTATAGTTACTATTGTCTTAACTGTGAACATGCGTGAACGTCCCCTCTTAGTCTCTTTGGATTGCTTTATTGTTCTGCTTTCTGCTTTTATTCTGTCTGCTGACTGCGAAAGTTTCTTTTATAAAGAGTCCCCCAGCATAATTCTTGTGTGTTTGTTGGATAAAAGACAAACACAAGCAAACAGTGGGATTGCAACAGCAGTAACTACTTAGAAGTGCAAGGATTGTACATATACATTTTGACTTGTCGCCATGATTGACAAGCTGTGCATTCATGGGGTGTTCAAGGCAAAATGCAGCTGGAGTGAAAACTGTTTCACGATGCATGTCCCAATGGTATGTGAAGGGGCACTTAAGATTAGATTAGATAGAACATTATCAATACCTTTAGGAGGGTTCCTACAGGGAAACTAAGATTAGATTCCAGCAGCAGCATCATCACAGCACAGAAAGTATAAAGAATATAAACATTACAGTCCTGCATGATATAATTTCTGATTGTCATTAATTGTTCGTCGTTTTTTGGTGAAAGGATATATTTAGCTTTCTATTGATATTTTGCTATGCCATCACCGTGCTAAATGGACACTCTAATTTTGATACAATGTTCAAAAATCCTTCTTAGCAAATGCAAAAGATTTCCACATGTAAGATTAAATGGAGTGTCGAATTTTTTGCTTGTGTTTATTTGAAATGACCAGCGGCTATACTGCACATTTGCCTCTAACTCATAGAGAAAAATCCAGTTACTGAATAAATAGGTAGTCTTAAATTCTCTCCATACATTGATGCTTTGACTGTAGAAAATCCACAGAAAGCCCATAGTCAACAATATTTTAATGGTATAATTGTGCCATCAGCTGGTTTATGGCACATTTGATTTGATTCAGAGGTCCGTGTAACAACGCAGTTAAATCTTTAATGCTTTTTGGAGCCTTTTTGTATTGATTAATCTTTACAGTACCTAGTAATTATAATGTCTTTTTGTATTTGTCCGACAGCTGCTACAGACAGCCATTTTTTTTTAAAGATAATGAATGAACTCATTTACAGACATTATTCAAAAGGTGTCAATGCTGGAGACACTTTATAATATTCAGTGCAATAAAGCTTGGCTGCAGTAAAATGGGTTACCCATGACCTATTTGAACGCCATTGTAATATCCCTGTGGAGCTGAGACCACAGTATAAATTAGTTAATTTTTGTGAGATTCCTACACAAAATAGCGTCCCAAATGACAGGAACAAGTAATGTATCAGTAAAGAATACCTTTTCTACTTGGTTTAGTTCTTTTTTTTGTGGTTATTTTAGCTTTGTTTTCTAAACATAAGCCATTTTCATCTAAGATATCCTTATGTCTGTTCATATTGAAAATGTTACCTGTGTCTTGATTTAGGAGGTCTTTAAAACAACACCTTTTGATGCAATGCAGCACCTTGCCTTACATAACTTTAAGAACAACAGTGCCACATCATTCCAAAGAAAAAAGGAAAAAAAAACTGTGTCGCTTTGTCCTTTATCTTCCGAAAGGTGCCAGCACAAGTTGGACTTTCAAATGTGATCACGCGCTGTCTACCTCAGTTTAGCCATAGCCAGCTTTACAGCGGTGTTCGATTTTGCTGTCAGCGTAAATCCACTCTCCCTGAAGCGTCTTTGGCATCATCAGATGCTCACACGTGTGTACATCTGTGTCTTTCTTACTGCATCTCCTCCATTTGTGTTCTCTTGAATATATTTGGTTTTTCGTTCGTCCTTCATTCACAACAAAGCTTTTACTTGTAGCCCGTTACATCACAAATAGCCCTAAATATTGACTGGGAAAAAAACTAAACCTCAACCTCCCAGTGTTTTCTGGGTCAAGTGCAAAATGAAATACACTGGGACTAGTCAGGGATGCACTAGTACTGGTTTCTATGGTAACTACAGAGCTGTATTTAGTGCAGTTGTTTCACTGTGCCTGGCTCTCTGTTTTCAACCAGCCAAGGAGGGAAGAGTGAGGACCGCTCCCATAGGGGATAAGCTGAAAGTGGGGCAACATCTCCCATCACCGTCAAACGAAATATCTCAGCTTGAGTAGGGATCATGTCAGGAATGCCATGTGATCTTTCTCATGTGACAGACTTAACAGTCATCAGGAGATTGTTGAAATACACTTCTGACCTTTTATGCTATTGCCTTCAGATCGTCAGAAAAAGTGACTGAAAAGTTAAAATCTGTCAAAATGTGTACAAATAAATGACTTTGGATGTAAGAGTTTTTTTTCCTCAATTTTTATCCAGTCCAAAATCATGTAGAGGCCTCTTTATTTTACATAACTTTATTTCACAGTCAGATGTGGGTGGAATGCTTTCTCTGGGTCAGGGATGAATCCCACCCCCAGGTGGAGGATTTGAAGCATTTTGGGATATTGTTCATGAGTGATCGCATGTTTGAGTGAGAAATGGACAAACGGATTGGGGCTTTATCAGCAGTAATGAAGGCGCTACACTTCCAGTGTAGCAGAGGGAACTGAGCCAGGAGGCTAAGCTTTCAATTTACCAGTCGATCTTCCTACGTTCACATATGGCATCAAGATTTGCGTAGTGACCACAAGGCACAAGCGACAGGAAGGGGATTTTCTTCCAGTTGATTGTGGGAAAATGTATGATTGTTGAGCTATTTTACAGATGTAGTATAGTTTCAGTATCACTGGTTATGAGAAGTGCAATAACAAGACAGTTAAACTGCTCAGTTCTGCAAATAGGTTGATGTTCCCGCTCACTTTAGTACATAAATGAATGATGAGCAGCAGAACTGGATAGATTCATCAATTGCTTGACAATCTTCGCACAATAACAGCAAGACAGCATTTCCCACTAAATAGTATATAGAGCTGCTGCTTATGAGAAACTTGTGGCTGGAAATAAAATGAATTTGTATAAAAAAGGAAAAAATTCACAGTGAAGGCTATGATATTTTACAATTTTGAAGCTTGTCATTATGCGGAATTCGAATGAAGCTTGAAAGATATGACTACGGAAGGATGCAGCTGTTTGAAGTCTGACTGCATTTTGCTCTTTACGTTTTGTATTTAGCGCTTGATTTCTGCTTTAAAAATTCAGCACGAGCCTGCTGTGAACAAACACCTGTTCTGGAAGAAAAGCAGGGAAGGGGTAACCAAGATGAAAAAACCTTAAATGCTTTCTCAATGACTGAAGATATAGTAAACAGGAGGGAAATTACCCAAACTCTTTTTGACAGTTTTTATTATTTCGAATTCATGAAGTTCACAAAATTGAAACTGAAAGTTTTATGACTCAAGAGAGAAAATAAGAACTGAAAAATACTTTTCAAAGACAGGACACATATTCATCACCTTGACGTGTTGCTCCATATTTTAAGTTTCAATTAATCTCTCAAACTGAGGCTATCAGGACAGAAAGTAAGGTTAATAGTTTGATAGAGAATAGAAAACCATATAAAGACTATTTGCTGTGCTTCTGAGTATTATTTCCTTCTTAAATTATTTCCATGTAACTGTGATGATTGTAATCTACCTTTCGTCCAGAATACATTGAAACATAGGGCCCGGCTTTAATTATTTTTCAATAATCCTTATTGATCTCCACATGTAAAGCTATTGTGCCACACAATTAGCATTGGCAGTGGCCTTGCTTCTCGTTTTCTGCTTTTTCATTTGCTCCAGCAAGCAGAGATTCTTTCATAAAGCTTCCAGTTGACAGTTTAACATTGCCGGCTTTTAATCTAACAATGGATTTGTTAGAAAGCGGTGGGAGGCCTTTATTGTGTGTCCACCTCAGAATAACTTTGGTGTATTCTGCTAATGTTTGCTGAGCCAATTGTATCTGTGAGAAAACAGAATGGATCAGAGGACTGTGAGTATCTGAAGAGCTCCGATTAGGTTTTAGTCGCTGAGAGTCAAAATGAAACATAAAACAGGATTGTGGTTTGTAATCTGTAAATAGGGAAACAGGGCCACGTACAGGTAAAGTGGTGAGATAAAACATTACAGACACATGTATTATACAGCTGTGGCAGCACATCAGCTCTGTTTATTGCTGCTCACGGCTCAGGACTGTCTTATCCTCACCTGCACATAAAACCAGCAATCTTAAAATCTGTGTATATACAGTATATATACATTTCTGCAAGATTTATTTCAGTGTTTGTGAATCACTCTTTATGCAGTGTCTTTATATTGTCCTCACTTTTTGACAGTGAGACAGTCCCATATAACACATTTATGAGAAGTTTTGAGAATTATTTATTTATTCATTGTATGTCAGTCAAATCTGGGGCTGCCCTTTGAAATTGAATCTCCTATGCAAGCATCAGACTACACTGCTTCTCAGAAGAAAGTAAATTATTTTGGTGCATATGTCATCTCATACTGATATTTAGCATGGAGAATGGTCAATTGGGTTGTTTGCAAGTTAAGCTTTCATATGACAATAATTTAATGTAGCCGTCAGCTCATATATTACAAATGTACTGCTTCACTCAAGAGTGTGTCATAGCAAGCATTTTCTATCTCTCCTACCATCTGTCATCAGTGTGATTATTTTTATCATCACGATTCTCATCACAGAACTGTGAATCCAAGCTTTTCTACTTTTGTGCTGCATGAGTAATGAAAGGAATGTGTCAAAAAAAGATTTAATATTGATTGTGAAAAAAAACAAAAAAATGTGCGGATCTTCCAGCAGATCTGACTTGAATCAGTTCTCAGCTGAAGGATAATCAACTTTTAAAAAGGCTTGATCTCACTAATGTTTGTGCGGGTTTTAAACATGTACACAAACGTTTCTTTTACCATCAGAGATGCTGTTGAAACTTCCTTTGAATTTGTGGACTTGATAACAGTTTGCTCTGTGTTTGTGTTTTTGCAGTGTACAAGATCGTCCTCCCCCCAGGCCTGTATGCATTCACTAACCAGAAAAGTTTAGTTTGTCATGTTAACAGTTGAACATATTACTTTGATTTATGGGCGGCTGACGTGTAGACAAAGGAAAAAATATTCCTAGAAATAAGGTCCGCTGTTTGATTTATAATCAGCAAAGCTGGAGAAGAGTAATCTACTTTTGTGATGCTCGGGGCCGAGTGAAGAGCCGCATGACTTCGAATAAAAACCACCTCCAGACTACAGAGCTGTCATTAATCAGGCCTTTAGCTGACAGTCCGGTGCCTGCTGCTATGTTCCCTTCACACCCTGTTGTAGGATATTTATGTTGATTGTCTGTAGTTCCTCTTCCCCCGTCGACTTCCATCCACCTCTTCTTTGTCATTAATTAAAAGCACGCAGTAGATTTGAATTCAAATCCCTCTTACAAAATCCCATTGGAACATTTTTGTCTCATCTCTTTTTGGCCAGGAAACTGTCTTTTTCTGTCAGTGAGGCATGTCGGCGTGTCACAACTTACTGTGATTCTTCCAGTTGGACTCTGGACAACCGGGCCTACTTCCTTGGCACTCAAATGGCTCTACTAAGTGATGGTCAATGAACTAGTTTTCTCCTGTGCCTTGTTCAATTTGTTTGCAGCCACTAAGCTAATGGGAGGTGTGACTTACTCTGCAGGGAAGATTGGTGCCAATGTTCGGTGTCACACAAACAACAAAGGGCCTAAGTGGCCAAAGTTGATGGACTATATATAGATTGCACCAAGACGCATCTGTTTTGTTTGTTATGGAACACAGTTGGGAAACAACAACAGACCAGACATCCATTGCACCACAGTGTGTAAGCAACCTTGAAACACATTGGAGCGATTCTTGGAACAAAAATCCTAAATCTTTTCATGCTTACGCAAACAAACCACTTTAGTCAGTTCTGTGGAAAAAGCAGGTTGCTTGCATAAACCCTAGAAAGCTCCCTGTCACAGGAGCACTCTGTCGGTGCTACACCCACACTTCTCTTCTCTCAGACGGACATTGTGTGGTATGTATGGAACCTGCCATTGTTTGCATATGCAGCCCAAGCGCCTCTGGAATCTGACGCAGAGATTGTCAAAGATGGCAATTGTTTCACTCCTGGCCCAACGGTGTGCATTTTGAAACGCAGCTTCTGGAGTGGTGCAGGGAATCTTGATTCCACGGCAAACAAAAGCCAGCTTTCATCCTTTTCAGATTCCCTCACAGAGGCGTCATGTTGTGTGTAAATTCATATTGAGTCTGAAAGTCAATCTCATGCGGATTTTGAAAAGCAGAATATCCAGGCCACATATGAGTCTTTTGATCAACTCTGCTGGTTTGTATTAGGATTGACATTTTCCCCAAGTTTAATTAGACTTCAGTTAGAATTTTAATGAAAAGGTGAAATGCCAGGGTTCTTATATTTCACGTTGTATTTCACATAGACGGTTGAGAAGCAGTCTCCCTTTGTATGTAGGTGCAGCATTGTTGTGGTAGGGGATGTGCGCCTTCAGGGTAAGCAATAAAATCATTAAACAAGATATTCATTATTCTCAAAGCTGGCCTTTATCCAAAAGTTTGGAGGGCACTGCGTAAAAAAATATATATTTATGGTTTGGTGAAACCACCAAGATTTCAAAGAAATAGTTAAGATTTATGAAGTACTGAGTCCATTCAAACCACAGAGTCATTTGTCAAGCATGAAAATTTATTACAGCAGCAGCTCAACTGTGGAGTAAATAAAACAACAAAATTCACTCAGCATGCTGCCAGGTCATTTCATGGGTCAGACAACAGCATTTTTTCATAGATTATTTTTACCTACTCATCTGACTCAACTCTCTCCCTCTCTCCAAAGCACCATGTTAGGTTTCCAGTTTGAGGGTGAATTTTCTCCTTGAGATGCTCTGGAAATAGATAGACGTAACCTCAGGGATGTCCTCTGTATGGTGCCATCTTTAATTAAAATAAATTCCGGATGCGTTTTGGCACTATGCTTTTGAGGTCTTGAGCTTTGAATTTCATTATAGCAGATTTGGGGATTTATGCAAATGTGGATGTGACATAAAATATAAGTTCTGTTTAAAGAATAATTTTTGATCTAATGTCAGCAACTTTAAACATGTATTGTATGATGTGCTTGAAAAATCAACCCTGAACTAAAATGCCACAAGTATCATCCATCCCTCTTTTATTGCTCTCCCTCTATATATATGTATATATATTTTTTTCTCCTCAAGATATACAAGATCTTTACGCTCATAAGCTTTATGCTTTTTGAAGAACAGTTCGTCTTTATCACAATTACTTAAGCAAAAAAAATGTTGTAATGAAAATCTAGCAATTAAAAATCTGTTTTGGGACATTTACCAAGATCTTTTGGTGGGGGCATTCACTGGAATAGGTTTTACAGCGTTCATAATAGATTAACAATGCACGGCCAGATTAACATTTCAGAATCCTTTGCTATGTTTAATGTTTTAAGATAAGACCTCCCATTGTTAGCTGTAAATTAATTCAGCCTCACCCTATTAAAGTTCGAAGTGATTTACCACAGAGAAGCTACAGACGTTTTAGGCACCTTCTGTTGACTCAAAGTTGATGTGGGTTTTTTTCCCTTCCAACTTTCAACAAAGGTTATTTACCAGGTGTTCAAATGGGTGATAAAATCATGTTTCACTGAAAAAAGGCTGTAAAGAGAGAAATAAAAATGATCTGTTGTCTGACATTTTGATCATAATATGATTAAAAACACATTTAATTGCTACAGTTTTCACATTAACCTGGTCATGTTTGCAGCAGACAAAATGCGATGGTCAATCTGTCCCATTCCTGTTTTAAAATGTGCCAGAGAAGTCTTTTATGACCATATTAAAACCATGTAAAAAGAAGCAAAAGTCTCACCGTGACTTTAGTTTCATCAAATGGCAGGTGAGGACACAAACTGCGAAAACAAACCCTAATCCAGAGTACCTATGTGTTAGTTTCTACTCAGTGACTAGAATCATTATATTGTGGGTCTTTTTACATGTGTGAGATCTGCTCATTAACAGTAATTGAAAATGATATAATAATACCAAAGGTCACCATGGCAGTTCAGAGATATAAAAATGTTTGGTTTAGCAAGGTTCTTCTCAGTGCTGTATTCAGTTTTTAGAAGGTGTATTGGTGTTGTGTCGAGAGATTGCACGTTCAGTGGAAGAAACAAAAACATGAAGCAAAACCTATGTTGCTTCACTGATGTCGGTCTGGTTGAAAGTCAAGGCAAAGCTGAAAGAAAATTAAATAAGTGTTACAATACTTATCGAGAATAACATAATACATTTAAAAAAAATAATGCGTAATTGCTATGCAGCTGGACAAAATCTTGTTTTAGTATTCTGACAAACATTAACTTTCTCCATTTACTGTACACCACTATTCATCTTTTAAAGTCGGATCATTTTAAATGGGAAACCTTTGAGTTCTCATGCTTTCAAGATCAGAAAACTACTTTGAAATTAGTCTTTTGTAGTGTACATAAACAGTGTAGCAAAACATGATCATTCATGATTCACACATCAACATTTACGTTACTTAATGTGCAGCAATTTGTGATGCAGTCATTACATGGCATTAACTGCTCTCATATTCACAGTGCAAGATGTAGTAATGCAAACACTTCCATCTCGTATGCTTTTAAGAACCTGTCCTCTCCAACACAGGTCATTAAAAATGCAGTGAAACCAGCCATTGTTTATCCACGCTTAATAGTATTTTGTGTAGAGCAGCACTCAGAAAGTCTCCACTGTTGTTCTCCAAAAGTGTTCATCAACACAAACAAGCTCTTTTAAACTTTTGCAGTAGTTTTAAGCATCTCTAAGTTTTTAAAGGACTTGATAGGCCCAAACTGGAGTTTTTCATGCATGTTAGGCTTCAGAGACGTTTGATTATCTGAATTCTTATGCTCTCTTATTATCTTATTATATTTTACTGTCTCTCACATAGGACAGGCATTTAAAGGGTTGAACATCAGTAAACTGAATCCAATCATTACAAATGACTGCTGCCCTCCTACTTTGAATTTGTTTGTAGTAAGCAATATTGTCATAATTACATATATTGAAAAAGTCAGCTTTCATCTGAATTGTTTGTATCCTGTTTGGTAATAAGCATGTGCTTATTAAAAATATAAAAGGGTGGAGTTTCCTGTTGAATTATCACTCAAAAAGCTGTTAGCATTTTATTTTGTAAAAGCATTAATTTATTCCTGTTATTGGCCTTCAGATCTTCTAATGAATTGAAAATAAAGTGAGAGCATTCAGAATTATGACAGCCAAACCACAACATTAGAAATTCCTTGAAATGAGAAAAAAATGTTGTAACATCACAAGAAATATCAAAGAAACCTCAAATTCTTTCCACAAGTTTGCGGCTCCGTTGTACATAAGCCTTACAGTTTGTCACTCACCATCAACTGATAAAGAGTATGGTGCTATAAAGGTGTGTATGCAAAAATCGTGTTTTTATTTATTTTATTTATTTAGCAGACGCTTTTATCCAAAGCGACTAGACAGAATATATACATGTATATTTCTACGCTGGGGAATCAAACCCCGGTTTCCCATGTGACAGGTGGGGACACTCACAACTATACTAACCCCCCATGTGTGTACAGAGAAATACTTGTTGGTGCTAACTTCTTATGAAAATGTAGAGTTTACCTGGGTTTTCCAGTGAGGAGTATGCAGAGCTTTCTGAGCTCACTGCAAGCAGTGAAGCGTTTCTTATTTGACAGCAAGTGCACCATTTCTTTGGAGGCGTAAATCAAGTATGAAAGAAGTTTGTTCCCTCTCCTGCATTTGGAGTGAAACTGCTGAGAACTCTGATGTAAACGCTTACCGATGTGATTGATGATTTTAATTGCGCTGCTCTGAACCACCACACTAACTTACTTTGTGACATCATTTTCCTAGCTATATGTCAAATCATTTCACGAGAAAAGACCTGTTACATCCATCCGGATGTGGGTTCAGATTTATAGAATTACAGACTAGCCTGGTTTTATTTCTAATTAGCATCACTGGTCATGGTTGAAAGTTTTTTGTAATAACTGGAGAGTAATCATCTGTGAGGTGTTAGCCAAGTAATCCCTCATCAATACAAAGCTGCAACTGAAAAATGTATAATCATCAAATGTTCTAAGTATGAGGACCTTGCAGATTTGTGGGTAAAGTTTGGTGAAAGAGTTCTCGGTAGACTTCTATCGTCTGCGTTACAAGTCGCCAACAACTCCAGCGCGCTCTGATGGCTGCTGCCGTCACAGTAGCATGCATCACACACTCGTCAAAGTGCCTCTCCTCCACCCACCCCCTTTCCGCTGAGAGTCAACACCCCAGTCTCACCACACATGTACTCACGACATCCTCACAAGACGTGCGCACACACACAAGAGCGCGCACGCACACACACACACATGCTGCACCCATATACAGACACGTTCCCATTATGGTGACAAATCCTGCCTGAGCTGGCTCCCATCTGTGAGTCATGGTGTAGTGTGTTGTACAAGTCAAACTCTCCCATCATCTGCCTTTCGCAGATGGATCTGCGGGGTTTCCAAGGGCCTTGTCTGGTGGCCACGATTGCTTGACAGTTTAGATTTAATCTTCTAGTGATTCTATACGAAAAAATAGCAAACAGGCATGCACTCGTCAAGCCTCAAAGCATAGGGGAGCGCCTCCGCTGGGGGGTAGTTGGGGGGGGGGTCAGGTTTATCACCATGATTTGATTGTGATTAATCCTTTAAACCACGAGTTCACCCCTACATAGCTGGGCTGAGTGAATCTCTGCCCTGATCCCATTTGCTCTGTATGCATATCATTTCCTTTTCTCTATTTGAATCTTTAATAGGATTAACCGTAGCGTTACCAGTCTGAGGACTGCTTTAAACTAGGCTGTGAAGTCTTTTTCACTGGTTACTACCATAAAGAATTAAATATTGCTATGGTTGAGTAATTAGATTCCTTTTTCCTACCTGAATGCAAATGCTAACAAATTAGTGGTAAGTAGCACAATGCATGCACTTCTTGTTTTATGCAACTCTGGTCAAGATGCTACTACTTGCATAAAACACAGCAGACACATGATTGACCATGATTTACCATTATAATTAATGTATTTTAGAATACATGGGGGAACATGAATAACTGATATAATCAAGCACACCTCAAATTCATAGTAACCCAAATAACTTTGTGTTTTAACCTCCTGAGACCCTGTGTCCTCATAAGAGGACGTTGCATTTTTGTCTCTCTTTACCATGATACTTCTTTTTTTCTTTCAGCTTTGACCTCTTGACCTCATAGCAGATGCTATCAGACACTGTTTGAAATCTAAAGTAAAATGGTTTTATACATTTCCATCCAATCATGTTCTTATTGTGTAATAGAAAAACTGTAAATGAGTCAATGGGACTGTCAGAACAAAATTGTAAAAACATTTAATTAAATATGTATCTCATATATCTTTAAAAAAAAAGCTAAAATGCATGCCAAATAAAAGCTCGGGTCTCAGGAGGTTAAAAGAGTGAATTGTCTAGTTGTTGCTGTATTACACCCGCATAAAGAAAATAAGTTGGGTCTATGCCTACCGTAAAAATAAAGATGTATTCTTTACTATCATTTGTTGAACCCAGTAGAAAGTTTGGCTATTAAGCAAAATTATTATCAAGATTTTTGCCACTTTGTAATGAAATCCCTGTAATGGACTTTGGTGGAACAAAGACTCTTTCACTTTGCTCTCCCTCATTTCCACAGAGCGACAAGACAGGCCTCCATTTCTTGATTTTTATGGCTCGGTGTTACATAAGGGAATTGGGTTTGCTTTTGTTAATTAAAACAAGTCATGTTGTTGTTGAGTTCTTGTCTTTGAAATGTCTAGCACATTTAGAGTTCAAATCGCGGCAATTGTCATTTTTTGCTGTTGGAAGAGGGAGAACAGAATATGCAGCAGTTTCTTATTATTTAAAATTTTAACCATAATTTAAATCTAGCCCTGTACTCCACATTTGCACTAGCAAATGAAATAAATCTCCGTCAATGTCTCATAGTTTAAAATATCTTACATGTAAAAAATCATTTGCTGACTGTGGATTTCAGTAAATGTCGATGTTGATGAATGGGCTGGATTTGGACCTAAAATGCATGAAAAAACACCATAAATGCTGAATTTGATCCAGCACTTGCTGATGCTAACCTATCATTTAGAGGAAGATAAAGGCATGATGAAAGAACCAATGTTAAAGATGTCAACACCATAGCTGAATTGAGCGATAATCCTTGCAGGGGTTACATCAGTCTTATTTTACACTGGAACATGCTATACTAAAAATGACATTTCATCTGGAGCAGCAGGAAATTTTGAAGTGTCTTTGGATTACATTTGTTGTGACTTGGCGCTATATAAATAATTAAATTGGAATGAACAGATTTTTTTTTAAAACCGCAATCTTACAATAGCCTTTTTATTTGAAATCTGTGTGCAGAGTACACACAATAATGAGATATTCGTCACAGAGCTATTTAAAAGAATATAGGTGCAATGTACATTATGAAGAGCTTAATGTGCGAGGTTGTGTGTCCACATACAAATCAACTGAGACAGTCTGAAATCAAGATGTTTTTACCATCCAATTTAATCCTTAAATCCAAATTCATGATTATTTTGCCTTGTTTGGAAACCTATAGATTTTTTTCTTTTTTTTTTTCAGGCAAAAAAAAAACGACTACAGTTTTTAAGGGCAGTAATACACTTATCCAAGCATAAAAATATAATGAAAATGGCCAAACACCCTCTAAAACCTGCCCAAATCCAGCAGCAGGGTTCATACTGCACATGGGGTTGGGTATGAATATATAAATGGAGTATATCATGGAATAAGTAATACTGTGCAAATCTAAAAAAAATTAAATTACATTTTTTACTGAACTAGAGGATTTTTTTTTACAATGCTATTCCTTTTTTTATATGCATTCCCTCTTTAGTTATAAAAAGAGATCCCACATCAAGTTTCACATTATTGAAAATTAATTTGGATCAAATAATTTAGTGATAGCAAAAATCTGATATATTCCCAAAGCCACTAAAAACATACAAAGCCCTGGACACTGTACAAACTACATTCATTCAAAAAACATTTTTTTCATTGAGCCTCAGCACATGCATAATTTACACTAATTCCCAGATGGCTGGAGAATATTAATAGTAAATATGATCTAATTTTGTTTATGTAAGTTATATGAGACTTTAGAATCAGTCGGGTTTATCTCCAGCATCAATGTAAAACTGAAAGTTTTGAAATGTAACTTCCAAGAAAATGTGCACCAGTCTTGTTTCTGTTAACTGGTTCTGATTGAATGTATTCATGGTATGGTCTAAGTTACGCCTGGCTGTCATTAAAACAGGAATGGAGGGAGAGTTTTTGGGGAATTTATTCAACAAGGGATTCATTCTTGAATGTATTATTTATCATTAAATCTCAGTTGCATCTGTTATCTGAGGTGAAAGCTCATGATCAGCCAGGTGTGTAACATATTTCACAATAGTAATCAAAGTAAAATATTACCAATATGGCTTGGCAATTAATGAGAATGTGATTTACAAACATAATCCCTATAAAGGTAATTGTTCACTCTCCCTGCTAAATTAGATGCTACACTGGATAACAACTGCTGGTGCAATCATCTTACAGACAGGATAGCAACATTAATCTGCAATTGCACAAGCAGCAAACTGGACAGATAATAATCTGAGAAACTTCCATCCAGATATGACTTTTTGATATGGTGAGAATAAAGAAGAAATTATTGTTTTCTTATGAAATGGAATTGAATGGCAAACGGTCCAGGTTTTTTGATCAGAGGACGTGTTTGATAAAAACACCTCATCTCTGAAACTCAAAGAAAAGTCTCTACAATTATATTTCTATTGTTATAAAAGGTCCATATTTGAGTTAATCTTCTATGTCGATATGTAATTATTATTAATGCATACATATCAATAAAACTATTCTATGTTTCAGTACACATAAACCATCAAGGCAACATCTTGTTTCTTGTCAAATGCTCCTCTCAGCTGGCATGCTCCTCTTTTTTCTCTCCAAGACTGACCTCGGTTAAACAAGTTGTAGCTTCGTAAAATAGCTGCCCAGAAATGTACTGTATACCCCTCCTCTCACCTTCACGAGAATGCACCTGTATGTGAAAGAGGCAGCAGGACATTTTTCACTTAGTGCTTTCTCAGAAAGTTAAATGGCACAGCACAAATGCTCTAGCGGCCACCAACACAACAAGCCTTCCTTTGCACGTTGAGAGGGAACGGACCTATGTAACGCAAGTGTTTGCATGAGTGGTAAAGAAACAGAAGAAATGAAGATTTTACTCTTTTGGATGGTGAAAATTAGGAAATCAAATGCTGAATAGGTTGTCAAAAATAAAAGTATAACTGTGAAACATGTACAAGTGTTATGATTCTGTAGGAAACGCAATCTTCCACTTAGTTAATCCTCTCTCCTAAGCTGAATATACTTTTATTTACATAAAGTTTGCGTTAGTTGAACATAAAAAGTTATATTTAGTATATGTATATATAAATATTATTTATCAAAGCGTCATTTCAAACACATGTCCATCCATCTAACCCAGCTGTCAGTGGGAGAGAGGCAGGATATGCCCTGGACAGGTCACCTGTCCATCTCAGGAGAGGACCCACACATAGAGCGCACGCACACTCCACAATGAAAGGGCCCCAGCCGGGTTTCAAACCATTAACCCTTTTTCTGTGAGGTAACAGTACCAACCACTGCACCACTGTGCAGCCCAAACACACAGCAATGCAATCAGTTTCTGATGTAATATACAGGAGAAGTTTCTACTGGCATGGTATAAAATATTATTAATGAATGAGTTTTAAAGCAACATTGTTATTTTTCACATGTTGTGATGATCCTGTGAAAATCTGATTGTTATTATTATTCTGATTGATTAGGAAACTGTTTCCAATCTGTGCTTGTTTCCAACACGCAGATTCCTCCAGAATCTCCCGCTTTTCTGGTTTTTGTTACATTTAATTCTTTTACTTATTAATGTAAAAAAATAACCTCCCTCCTCCCCAAAGCACTGTGATTATTATTTAATACTTGCTTCAATGCTTAATTATTAATGCTATTACCAGTGTACACATTTAGTAAAGAACATGGAACTGAGAAATGGAGGCAGTACGATGGATAAATTGGTGTGGTTTTTCTCTTTATTTTTAAAGTTATCTCTCTGAGAAGGCGAGACCTCCACATGCACTTGAGGGCATAACATTTTGATTGACATTTCTTAGCAAACAGTCTGTTCGACGGCAGGCCCATTTCTCTGCCTTTTGCTGCCCCTCCTCCGAAACTGATGGAAATGTTGAGAACATTTGGCCAGTAATGTCATTTGCTCATGAAGACACATGCCACTATTTTTCCCTCTCTCGTTTTATTTTTTTGTCAGACACAGACACTTTTTTGTCCTCGCTGGATCAACTTTACCTTGTAGAGGACTTAATGTATGAAAGAGATTGTAAATTCATGATGTTGTCACGTATCAAAATTTCATATCAGATTAATTTATAAGATTCTATTGTCATACAATTCATTATATATAACCATGCTTACATCCAACCATACAATTGGTAACCAAAAAACAAGTTTTATTAACCTTTTTTATGTGGTTTTTCTTTTTGTCTCATGAACTCTTTAGCTGTGATTTCTGTGTCCTTTTTACCTGCATTGTCCACTTTATCTTAATGGAAATCTGCTGCTTTTCTTTGTTGCAGCAAAGACTGCAAGACACCTGAACTGCATCTCTATTTAACCCCTATGTGAGATGAATGGCAACTAAATTAGATTTCATAACACATCAGCTCTGAATGCGAAGATGAATTATCATAAAAAACATTTCCCTAGCCATATATCCACATAGCCATATCCCTTATCAGTGATGCCTTCTTATCCTAATCAAGTTTATTCTGATTCATGTTTATAGCATATCTTTAGTGAAATGTGGAATAGGTCTATGCTGAGGCACAAAACGGATTGGGCATCCATGGTGGCTAATTTTTATTCAAAGAATTGAGAGAGCCGTGTTAGGGATGTTAGGCATTTAAGAGTTGTCTTTTTCATGGGATTATGTGCGGAGGAAGAAGTCAGCAGTCAGACAGAGCTGACTGGCATGGCGAGATCAGCTTCCATCCAAGTAGAACACTTCTTCAGGCATGCAAAACATGCAGACTTAAGTCACCTAATCCTTTTCAATATCAGCATGTCAATACGCTGACATAAATAGATGGGATACGATTGTGGTTAAAGCTTCCTGTTGTTTCTCACACATCATCGCCGGTTTTGCAGTGGTAGCTGTAAGCTTGCCTTTGTTAGCTACTGCAGAAGCATTGACACAGGCATAAAACATTTAAACCACTGATAAAATGCCATGTCAGCCTGTGATTTATTGTTTGTCCCTCAATGCTGTGGGATTTATGGGCACTGCAAATATAGAGGCAAATTACAAAACATACAACACTGGCACTTCAGGCTCACCTCAGGAGCTAAACAAACATTGGCATTCTCAGCAAAACTTCCAATGAAGCTGCTGCTGTGGATCATAATAGAGCTTTTTCGAAAAGGAAAGCCCAGGCGACTCAGGAACACTTTTTACATGGAGCATTGAAATAGTGCAAATGTCTAAAAACTGTTTTGTGTTGTGTTTGTGCCTCTGTAATCACTAAGCATACTGGAAATGGCATCCAGTGAACACAACATGTTTCGGGATGTTCTTATTATATCTTATCAATATTTGCTGCTGCCGAAGCCCTCGTCCTTTATGGAGCTCATTAAAGTTTCATTGTATCTCATCTTACATTGCTTTATCATGGACTGCATTCTTCAGTTTAGGTTTATTCACGCTTGAAGGTTTTACTGATAAGATGAAGGTTTTGAATGTTTGAGTATGTAATGTTTGATGTCGGAAATTAGGAACATAAAATCCATTAATCCATCCATGTTGTGTACGCTCCTTTTCCTTAGGCTTCATTATTAAAAGCACTCATGTGTTGAAAGCCAGGAAAACAAGTTGGGGAACTATTTTTAAATTAGTCCAAACTGAGTTAGTAACCTGAAAGTTGCTGTAATTACAATTTGGATCTAAAGGATTTAGTGGGCTTCAATTAAAATGTGTTTTTCACTTTTATATGAGGGTATAGAGTCCTGTTGGAATAAATAGATGAAAAAGATGCAAGAAAACATTTTTTTTCTGTTTCTCTTTTTTCTTTTTAAAGATGTTTTTTATTATGATTTTTACACTACCTGCATGACGGTAATTTGAAGTTTACACTGTTTTTGGATGTTTTGAAATCTGAAAGAAATAATCTTGCGGATCATGTGGTAAATGGGCCGGTAAATGACAGAATTGGGTTTAAAGTGCCTTTATCTTTTCCTCTGCAGCAGACATTAAAGGAAATGTTTGGGCTCTCCATTTTCAACTCTGACGGCGCTATAGGCGATGTCTCATCAGGACCTGTGGTGATGGTGATTTTTCTGTTTTCGTTTTCCACTCACTGTTTACATGTAACATGAAACTGTGAGTCTAATGACTGGAATGACTGCTGGTGTAAAGCAGTTTTTGCTTTTAATAATATCTTCCTTACAACAACATAGACAAGAAATTAAATAATAGCTGCTTGGGGAAGGCATAGGAACATTTTTAGTGATGATAGTCATGCTGGTCTGTTTACAAACTGGAGCAAATGTAAAAATGTTTATATTGTACTGTATGTATCTTTGATGGTTATAGTACAATAAGAATTAAATTAAGCAGGTGACAGGGAAAAACTGACTTAACATGTTGGCTTCAAATATAACCATCAAGTAACCATCAAATATCCCCCCAAAAAATAATCTAAAACAACTATGTTTTTAAATGTGTTAATTTCTATTTAAGTCATGGGTTTTTTTTCATTTGTGAGTCATGGAATCCAAGTAAGAACAGTGGGATGTATGAGTGTCTGTTCTTTCACTTAACTAGGTGTAACTGTCATATGATACACGTGTTCCTTCTGTAGTTGCACATTTAATAGGCAAGCTGGATTTATTCAGATTGAAATGACACAAAACTGTACGTGTTGCTGTCTTGGTTAGCTAAATAAATTATATAACATGGCAGCATGCTCTGCCAAGATTGTACAAAACCTGTTGAATTCTGTTTCTAGCTTGTGATTGCATTCAACTTTAACTTTTGCGAGCCGTGGAGTTGATTAAAAACAAATACAGACTTATTTGTTTCTTGTGGTGCTTCACCCACAAGAACCCAGACCTTTTTGAAAAAATAAATGAATAAAATTCAGAGAAAAGTGTTCAAATGGGCCTCACAGATCACACAAAAAAACAAGAACCTTCTTAAGATGTCAGTACTGCTCCACATGTTACTTTGGCCATTTTTAAAACGTTCATTTTAGTTTGAATTGTCACTCTGGGTTCTTAAGGGTTATGTTTGTTTCATTATGAACTCTGAACTACAAATAATTTAACATGAAAATGAGTTAAGTATCACACCAATAATAACTTACAGGTACATGAAATGGATCAACAGTTTGAGTCATGCGTAAGGATATGTGCATGTGTCAACATCCAGAATGATTGTGGTACTACAACAAAAATACAATTTCACCAACTGAAAATGATTTTAAAAAAATGCAAATGGATATTTTAAGCAAATGCAATCCCGCGTCTCTGAAACCATCACAAACACACAGATATAAAGAAAGGTTTCTTACAAACATTAATTCAGTATACTTTAAGAATAATTAATACAATTAGACACTGGGTCAAACATGCACCTAAAATGTATGCCAATATTTTATTTTATTTAAATAAATACATAATGCAAATAAGCATGGAAAGAATGTTAAATCTCAGTGTATCATACATGTTGGGGCCAATGGCAGAATATGTAGAGAGCTGTATAATCACATTCACAATGCACAGTATCTGTGCTTTGGGCTTTGGCACCTCCTCACAAGAGCAGCCAGTCTGGATTCTACTTGATGCCCATTAGGAGACAGTCTTTTCCTTTTAAATTGGATGAACACAGGCATGATCACCACTGTAATATTTACCTGTTTCAAGAGATATTCAAGTTTAATAGATTTTATTAAATTAGATAAAAAAGGGCAGGAATAAGGTTTTAATTCTAACAAAGCAAAGTCTTGTTTTGTGCGTCAGTATTGGTATCCATAGGCTCTGTTGATTCTGATTGCATCTCAGGCAGATGAAAATGAGTGAGAAAAATAATTGCTTCTCTGCTGCTGTCATGTGCATGCATTTGCACTGGACAGCGACATTTCAGCCCCGGACAGCGACATTTCAGCACTGGACAGCGACAACTTTTCAGCACTGGACAGCGACATTTCAGCACTGGACAGCGACACATTTTCAGCACTGGACAGCGACACTTTTTCAGCACTGGACAGCGACACTTTGTCAGCACTGGACAGCGGCATTTCAGCACTGGACAGCGACAACTTTTCAGCACTGGACAGCGACACATTTTCAGCACTGGACAGCGACAACTTTTCAGCACTGGACAGCGACAACTTTTAGTTTATGAATAATGTTAAGTAATTTGTAGAGAAATGGAAAAACAAGTGTGTTTGTGATTTGTTGTGATAATTAGTTCCGTATTGGTAATGAATTCACCTTGTAAATCATGGCTAATGGCCTTCCATCATCTCATTGCACATTCATGTCTGAAAGTATTCAGTAATTATCTCCCTTGAATGCTGATACCTGCTACTAAAGCCAGATTTCAAGGTCTCATTTGAAGCAAAGACCTTCAGTCCACCAATCCAAAGATCCAAGGGTCACACTCAACAGCAGTCACCTGTCAGATGTGCTCTCAGGAAAGACACTGAACACCAAGTTGTTCTCAGTGGCAGGCTATCACCTCCAGTGGAATCTCTGCCACTGCTAGTCTGATTGTGTGAGTAAAATGCTGTTGGAGAGGCTATGTGGTGTACCGCAGATAAAATGGGATATAAGGTAACTGCACAAGTAAAGCATTCTTGGAATCACTTTTTGGAAATGTCTGCGGTTAAATATTGGCGACTTACGTCAAATGTAAATACTAGATTCATATTTTTTGCACCATTTTGTGCTCTCCCTATCATGTTCCTAATTAGTCATGGGCACAGATGGTGCACGGGCCACTTAACTTGGACTATGAACTGAGGGGTACAATTCTCACACATGCAGAATTTGGTTTAGCATTATATTCCTGAAATAACAAAGGCTCATCTGATAAAAGGAGAATATGAAGTACATCTTAATGTAGTTTATAACACTGTTTCATGGTGACAGAAGTATATATATATATATGTTTATGTTCATGTTTAAGTACATCATACCTAAAGGGTTATAATAGCTGCTGGTAGCAACATTCCATTAGTATCTATTTATGTACAGAAAAAGGTTATACAACTTGGATGAGTCCAGAATTATAATACAAATGAGTGACAACATAAAGTTAAATGACAGTTGCTGAAACTATGTTCTCCTAAACCTGGTGCACTGCGCTGTGCATTAGAAAACAGACGGTGTTGGTATGAAACAAACCCATCCCTTTTACTGGCTGTCTCATACTCACTGATTATTTATGTGTTTCTGCTAAATGTGCTGAGCATGCCTAAGTGTATAAATAGCTGTATGGACATCATCAGAGCCTGCTGCTCGTAAGAGGCAAAAGAGCTTACACCTAAAGCATCAGATCATGGGCAGCAGAGGTGATCCTCCCTGAGTCATCAAAAACTGAGGGAAACTCTTACCCCTCGTATGTTCCTGGTTTGCAAGTGAAGGCCTCATGAATAACTACCCTGACCTTTTTGACCACTGGTGCATGACTTTGTATTCAGCTTTTCTCCAAACTATCTTTACCCAGTGACTAAGTGCATTATCGAATTACCATGCACCCATTGGTTTACTGATTTATACGTGTAGTTGGGAAAAACACGTACTTGCTAATAGAACTGTTTCTTTTTTTTAATTAAAAATAGCTGCCTAACCAGTGCAGTTATTAGAGCGTATGTTATTTGATGTGATTCTCTCAGGCAACTTGTATTATCGCTCTGCGTCATTGTGGTCACTGTCTGCATCTTGTGGAGATTTCCCCTCTTTAAAAAACAGAAACCTCATCCCAGTCATGCTTGATTTATATTCAAACATGCACAAATCTTGTTTTTTTATCATCTTACTCACCCACAATTATCTGCATGCACTTCGGTGTTTCTAGATCTTCAGTAATGCTCAGGCTTCCACTTTGCCTTAGGTTGCAGCTTTTGTCTGGATCTCTCTCAGCTCTGGGGGTCACATCGGCTGCCCTGAGGGTACTTGTAATGGTCAGTGCGCCAACTATGGGCATGTTAAGAGGACCATATGCTGGCTTTAAATCAGACTCAGTAGAGGCTGTTTTATAACATGGCTATTCGAAATGGTGAAATTCATTACATGCTTAACATGTGGAAACAGAGCCAAACACTGCACTCAAGCATGCAGGGGATTTGAAAGGTTTCAAAGGGTCTTTGTTTTTTTGTCATCTTGCCACTTTATGTTTTGTAATCCACATTCTACACCTTCAGACAAGTGGAAGAAACAGATTAAATAAAAAGACTTGAAAAAAGACAGGAATCATAGGCAACAATAGGTTATTTGAAATCCGTCCTGCTGGTAAAATTCATTATAGTTCCACTTTCAATATTAGTCACTTGTTTGGGGGGTTTCTTTAGGCTTTTATATAAGCAACGCGACTGCTGTCCTGAAAAGTCTGATATTGTGGCCATGTGGGAAGTCAGGCAGAATAATAAAGAGGTGGATGTGCTGTGAGCCCTGCTTTTTCACACATGGTTTAGGCATTGCAATAGAGACACTGTGTAGCAGGTTCCTTTTCACAATTCATTAGGAATTCTAAAGGGTGTGTCGACTGAGAGATGATACTGTTTCCATGGACATTGCTGGCTTTTGGTCATATGACAGTGAGCCACAGTTGCTGAAAATAAAAGCAAATTTAGGAACAGTTAGATATTGTTAGGGCAAGCTCATCTAAATGAAAATGTAGACGGATCAGAATAGAATATGTCATTCCTGTGAGGGGAAAAACGCTTGGTTCTCCATTTTCCCATTGAAGTACTGAAAAATGTGGCAAACAGGCATGTGTCCTTGAGGAAGGACTACAAATGAATACCCTGGCTTGATATGTTTGTATTACTGCTGCAGTGGTTAATGAATCATCAATCATGGGGAAACTAGTGTTATATATATGCATTTCTCTATGTATCTACAAATATTTTTACTTAAAATAGGTATATTAAGGAATTCTTGTCTTTCTCAAGTTCTTTTATGGATTGGTTCAATAATAGATTTGAGACTTTTCAGTCCAGGTTTCAAGAAATTATCCATTAGAATGTTTTGCCGTTTTGTAAAACCTTAACAAATAACTGCCAGAGTAATACGTGTTTAATAAGTCAGGGAGTAATGCTTGATAAACTGTGTATCATCTATTTTAACAGAAATAACAATCTAGCTGAAAGCTGAGGGTCTAACAAAATAAAATGTTTTTCTATAATTTTTTACCTTAATCTCACATCCTAAAATAGTGTTTTTACATTGAAAAAAGATATTAACAAAACTTCAAAGACAGAGGTGGAATACCTCTTACAAATCTTTGTTTAAACTTTAAAGGTATGACCATATATGCTTGCCATACACTATATACCATGAAAGCTGCTGGAGCAAGAATAGTGCCCATGTGGTGTGAGTTGTGTGCGCTTTATATGTATTAATCAATGCCATTGTGGTGAGGGCTTCAGGGAACATGAACACAGGATGGACGTCTTAGGCAGGTACGACATCCATGAAATTGCACTTCTCACATCCCTATCTTAGGTCAGCCGGAAAGCTCGCCTTTAGATGCAGCGTAACTGCGTGTTGAAAATAAAGGATTAAAGCTGCATTAGATTTGATTTGAAGATTTGACATCGAATGTCGCACACAGTTCGTGTTAAACCAGCTCTTGGTTGAAGTACAAACCGTGAATAAAATGGGAAAACAAGTTCTTCCTTTGAATGTAATTGATGGTGGCTCTAAGGTTGTTCTCAATGTCATTGTCTGGCTTAACTTGTTTGCACTTAGGAGAGGGGTCGGTAAATATGCCTTGCTTGGACAAACACACTATAGTGCCTGTGGGGAAGATAAATGAAAAAAGTTAAGATTAAAATAAAGTTTCTGGTTTTGGGAAATTATATTCAGTCAAAGGGATTTTTAGAAGATTTTTCAAACCATTAAAAAAGAGGATATGCTGCTTTTTTCTCTTTATCCAGAAAGTTCTTCTGCCAGAATGCCATAGACCCATGTGTGACTGAGCTGAACTCCAGTAATGCTAAAGTTGTATTAAATTAATACAGTTTTTACGCCAAAAAACAAAGTTTTATCAGTTCATCCTTGTACTGATGAGATTGAATGTTTTACATGTTAAAATTATACAACTTAAACCTTATCACTCCCTGAAAGATTTTTATGTTTTTGTTATGGGGAAATTATATCAAGCAATACTTTCAATGTGAAATTCAATTTTCAACAAATGAAATAATAGTTCACAAACTCCATTCTCTTTGTACCTTGAAATATTATTAGTAAAATAATCAGTAACTCGCCTTGTCAGAATAATTTTGTTTGGTAATGGTCACAATGCTTTCTTCTATTTTCCAGTAAAAGGCACAACTACCTAATTTTAGCAGTTTGATATCATTGTTAACTGAAACTATTACTTAGGTTGACTAACTGCAATGTGACAAATGCGGAAATTGAATTTCAGGGGAGGATGATACCAACTACTCTTGCAGACTCCTATATAAGGCACATGTTTTAAACTCAGTTAGCTGATTAAAACACTCTTAAAACACAGAGTACTTAATCTCCTATGTTTTGGATAGAGTTTTCACTGTTTGTGAAAACAGCTCTGAACTGAAAATCTTCGACTTTTTACTCATTACTTGCATAACTGCTCTGCTGAACACTGACACATATTCATTTAGTCTCAGGCACAAGCAGACATGTATCTCTTTCATTATGCCTGGATTTAACATCCAGGTGAATCACCACAGCTGCATGCAGGGCTAAGTTGATAATTGGTGTTATTGTTTAGTGGAAGAATTCAAGATCTTTTAAATTCATTTGGGTTGTCTCTTTTTTATTATTTATTTTTTGTTTGTTTTCTCAGAACGGAACGTTGATAGCATTCATGCTGATGTGGAATGATGCTGCCTGTTTTTCCATGTAAGGCTAAGCATTTTCCTCCCCATGGTGTAGCTCTGCCCTCAATCTTCCCTTCGCCTTTTTCATTCATTTCTAGTCATTAGCTGTTTTTATTCGCTGTTTTTTTTTTCATCATCCAGTGCAACACTTCGAAAGCTATGAATGAGAATCATGCCAAACAGCCTATCAAAACAAAACGTAAACTTGTGGTAGCTTAAAGCATTTCGCAACTCTTTCTCTGCTCTATAAAAATCTGATTTTGTAATCTGTGTCATCTGACAGCATCCACACTGAAGTAACTTGATGACTATGTCTGGGCAGGGAATTCAGCTATAGAAAAATTTTGAAGAGGCGCCATATCTTGAGGGTTTTCTCATACAGTCCAGAGTGTTGCAGCATTAGAGTCTGAGAATCCTCATAGCTCCATTCTTCCTCCATTCATGTAAATAGGTGTTTTATTAAACTACTCTGTAATACTGTACGCTTACCGCAGTAATACTAGAAACATTTAATGTTTTTTTCTAAAAAGTTTTGTGAATAATTTAGATGTATGGCAGTGAAATATGAATAAGCAGAGATAGGTAGAGATTTTTTAAACTGTGATATTTGTCTTCTCTGGTGAAATAGTGGTTTAATGTTTGGCTTGAAAATTTGACAGAGGAGCGGGAGAAGAACATTTGTCTTTAATCAATATTAATGATTGGGTTAGCCTTTAATGAATGGATTACATTTTTAATGTAGAGGTTATAAATATACATACAAGTATTTTGCAATTAGAACCAATGAGCTGTGATGAGTTATGTGACTGCCACCCATACTGGCTTCAGCTTCTTCACTCGGTGTGGATGCTGTTGTCAACTTGACTTTGTTATATTTTCACATTAATGTATTATGTTTACTTTTGTGCCATTCTTCAGTTTATTGCCCATCGTAAACATTACAGAAGCAATTATGTCAAAATGCATTGCTTCTTTAACTGTAATGGAAAAAAATATTTCCAGGAAAAATAATCTCGAGGTAATGAGAGTATTCAGTCTGACAAGGGTTAATTATGATATTGGCACATACACAAGGAAAATCATTGCTTACGCATGTAAAGCAGGCAATTGTCTTTAAAGAGAGAAAGTAAAACAATATTTCTGTTTAAAATTAGATTATATTAGGCCTGAAAATGATTGCTCCACATCTTCAGACATAACTCATTTGTTTCAAATCTGGAAGGAATTCAAAGATTTCCTTCTAAATTGAAGTTTTGATGCTGACATTAATGCAACTGCTGCCTGTGGCCATCTTTGTTATTCATTTGCCTGCATATTAAAGTGTGTCCTGTTATTTCCCTCTGCAGACTGTTTTGAAGTAATCTCAGTGAGGCGCATCCATATCGACACACTATTCAGGTGAGTTTTCAAATATCAATTACATTTATATTACACATCAGCACACACTGACAATTTGAATAGAAGTGAGGGTAATTTCTCGGTTTTAACAAAAAGAGAGACCTCGATAGCAATACATGGAACTACGTCTCCACCCTTTGACATGACTGATCACACAGAGTCAGCATATTTGACTCATCAGCAGGCACACTCTGTGCTCAAAGGCTAAGCCTGCAGTATTCAGCATCTGCTTGCCTTTTCACCCACATATTAAAAACACAAATGGAGCCACAGAAAAAAACACAAAAGAACAGCATCCCATTCTCTTCCCCGTCTCTTTCACATGCGGCTTTAACCTGATGTTCGCATCGGAGTGAAAGAGAAAGCCTCCGCACACTGCCGCTGTTAGCTATCCTCTCAAATAGGCAGGGTTGGGCCGGCGCCACGGCTGTTTGCCTCATAGCCTGCGCAATGGGAGTCGGCACCATTATCAGAGCTGCTGCTTTGCCACCCTGCAGCAAACCCAGCATCTTCTGTTCCTGCAGATTTAATTCCTTATCTCAACATGGAAAACAGCCCTTCTGATGAACAGCAGAAAACACCCAGGGCTAGTCTGAACACAGGTTCAGAATATATACAAAAGATAGCTTGATAAATACATTTTGTGTGTAGTCTTAAAATAATGTGTGAATACAGGCCATAGATCACCAAGGAAATTTGTTCCATACTGTAAACAATTATTGATAGAAGGAAGACTCCCCTCAACATCACATTGTATATCGAAGCAATTATGTATGAGGCTGTCATCAAGCATGCAAACATCTGATATGTTGCATTGTTATGCTAAAACAGAACAAATTGTCATCATGTTTGTGGTTGCAGTTTAATAATAGCTACATAACCAACTGCTGTACTTGCACATGACATAGACTCAGCATGATCCAGAGCCTCATGTGTGCTGCTTTTGTTAAAAATTCATGTGGGAGCACATTATCACCTCTCAGGATATTGAAGAGCTGCTTGATCGCAAGTTTTTAGAAATGCTTTTGTGCAGAAAAAAATCCAAGCTTCCAACTATCACATCACTTTAGATTTTTCTGTCCAAAATGTTCTTTTTTTCATTTTCCAAATTGCTTTCTTGTTTGATTTGATATAAAAAGTAGTTTATGTGATGCTGCAGAATGGTTTGAGTTGCTGGGGCTTTTCGCGCCCTCCGTTGCTCGCCACAGTAGTCATTTTCGTGTCATGTTGTCCAGAACCTGAACCAAAAGGTATTATGTGAGCACAAAGAAGGCATGTTTAGTCTAATGTAGTTCTTATGGCCACCGAATTCTTCTCTGCTTACAAAAGTTTCAAAGGGATGCAGTATTTGAAGGGGCCGTGTGAAGTACTTATAAGTAGCTTATAGTTGCAGTTTCCTATTACAATAAGTAACACTTGTGCTTTCTTTTGGTTGACTCATCCATTAGATGCATTAAGAAAGATGAGGCGAGAACGCAGAACGTGGTGAAATCTGTAAAAAGGTGTCTGTGCTCCTTTTGTCACGGCTAGGAAAGCTGTGAACACCTAACACTACTTTCCTTGTTGCCCTTCAAAACTACAAAAACGTACAGCAGCGAAAATACATTTATTTTTAAAATTGTTCATTTCTGACATCCTGGACTTCTATAAACAACCTTTTTTTAAGGGAAGGGAAATATTAAAACATTAAGGGCTCCATATTTTTTGAGCTGGAGGAGCTTATTTATCTTAATTTCTTTTTGTGAAAGTTTGTCACTGAACAATTTGACATTTTAAAAAAAGTGATGAAAAAAAGTATTATCCATCGCTGAACTGACGCCATAACATGATATGCTCACAATATAAACACATGTGGCTTCCAAGCAGTGCACATATCGGCTGATCATTTTCAGGTAACTGGGCTTAACATAATGTGGCTCTCTGAGAGCACATTGATTTTTCTTGCTCTGAACTGGCACTCCTGCAGGATATTTGCCTGCACAGGAGGAGTGTCTGGTCTATCAGCCATAATTTGGCAATTTGGATGAAATAGAAAGTTAATAATCCATGATATGAGCAATAACATGGCCTTTAAGACCAAAACCATTGAATTAGCAAATTTAATTCACCTACAAATACATGAAAGAAGATGTAAAGCTTCTTATGTTTAATGACCTCCGTGAGGATGGGCAGAATAGAGTGTGGTTCTTTGAATAAATTGAACATAATGGACATACAAGAGATTTAGCGTGTGGTGTGATTATTTTATGTATTGTTCTTCTAACTGCATCTCGCAGATGTTGGTACCTTTCACATCTTTTTCCAAATGACGTCCAAGTTTCAAAATGGAATTGGTCTTAGAAGGAAAATGCACAAAGCACACCTCAAGCAGATCTAAACACGGCGCACATTTAAGGCATGGCTGCTCTTTGAGTCAGGTTTGTCATGTACTGCCAGGATCCATGTCTATGCAAATGCTGCAAATGTTGTCTTGACTTAGTTGCATTTACTATAGTTAGAAAACAGAGCCATGTTTAGAGCCTTGAAGACTAGAAGCAGATTGGATCGCTTGATTCAGGGAGGACAGTCATTTGCGTGCCACTGTGATAAACATGTTGACATGTTTTGATTGGATTTGGTTATGCTTAGATTTCAAAAGCACAATATGAAAGCATATATAATTTCATTTTTCAGACTATTCAAAACATTGAAAGAGCTCAGTTTTATTTGTTCTGGCTTTTCAACCAAGGGATAACCAAGTTTTGTTTGTGAAGCAGAGAGGTTATCGCTCCGTCTTTAACATTCAAATGTAGGCGGCAGCACCAGTTTTTGTATTCAGTCTTCTGCTGAAATTCTGAATATTTAAATGAAAAGTTAAGGCTTTTAAGACAAGCGAAGACAAGTGAAATACATCTTTTGTCTTTCTCTGTTTGGAACATGAGCCCACTCATCAAACTAACATCTTTATAAGTCCTGTTTGTATCCAACTGGCATGTGGTTCTTATTTGGACACTATGTTTTTGGCTTGTAAAATGTGAGTTTCACTTTCCACTCCAACAGCCCCTCGTGTGACCTTGATAACTCATCTTGAGTCCAACTGCTTTCAGACAATTTGGGGAAAACCCAAACGGTTACAAACACATTAAACACAAATTTGAAAATAAACCCAAGATTGCAGCAAAAGGAAATAAACAAGTGGAAAAAAATCATGCAATTTAATTAGTGCAGTTGCTTCGGGATGCTCTTAAAATACTTTAAATTAAACAGCTCTCCCTCCCTGAAGTTTGACAAAGGCTTCATGAGCATAACCAGAGGTTAAGAATGTACCTAGTGTTTTCTGTAAAGAATGTAATTATTAGAATAATGCCTGATATAATTAACCAGCCCTAACTAAAAGATTTTATAAATGACTGATCACAAGCAGCAAAGCAGGGTTTCAAGTATGTATTTTTTTTAGTTGAGTAAAGAACTTTTGCATTTATGACTTATTATGACTGATTATGACCTGTGAAATATTTTGGCTCATACAGTGTGTCTAAAATATTTACTCACAGATCATGCATCTTTCTCTATTTATCTCTTTCTCATAAACTGCATTCATATACTGTATCAGTGGATAAAATTTAAATTCTTGAATGCATTTGCATTTGACTTTGTTAATGCAAATAGCACTTGTGAAATCTTTTGTTGGCATCTACTGTTTTTTCACAAAGGTCTATAATTAAAAGAAGAAGGGCAAAGTCGTTCTTTAATCTGTGTCAGTTTAAGATAGCCTGATGAAAGACGTATAGTGTCAAAGCAGTGCAGGATGAACAATGGCTAGATTTCGCGCACAGCGGAATCCATTTTTAAAACATTGTTTATCTGAGGATCTGTCAATTATTATTCATTACCAGCGGACACCAGTCATGAGACTGCAGTCATCTTTGACAACTGTTATCACAAAACATTTCCCAATTTAATTCAAATGTATATCAAGCACAGCTACCTGTAAATCCAAACTGTTACAGCTGACGTCTAATTTGTAGTTTTCCTCTGGTAATGTCTTAAGTCATGACTCATTCAATTAAAGATAAATTTGTTAGAAAATGAAGGTCAATACTCAAAGTTAAGATCAATCTTAAAGACCTCAAGGTTCAAACTCTTGTTTCCTGACATTTTTAGAGCAGCACTCCATTACTACATTATCTTTTTAAATTACAGAGGAAAATTGCATAAATTTTTAATCTACCTTTCATGTGTCGTGCCCCCCAGGTTTACAGCTCCTGCACTTCCCCAGGTCTGGCAACATCCCCGGGACCACTCTCACATATCACCATTAAAGAGCTTGGACTCAGGCACTTTGTCATAGTTTGCAGCCCATTGAAAAGGTACAAAGGGGTCAGAAAATAGATCTCTTTGATGAGCAATAGATTATGATGGAGAGGTGAGCAAACAGTCTCATTTGCTGCCCACATATACTACCCAGTAAGACTTCCTATCTGCCACAGGAGTAAAAAGACGTTTGATCCCAAATACAAGCTGCAAATGAGTCGTAATCCTCTTGGATCTTGCAAAGGACAAAATTCTCTTTTTCTCTTTGAATAGAAGATGAAGTGAGTCAGGTTCCTGGAATAGTAACTGCTAATTTCCAATTGCTTCATTATAATTACATACTTGAATTATTTATATTTGAGTATGTACAATATTTATAGCGAGTCCACATATAATTACCTCTCAAATACAAGCCTGTATTGTCAGATTATCTAAAGCTTCTTTCAGCCTGACCTTAACTAACAAAGCAAGTTAATTTTCCTCTGTGGTTAGTGGCTCACCTGAACTGATTCCACCTCATTTGTTGTTTGCGTTTGCCTTGTTGTAGTTAAACCACCTCTCAACGAGGTCTGTCCAAATTTATTAATTTCTCTGACAATTTGTTGGCTCCCGAGCACGGCAACATGCTCTAATTTACAGACAAGCATTCAAAGCAAAATGTGTCAGTATGAGGTAAAAAAACGACCCTTTTGCAAGTGTTGTAATTGTACCATCTACAACCTAAGTGAAAAATCAGCCAGTATCAAAAGAAAGAGAAGTAATCTGAAATTCAAAGCTTTTGAACTTTAAACAAGCTTGAATTAATTGAATGAATTTAATTAATTTAATGAGAGAATTTCAAATTAGTTACCGCTAGCAAAACTCTCTGGTTGGTCTTAATTTCACTAAGTTTGTTTGAAAGGAGATTTGTACATCATTTCATACACATTTATTAACATTTACAAATCAAGTCTCTAAAATATACTAATAATGTACAGACCCACTTTTTGTGTTTCTATTTTGAATTATGTCACCTGTGTTGCATTAAATTGCAGAAAAATGGTCCCATTCAGTAACCGTGGAATTTCAAGTAGTTTGAAATAACTTTACGTGAAAACTGGCTTGCACAATAGACAAAAGCACACTAACCAGCAGCAGAAATAATCCATGCTTGTGAGCATTTCTGCTTTGCATCAGGGGTAATGTGATAGGCAAACCCTCTTGTACATGTTATCAGTGTTACACTTGTCATTTTGACTTCTAACATCTTTCACGAAGTTGACATCTCAGCTCGTTTGATTGAACAGTCCATGGTATCACTCTCTCGATCAGCAGATCCAGTTCACCTCGAGCTACAGCTACAGTTCTAAAAACGAGGATCTGTGGTATCAGCAAATGAGGTCAAATTCGCCATATCACACTATTTTTAGAAATCCTCTATGAAAGTTGGAGGAAAAATGGTTATAAAACAGAAGACCAACAATATGAAGAATTTAAATATTCTTGAATGTTCCTATTCCTGATTGTGCTTGTAATATGCTTGAGGCAGGCACAGCTAACAAGAAAACTGATGCCAGTGCTGAGTTTGTTCTTCTTTAGTGCTTGCCTCTGTGTATGGACATAAAGAAGAATGACACCACTTAAAATGAAACTAATTAGGAAATCAATCATTGTGATTTTTCTCTTCCCAGGAGACTTTCATTGCTGGCTTTGTTTCCTATTGCTTTCACCTTGTGGTTTGTGTTTGTGTGTGTAATCATGACGAAACATGTTACTGGTGACACCTACTCCAGGAACTTGGCAACCATTTATATGTCTGTCTGCAGAATTGCCATTGTGACTGCACTGCAAGTACACAAAACGCAGAGGTTGCAAATTCAAATTCTGTAAGCAGCTCAAGGTTAGAGTATAATGCTTCATGTAGAAATTAGTTTTAGATGGCCAGATCCATGATTTTTAAAATAAAAGTGCAAATTTTTTAGGCTTATTTTTCTATTCAATCTGCACATAATCAGTCAGTAAGAGAAATCCCGAGTAAATGGGTAGTTTGCATACAACAGAATGAGGAGAATAGACTACTGCACAGTATGCAACACATTTCTACTTGGCAAATTCATTTATCAAGGATAACACCAATTAGTACCACCAATGTTAATGAAGGAGATTGGACAAACAAGGATGTTGTACACACAACCAACTATTTGACCCTCCATCTGTTGAGCAGATTCATTTTGACCGGATTCATTTTTTTTCAGAGTAAGATGCACATACTGGTAAAACTTTCATTTGCATTATTTGTAATCTTGTAAATGGTCTTTTTTGCTTGTTTCTGTGGTAGTAAATATGTTTACTGTGCTTGTGAAAGTTAGGGATGAGAACAGGCGGACTGTTTCTCAGTATGTAGTCTTCCAGAATATCCATGTGTAACAGCTCATGCTGTGAATTCCTCTTGAGAATCGTGTCAGTAAGACCTGCCATTGCTGGAGGTAAACAAAGTGGGATACCCCCAACTGTAGGAAGATGAGTTATCAGAGTAAGAGTTTTCAAAAATGCACTTAATTTGCTCTCTAATTCAAATATATTGGCTTGAAGCACATTCACCTGCATCAATTACAGTAGATCAAAAAGAATTAATGTAATGCAAATGCAAATACAAGGCACAAAACTGACACATTGGTACAAGGTATAACAGACTTTTGAAACCGGCCTTATGTTCCTTTTGTTTGTTTTGCGCCACAACAAAAGGACCAATGAATTATTCAGGTACTCCCCAATGGCTGCCCATTTACAGCTGCTCACTTGCATCTGACTGGACACATTCTTCTGTTGTATTTCTCAGCAATCTGCCTGTTTTAAAATGGCAACAAAATACACGTAACCTCTGAGCAGGACTCTGCCTTCACTCTGATTCTTAATTTATTCATTACTCTCGGCCTGGCCGGGGTACTCACTGCAAAGCCCCTTATCGTAAATACTGTAGAATGTCAAAATGAATGTGAAGGGGAAGGAACATAGAGGATTATTGCAGCTGTGTGTAAATAACAAGGTGAAATATGGCTTTTCCTCCTCATCAGAGTGCACGAACAACCAGGAAAGAGGTGATGGAGGAATAACGGAACGCAGTGGTCATAGATAATAACACCATTTGCTGTACTATAATCCATGAAGGACATCTCCCTTCAGACCGCACATTGTGTGTCATTTTTCTTCAGTGCTGTTCCTTCTTTCATGCTAATGCGTGGTTGGCCACTGTAACTGTTAGGAAAAGGGAGGATGGTTGATGCTTTCTCTGTGAGGCATGTCTTTGGGATTTACTACTCACGTCTGCAAGACTAGCTGCCCATACTGTTTGAGGGCTCACTCATTTCTCCTAGATGGATGCTCATGACACTGGAAAATGGCATGTCTGTAGATTCTTGTAAAATACTACACTCTAAAAATTGTGATATGTAGCACGTTCGTAGGGTTTGTAAGATGGCCTTTGTTTTTTTCCTTGAATAACATTTTAATTTTAACTCGATAATTGTCCCTTTGCACACGCTTAAATGATCACAGGAAGCAATAGATGCCAGTAATCCATCCAGAATGTCCTATCCAGAAGAGAGACACAATCAGTTATTTTAGTGAGTGACTCAGGCAGACATGTGTACTTGTAGGCTACAAATCCCAGTAAAGGCTGTGATAATTATAAGGGGAGCGAAGGAGGCAGAGTGAGGTGACATTGTTATAGAGTGGCAAAGTCTGCGTAGGGAGATGGGAGTGGGTGGATGGACGCATCAACAAAACAGAAGACAGCAGTTTACTCCCAACCAGTTGTCACTGTTGTTGTTTTCGTAAGTACAGTCATTTGACAACCTTCAAATGTGTTCTGAGCTATTGCAAAAATATTTCACCAATGGTAGTCTAACTTTAAAAGGATCTTCTTTAAAACTCCAACCGACACCATCATCTTTTACTTAACCTCTTCAACCTCAAGAAACCAGAGACGAACTTTCTGTTTCACAGGATATGACACCAGGTCTGTCACTCTGAACATATACTTGTGTGGTACTCACTGCAACGTGAACATTTCTGATAGAAGCTCACAAAAAATGTCTACAACCAATAAATACGCTTGGAATGGCTCAATGACATTTTACTATGATGATCAGAAGAGTAAATATTGTTTTGGGAATGTCAGTTTTAAGCAGGAGCCCCAGAAAGACTACAGGAGCTGTAACTACTGTTGAAATTAGATTTAAAACATATATTTAAAAGCCTACAGCTTGTAAACCCTTATAATTATTGTACAGTGTTTACAAAAGGAAGAGCAAATCTCTTTGAAACGCTATGTGACAAATCTCTTTAAAGTCTATCTCAAGGCATTGATTAAACATGTGAAAACCTGTTACTGTTTGCTGTATTCACATATTTAAAGGTTTTATTTTTCCATAAAAATGATAATGACGGCAAAATAACTTGGATGTAACTTTGCATTTGAATTTTTATCAATCCTTTAATCCTTTAATCCACTGCTCTTGCCCACAGGAACATTAAAACTGCCCACTCCTTCGAGATTTGCATTACGTCCCATTAGACCAACGGGATGCCGGTCCCTCATGTAGTCCTCTACACCTTTGGCTTATTCACTATGTGGGAATTTCTAAATATGTAAATTACCCCCAGCCTTCCTCCATTTTCCACTATCTGCATCCCTACAAGCTCATGTGATTTCTTGCAGAGAAAAATCTAATTCGTTATTGGAAATTAAGTGGTATGGAAAAGTATTGAATTTTTAGTATCATGCAAAAAGAAGCTTCTGACGCTCTACAATAGTGGAAAACTCGCATCACTTCGAGTAAATAATCTTCACATCACCTGTCCCACGTCTCTCTCTGTATTCCCTGGTGCATCTCTCTAGGTGGATGTGTGCATCCTCACTGAAGTAGTTCTTTCCCCTCATGGCACACAGGTCTTTGCAATCTATAAGAATCCCCACACATCGTGTTCTTGAGTCACTGCACTGCATGTGTGTGAGGTTCAGCGTAACAGTCACAGTGCAGAACAGGAGCCTGCAGTTCCTGACGATTGCTGATGAGTCAAACACACTCACTTAAATGCATGTGAAAGAAATCAGAGACCAGCAAAACAGCAGGGCATTCTCTCACAGTGAGTGGACATGATCAAAATCAGAGTTAGCATCGATGATAGGAGCCTTTTTTAAAAAGCCTTCAATGTGACTAAGTTGACTCCTTTATTTTGCCATATGCAGCGTGAAACATTGACTTATTTTAATCTGCTTATCATCCTGTCCACTCTTGCAGCAGTGGGCTATACGCTACAGTTTCCAGGTGGAAATGCTCAGCCATGGAATTGAAAGCCTAGCCCACCAATATGTCTTCCAGGGTTAAAAGGTTAAAGGCTTGCTCTCACTCCATTGTTTCTTTTCACTTGAAACTGTATAAAACATTCATGTAATTTGTTGGTTCTTTTTACAAAGAAACATTTATGTGTCTGTTTTTTCTCATTGAGGATGAATTTATCTTGATTGAATTTGAGCCCTTTTTTGTATTAGAATTTCAACATGACAGGAACATTGACACACTTAAGTTAATATTCAATGATATACTAAACAATAAGTATTACCCCTATTTTATATTTAATATTTTAGTATAATGTATCATGGGGATATAGTATTCATTTACATTCATTGAAGAACATCCCTCTGTAAACAGTTGGCCAATATGATAAACCCCTGTATAATTTTTGAATATATGACACAATATCCTGCATGAAAACTTGTGATCTTGTTTCCATGTCACAGTCATTGGTCATTAGTTATGCACTGTTGCCCATAGTCAAGTGTGAGGGTCATCTGCTCACCAAGCAGAACCAGGTGTCAGCATCATGGTGGCACTGATTAAATTCCTTGCGTCCTCTTGTTCCCCTGTGTGCTCTCCTTTTGGCAAATAAATGGGAGTTCGGTGACCTTTCGTCTGATATACACAGCAAATTTGAGTGTTTAAGCTTCAAGGACCAGTAATGTTAACTTCAATTAATTGTGACTAGCATAACACCAGGTGACATGTGCGAGATGCTTCAGTGCGCCATGCACATATTTTACTCATCATCACTTGAAGGCAACACTCCGGCTTTTGTCCCGGTGGGCAAGGATCTCACAGTCACTCACTGCTCTGCAGCACACAGGTCTGGTCTTAGGCTTTTGGAAAAGACTGGCAGCATACTGTATCATCCAAAGGGTCAGATTTGTTGGTGTTTGTTTTTTAAAGAATACATGTTTCAAAGGTTTCTGTATAACTGAATTACTTAAATTGGCACCCCATATACATAAGCTGTTAGTCTTTGAGCCAGTCTGGGTTATAATGCCCAGCCTAGGGCACTTTATTGCATGTCTTCCCTAGTCTTTTTACCCCTTTTCTATCAAGCAACTTTCAACTTAAGGCCACTAGCTTTAAAAACAAGACAGAAGTATATGAAGCAACATGTTCAAGGGTTTTTAACAGAGTGTAAACTGAAGAGAGAGAAACAAATGTAACTTATACAAACTGAGTAAATTCAGTCATTATTTCAGAATGAAAAAATACTTGCACAAAGAAAATACATTCACAATAGCCATCACGACAATTATTCAGCATTAAAAGAAAAACCCCTAAAAACATTATTAATTGTTTGGAAACCAAAGTAAGAATATTTCATGTTTAATCTTTGTGATGACAAGAAGGTAGTCCAAGATGTTAATAATGGTATAATAATGATAATAGATATACTACCTACCATTTAATGAACGCCGTGGGAAATAAACAAACAAACAAAATTTATATATATGTTTTATATATGTTTTTTCATGTTTTGAAGGGAACTAACTTGGCTTCATTTTTCGTAGTTCAATCGATTATTCCGTTTCCATTGAACTTCGAAAGAACATTTCCTCTAAATGATTCAATTATACTCTGAGCCATATTGCAGACATTTTGAATTTAAACACTGATTAATGACTTTTTATGGAGTGACAAAAAAGAGCAAAATTCAATCATTCGGAAGCATCAAAGATGATATCCAGAGAGGATGTTGTACCATCAGGAAATTGTCTAGCAGCAAGCTATGGTCACACCCGTTTGAAGGGCAGAAATTGTGACATAAACACTTCTTTGAAGCTTTCAAGCTGAATGGCCTCATGTGTTGAGTCAGCTGCCTCACTGGGATGAAAAAAGTGAAATCACAAGCTCAAACAAGGGCAGCTCAAGGCAAAACATTACTGCCCTTTAGTAAGAGTACTGAATTAAGTCTGAATATTGAGGGGAAGATTTAGCCTAGGCTACAAAATACCCACTGAAGCACACTATTTTGAAACAGGTCTTTAATGACCTATTAATAAGAACCTTATTCTCTATTTGATCTCTATTATCTCCAAAGACAAGACAGAGAGCATGTGGTGCTTAGACTTTAACCTCTGGATATTTTCCTGTGGAAACACATTTTTTGGAGAGGTCTTTTAACATTTCATAAAGTCCTACAGTGTCACTAAAGGTGACTTGTTCCACCCTGTTTGAGTCCATATCCATTATAGATGACTACCTTAGTCCTGCCTGCAGAATACACATGTTTACATCTGGTGCAAAACAGTTACCCATAAGAGTTGGATGGATTCTAAAACCTTGTTGTAACACTATCTATTACGCATACAGATAGAATATACGGAGATAAAGACACTCGTGATCACCCAGAAAAAGGCATACAATGTGACGCCAGAATTATGGCGCAGTGTGTTGAAGGCACTAATGGATTTTTGCATTCCTATGATTTATTTTCAAATTTGAGATTTTCCTGTAAAGCTGTGTTTAACCATTTTAACATTGAGTCGAAGTAATTATTTCTGTAAATAGCTGAAATATGCAAAACCTTTGATTTGCATTTGATGTAAACCCTCGTTCTTGATTCACTGGATTAACAATAACGCAGCATGGGTTTCCATTACAGCTTTTTACTTTAATAACATGGATAGGAAAAGATCTATGCAACCTGCACAAATCTTTTGAAAAAAAGATTCTACTAAAATATTTTGGATGGGTGCTACTGCTAAGGCCCCCTCTCAAATTGTTAATATGTACGGAGCCTGCCCTTGACCTTTCAGGTTTTTCTTCATGATGTAACAGTTTGATAAAAAGAAGTAGTAAAAGTTTAGAGGAGAACACTTTTAAAACTAGCTACTCTAGGGAGAGAAGGAAATGAGAACAAAGATTCTTGTAATTATTGTAAAATGATAAAAACTACTCAGCCAGCATGTTAACCAATAACAGAGACTTATTCAGTTTTAAAAATTAAACTAAATGTGACAGAAATTTGAAGCTCATTTCCCCCTCATTTAAAGCATTTGAAATCTTTGAGTCGCCACTCCTGAGGATGATGATGACCCTGAAAAAGTTATTCAAACTTAAATAATGCTCTCTGATTAAAAAAATAAAATAAAAAGGGAGAACTGAGCTGTTTAATTCAAAGTTTCATTTGCACCGAAAAGAAGAAGATCTTATCTTAGACATAAAACTCCTGTGCTGAAAACTGGTCCCTCTCCAGTCCTGATGCTGATTCATGAGGTGAGACAGGCGAAGATCACTGTTAAGCACATGAAAGCTGTCCTCCCGTTAAATTATTTTTGCGCATTCAATTTATTGTGTAGTTGATTATCATGGAAGGCACTGAGGTGTCAAAAGTATTTCGCTGCACATCAGATATGATTAAATATTGAGAACTGTTTTGTGACTTCTGGTTTGAGACTCAGTAATTGTTCTGAAGATCTGGAGAGATCTGAGAACTTCCATACATTCAGTTAGACTTTTTATCTCAAGTTCCTTATCATCTATTGAGACAGATCAGTAGAATGTGCCAATGTTTTTAAAAGGGATGGAGCAAAAAGAATTCACTTGAAGTTCAGTTTTATTCATAAATAGCTTTACCTTAAACATGAAACTGTTTTAATGTTAACATTAAAAAGTAATGAAGTGCTTTCTATCCTTCTCCAGTACAAAGGAGAAAGTCCAGATGTGATGATCTTTTGACTTTTCTATCACATATACATATTATACTTTTATTAGATCCTCCCATGTTTTGTGTTTATGAAAAACTTTTTAATGAACTTCAGCATTGTAGGAATTCATAATTACGCATATCGTTCAATATTGTTGATTGAAACACTTAATTGAACATTTCGCTATAGGATTGATTAAAAATAGTAGAAAATAGTCTGATAATTGTCTTAACAATGAGGATGGAAATGGATTCTGTGGGTCACATAAGTTACAATTTTACCAGCAGTGGCTTCCACTTTTGTTGTTTAATAACTCTCAAATGGTGGTGTATTTAACAGAACGAATATTAATTCAGACATGGTAGGGGACAATCATTCGACGATATCAAGTTTCAAATCTTAAATGTCGAATTAAAGTCTTATTATATTTATGACAATGAACAAAGGAGACAGACCTTTACACATTGTATCTCCTTTTCAGTGATTCTTAAGCGAAAAGGACAACTGACATTGGCAAACATTAGCTTTAGTTCAGATGGGGTCTGGCGTTAGGAATTTATAATAAAATAAAGATAAATCAAGACTTAAAGAGAAAACACATTTTCTGTCGCAGCCTCTGCACTTTTTTGTGTTGCTTGTCATTTTTCAAATGTTTACTTCAGCACCGAAGGGGGATTGTATCATGGCCGGAAATTTGTAATGTGACAAGTCAACCCCAGGCTTACTGCCTCCACCATGACAGACATCGTCACAGCTCCTGTCATCCATAATCGCATTTATCCAACTAACCTATGCAGAAATTGTCAACAATTAATAAAATACTTTTGTTGTAGAAGTCCTTCCTTGAATGCTACATATCGACAAAATTAACCTTCAATTAAAGAGATATAACTCAACTTCTCATAGTGTGCTTGTTGTGCTACTTGGTTTTGTGTTCTGGGAAAATCTTTTGGAAAGATTAAATAACTGCATTTTGGTAATATGACACAAGTGAAATAAGAGCCAGCAGATGAAATCTGATAAGCTTCCTATATTCATAAATTAAATTATCGTATCATGTCTTTTCTCTCCTCTTTTTTGTCCTCATCCTGACTCTTGTCTTTGGCACACACATCTTGTTGTATTTGGCAATTCATTTTAGGACATAAGAGAAATGACAGAAAACGGTTGTTGACCAACACCGAAAAGGGCTTGGATGTTTTCATAAACTGACAGAAATAAAGAGCCAATGTTTTCTAACCAGTAATATTGGTGAATGATGCGCCACCGTCTCCTCAACCTGCCAAACTGACAGCCCTGACAGCGTTCCGACCCATCTCTGACTTTATTTCCAGAAGGTAAATAAAGAAAAATATCTCATGAACTGCTATAATTCATAGTCAGCCTGCACTCGTGTTTACAGACAACTTGTCACATTCATTTAGCAAATTACACTGGTGCTTGAGGCTCTGTAAAATGGTTTTCCCCTCCCACTTTAGTGAGGCAAAGAGGATAGTAAAAGCATTTTAAGCCTTTTTTCTCCCTCCTCTCAATTCTCAAATCTGTTGCCTCGGAATCATTGATCTTTGTGAAAGGATTATGCAGCAAAGGTGCCTTTTTTCTTTTATTACAGTTCTTTTTTAGTATTCAATTAATTGCTCTCAATTTCAACCAGCTGGAGGCAGCTTCATTACTTTTCCCAAACCCTGTTTAGAGCTTTGTAAGGAACAGAATATGCTAATACTTGTCATGTTAAGCTGCTTGTAATCTTCATGCTGGAATTTGTGAACGGAGGACCATGTATTTTCTCCATAGTGTAAACAGAGATGCCATTGAATAGCTATTGGTTTATGTATGTGTGTAGATAGATAGATAGATAGATAGATAGATAGATAGATAGATAGATAG